>CM024247.1:45839651-46439651 GCA_013421045.1 Propylea japonica | reverse complement strand
TGAAGGCCACCTCAAAATCTTTCTTTGATGCGCATGAGCAGATGTCAAAATAAAGGAAACTTTATTTAAGTTGCGTTTCGATAACTCTCTAATGATCGTTTTAGGACACTGGCCCACTTAAAGAACAACATTCTTCTGGATATCGCAACATACCCGACGTAATGCTCTACAGAGTTGTCGCAGTATATTGACAATAATGGACACCATTTGCCCGATATCATTTTCAAAACTATCTGAACATAAACTTGAAGTTTCTCATTTGATGAAAAATAATAACATCGATATTTGTATGAGTTTTTGTTTCAATGAATTTCTAAATCTTCAAGTTTTTCTGCCACACCCTGTATTTTTGAAACTGTGTGTTCGAATCACCGAATACAAGAAAGAATTTCTTCATCAGCTCTGCTAAAATTTTCAGAGTGAACTTTACATGGATTTATGTATAACGTTACAAAATTCCTAGACCTATAGAAGCATATTTATTTGTTATCCTACAACAATGAATTATTGTCCAAGTTGTAGTGGACTCAGTACAATACCGCTATGCGCGGGTTGTCTCTCAGTAGCCTCAATTCTCAAATTAGTCCCATTCCGACTATCACTGCTTTCACTATTGTCACTTTTTTCTATGACCACGCTTAGCGAAGTCTCTTTGCTTTCCGCGGTCATAGAGTTTATCGGTTCCCGTTTTCTGTTCAGTTTCGTTGTAGACTGTTTCACTTCTGCCTCTACGATTGTCGCACTCTCACTATCATTACTAGAAACACTTTCAACCTCGTACGTGAGCTCCAGGTTCTCCAACTCTATGATCGAATCGCATCGTTGGACTTGGTCTTGCCGCTGACGCCAGTCTGATAAAGAAGAATCTTGATTGGAGCTCTGTGCTCGATCTGGCAACTCTGTGTAATCCGGGGGCAGTTGGATCTCTGGAATGCTCTGTCTCTTCGCTGCTTCCTCGGATTTGGGAGAGAGTAGCTTAGGGAACTCTTTGAACTCAGAAGTGCTAGTGCTAGGTAGGGAATGGTTAGGAGGAACTATGGACACCTGTTTCTTGTGCCTTATCGGCAAGGAATTCTGTTGGATCTGGATGTAGTCAGGATGGTCTCGCTTCATCTTCGGCGCTAATGGGTACCTACTTGAGCTATGAGGGCATGCGTTTTTCAAACGAGTCTTAGCCCTCTTTCTAAAACACGTAGAGGGGCAGGCGCATAACAAAACACGTATGAGGCAACACAGAAGTCCGCAAGCTATAAGAGTAGGTCCAATCATTCGTAGTTCTAACGTTTTGAAGCCTTTTTCGCCCGTGCCGACGAAGAAGATAACACTGCCGATTGCGGTGGTGCCAAGTCCAACGTACAGCAGGGCGTTTGCAGCAGCGCTTTGGTGGTAAACGCTGAAGAAGTCCTCTTCGTCTGAACCTCCACCGTAGGTTGAATCGTGTATCTAAAATTCAGAAAAAATTGTCAAAATTTCGTTGTTGCATGTATAATTTTCAGAGTTTGGTGTTTGTGTATTGGGTAGATGCAAAGTATCACTTAGGCTTGCAGCCCATAACTGCCAAAAAACCATCATAAAGCATGCACAAGAAAGCTGGATCTCGCACATATCTCATATACATTAATACACATATATCAAGCAAAAATTTGGTAGCCTTTCATTCGAATTTTAATTTCATTTCATCTATTATATCTATCTTTGTTTCATTTCTTGCTTTAACAGCACATTCAAATGTTGATTCAGAATACTTTGGGTTCTTGAATCTAGATAATATATGTCATGTTCATCTCAGTACTTTGAGTGGATTCAAAATAAGTGTACTTGTATGGAATATTACATCGGAAACATACAAAATTCAATGCATCAGAGAAAGAACTTTGCCGTCAAGTAGAATTGTGATATATTTGGAAGATCTAACGCTCTACGATTATGACCAAATGAAAGACCAACCTCGTGCAACTTGCTGTATTTCTTTTATCTTTTTCATTCAAGCATTAGAGAAGACAACCTGAAGTATTAAGAGTATTACGGACAGCCAGAGGCACTCAATGCGTCAGGCTGCCCATGATACAGGATTTTGAGTACTGCTTGAATGGGGCACTTCAGAAGATGAGTGAAAGACAACATCATTCGAAGTTGATCGTTAATTTTGTCATAATAGTATAGCGTTAAATCTTTCGTATATTTCACTGTTCATTCAAGGAGCAGAGTTCTGTCTTTGATGCATTTAATATCAGATTTTTTCGATGTGATTTGCCAAACCACTACACGGATATTGCCTGGAATGACGCAAATAATTTATTCATTTGGCATCATTGCAGAATGAAATTCACAAGAACTCCATTCAGCTCATTCGTGCTATTTAATCATTCTATTCAGAACTTAACAAGCGCATAAAAGTATACAATTTGCGATAATTTCAATGATGCTGCATCTATCTAGCAAGTTCTGTAGGCAAACAAAATATAACAAAAACAAAATCGTATTCATTCAACAACCAATGGAACGGCAGGCTTTCAACTGTTTGCAGGCCTCATGCTCTGGATAAAAGCTTTTCAAACCGGCATCATGGCATGTTAAAAGCGGGGATTTCTTTTCGGTCTTACTCTGTTCCTTTTCATCCATCGATGGTGCGCTTCTGTCTGCTTGATGCGATGTTGCCGCGCCTCCTCTGAGAGCGAACAGCGTCTTCCCCGCTCTCTTTCCTGCCATGCCGCCCTTCCCTGCGAACACTGGCAGAAGGAAAAAATACATGAAATGGCAGGAGGAAGGTGACAGCGCGTTTTTTCTATATCTTCAAAAACTACGAAAAAGTGATCAAGAAATGAGTAGTATAAAGCTGTTAAATATAATTTTCTATGGCTTTTCGACTCAGATAGAATTCGGTAGTTGGTACAGCTGAAATGTCATACCATAACCAACACATTTTTCATACGTTCTTATGTCATTTAATAGTGAGTTCATACAGGTTGCCCCATTTTCGGTATTTACGGCTTATGTATGAAAAAAATCTCAGACTTGTTTTGAGCGAAACGAACTTGAAATCGACATTCTCACCCGTACGTCAAACAATTGCAACTACCGGAAATAAGATATTCCTATTCCGACAGAAGATCAAGTCAACAAGCGCTTGATTTCCAGGTAGTACGGTCAAAGCTAGTCTGGGAACGCAAACCATCACTCAATGCACTCTGGATAAACGTTGTATGGGAACCTGGCTGTCTTCGCTGATCTTGGAGTACCGTAACACCAAAAAGCAACTGGCAAGAGGCAATACAAGTGATTCTACTTTGGGTGCCTGGTCACTGTGGTGTTGAAGGAATTGAAAAACTCCACGAACTTGCAAAAAGTGCATCAAACTTAACACTTGCTGACCTGATGAGCCGTTCTGAAGGCTTGTAAAAGACGGATATAAGGTAGCGGTCACGCAATGGGAGTTGAGTTACAATTACCCGCTGGAAAAACAGCCATGAACTCTCTCAGTCCAAAAAATTATATACCAGAAAGCTCTTGAAGCTGTCACGGGCTGCGCTTCGAGTGATGGTGGTACTGCTAACGAAGCACTGTCGGTACAAACACAACTTTGTACCGTATGGAAAAGTCAGAAGATGATACTTATAGGCTTTGTGGATCAGAAGCAGAAATACCTGAACAAGTGATAGGCAAGTCTCCCCGTCTGGACAGGCTCCTAAAGAGATAGTCGGTTTCGTCAACACCATTGACGAACCCTCTTGGGTTTCAGTGAATGAATAGGGTAGAGAATAAAAGATATACATGGCTGCAGTAACCGGAAGGCTAACATAGCCTAACGACCGTTGTCCAAGAAATAATAATAATGATAATTGGTACCTGGTGATACTAGATAGCCAATCTAGTATCACGAAATGGCAGAACAAATTGTCAAGAATTAGAGGTATAAGCCTTTCCATTGGCCATAATGTGTTTTCCCAGTCAGTCATCAAAGGATGGCGAAGAAATGGAATAAAAAGGGTGGATTAGATCCTGGAAAATTTCGAAGAAGAAAAATAATACAAAGTCCGTTCTCTGTAATTTTTTCCTACTTGCTTGGGAATCTACTTATCTTATTTGAGGTATAAGTTCGATGCAATTTTGATACCTTAAAATTTCAAATGGATGCTCAACTAAGAATTCTCCAATAAGAGGCGTGATTGATATTCAAAGAAAAGGCCATTTTTTAAAATAAATGATCGGATGTTCATTTCATTATAAAGAAGAAGCTATGCCGTTAATAGTGGAAAATAACATCAGGCAAATGACCACCACGACCACGCTTACAGGACCATCCTTTCAATGAAATTTTCCATAACCAAATCGCAAAGGGTTGCCCTATGTCCTCGATAGGCTCACCATTCCATCTTTGATGTCTTGAATCGACGCTGGGCTATTGGCGTAGACCTTCTCGTTCACGTGGCCCCAAAGGAAGAAGTCGCAATGTTTTAGATCACAGGATCTTGGTGGCCCCTTCGAGAGGTTTTATTCTTCACCAACTTGTCCCACCAGCTCGAATATTTCACACCAATTTTTTTATTGCGGTGCTTCACGACGACCTAAAATTGTTCGAGTTTTACGAACCGTCTCTGAAAAATTTTCATCATTTTTATAGTGAATTTTAATAATTTCAATGCGTTATTGAAGCGTGTATCGTCCAGTTTTTCTTAGTTTCTACTTGTCTAATGTCAAAAAATGACAGCTTCAAACGTGTCATCTACTACGAAATGGCGGCCAATTCAAAATAACACCTCTTATGGAAAACGCTTTAGGACATTTGAAATCACACATTGGTAACACATCACTTAAAATCAGGAGCAACGAGAAATTGAATGGCATTGTGGGCTTCGAGGACCGAGATCATGAAAAAAATTATATTCCCATCATCATTTCCAATATAATCCAGTAAGCAAAAAAGTCGACATTTCATAATTTTTTTCATGCAAATACCGAAAAAAACCGCATAGCAAATCATGGATCGGCCAGGCCACCCCTCAGAGTAAGAAACTTAACTTTTTACTCTGAGGCCACCCTGTATGAATCACTACATATGTAAAATATTATAGGTCATTCGATGTTGGTTTTTCTAAATCAGGTGATAAGGCAATATTATTTCAGCGATTGTAGGAAATTCGCCTGAGCGTGTCAACTTTTATTCATAAATCGATGACATTCGTATATGAATGCAGCTTTCATATTATTTTTATTGATTTTCGTAGTTTCGCTGCTGCTCTACTCTTTTGTGTAAACACCGGTGATTATGACACAGGTTTTATGGCTAACAAACCAGAGTTTTTCCAATTCCATACGCAACGATAATATCAGGTATTTGACGTGTTTGTGGTATTGCTACGAGCATTGTTGGTTGTAATGATCCCCAGAACTATGGATAATGTGGTAGCAGTTGAATGGAATATATTGAAAGAGATTTAATGAGGTCAAGTTAGTTTTTTATCGAACCAATTAAATTCTAATTAGTTTTGGAATCATACATCCATCAAGGAAAGACCCATTAGAGACTTGCCATTATTTTGCATCATGACATCATTAGTGGATCTCAAGATAGGATGCAGATGCATATATTTATAGAATGATTCATGACTCATACCTACAAAAATAATGCACTGACTAAGACATCTTGAATGTGTCACTGACACACCTAAAACGCTATCTTAGGAATTTTTTCTTATGCGTGTGTATGTTTTTTCTTTCAAGCATTTGTGAAAATCTTCGTTATCCTCTGTTGTAGAACGATTTTTTTACAGGATTTGCCCTGTGGTTCTCCATACCAAATCATAAAAATAATGAATGATGCAAATTGAAAATTAGCCATTTTTAGTAGTGCTTTGATACTTTCTTATTATTATTCAACGGTGTAATCATTTTGAAGTTGTAGTTGGAAATTCAGCAATTTTGTGCTGGTTTCAAGAATGTATCACCACGTTTTTATCTAAAGAAAAAGGAACAAAATCTTCAATTTTGGACTTTCTATCAAGCAATGACTAAAAAAAGGCTTGCATCACAGTAGCAACTGCAAGATGCATAATTTGTTTCTGTTTAATTTCCATATTTAATTTTTTTTCAAATTAGCTTCATACATATTTCATACTTTGAGTATTCTGACCAGAAATATCTAGGGTTGTCATGTCGGGGCAACATGCAGGCCATCTAGCCATCTAGCCTTTTGTGGTATAGGTAAACGCACCTATGAAAAATAGTTTTTGGAGAAGGAAGAAACTGAAAAACAAGCACTCTGGAAGAATCTCGCGGGCTGGATCATTTCAAAAAGTGGCTTCGGAACTTTGAAACTGCAAGATCCAAGAATATTCGAATATCAGTAAGAATTAGCTACGCCTCCGCTCTGGCTTTTTAACAATACATTGGCGCCTCGGGAAAAAAATTGATGAGAATCGGCTAAACACTCATTGCCCCAGAACCTTTCTGTGATATAGATAAATAATGTACCTATGAGAAGAAAAAAATCTGGCAGAATCTCCAAAAGGTGGATCATTCCAGTAAGTTCCTTCGGAGTTTTTAAACAGCAAGATCCAAAAGATATTTTGATCTTGGTAAGAAAAAAACAATTACACCTTCTCACAGGCTTTCTTACAGGACACTGTCGTCTCAGGAAGCACTGTTGAGAATGGGATTATCAGACACTGACGAGTGTAGGTTCTGTGGGGAGGAGGAAGAAACTATCATTCACTTAGTCACGGAATGCTTTGCTATTGCGAGCCTAAGGAGAGAATGCCTTGGGCGAAAAACTGGTAAGAGTGATGAACTAGCCTCGTTGAAGAGCCACAAATATTGGGTTTCATCAGATCTCTTGAATTGGAAGGCAAGCTGTAAGGGGTGTGGTCAGAACAGCTCTGTAAGGGGACACAATATACCTTGAGGTCACAGTGAACTGTAACCCTTTTTTAACATATAACTAAACTGTCTGCTAAACATGAATTGACCACGGGTAGATTTGTGAGGAAGAGGAGTTGTTGAATTATATACAGAATGCCTTGCCCTTTGGGAGCAAGTGCAAAGAATGTATCGGACAGGAGAAACTGATCTAGCCTCCTAGATGTCCTCTCAGATACTGGACTTTATTGAAGCTCTAGAATTGAGATCGAGCTGTTGTAGCGCTGTTGCGAAAACAGCTCTGAAATGGGACACAAAAGACCTCAAGATCGCAGTGGAATATAACCACCTTAATCATCTACAAAGTCATCTAACAATCTCAATTCAAATTTCTGTGACACGAAACATCTAATCCAGAAAAACTCGACTTCTGCTATAAGAAGAAAAGAGAGAGCGCTCGTAATTTGTTCAAACTAACAACACGATGAAAGATGAAATAGAAATTTTGATTCAACAAAAAAATAATATCATTTGAATACGAATGAATAAAGACTAAGCCTTCCCTGAGAAGCTGCCAATGCCATAGGGTTTGCTCCTCAGAATAAGAAATAAACATAGAGATACTTTACGCTTGAATAGTACTGCATTGTAATCAACCGTGCATTAGAGTGAGATGAAAAGCATTTCACTGCCGCACTGGAGGAAGTAAACATTAGTTTAGATTTCCATTTCAACAATTCCGGAATATGATACAATATTTCGTAATTGTTTCTCAGCTATAACTACCGGAATAGACTTAAGCAACAATAAATGGCCACCAAATCAGTAAAATAATTCAGTTTATGAACGTCAAATCGACATGAAAATGTGAACACATCGCATCAATAAACTAAACACGAACAGACGATGTTGCCAAACTGACAGAATTGTCTGTAACAGACGCAATCCATTAGTATCGAATAGGGGAGTGGTAGACCAATTATCCCAATACGGAATAAACATACGACATGAGTTAGCAACGCCGGAATATTCTACTGGCTACATAAAAAAGCGCGAAGGCATCTCTAGGTTTACTTTTCACTTATACTTTCACTTCAAGGTATGCTCATTTCTCCTGAATGTGGAAGTAACAATATACAATGAGATTCATTCAATTTGGCCATGATATTTTCCGTATAAATTTTTGCACCGCAAGAATCAATTCTGCGAGGCGTTGAAGTGAAAAAATCCAAGAACGCCATTAACTAAATTCATCCTGTCCCAAGCCTTCTATGGGACGGAATAAACAACTAATTCAAGTCTATCAATCAAGCCGCCCTCTTTTCGGAACGTTATTCGTTTTCACGCCAGGCCAGGCGCAACAACCGGCAACTTTTTGTTCTTCAAACGCCCACGGGCGGTAAAAATCGTAAATCACTGCCGCCTGGGCGTGGTAGATTGATGTATCGGAGATTCTTGCAAGGGATGGAGATGAAACCACCTGTTCTTCTTTTTTTGTCCAGAGGAAACGCGAAGGAAGTGGGTCGATGGGGTACCGGGTTCGGATCCCGTTGTGTAGATGGCCAAGGAGCGTGAAAAGGCGTTGAAAGTTTTGTGGATGAATTATGGTGTTTCCTAAAATGAGTCTTCGATTTTATCGGGAGGTTTAGCACACGAAAACAAACTAGTTCACATAGAAGCTCATATGGAAGTAAGCCTCAGAGTAAACAGTAAACTTAGAGTTGCCTTCACCCATTTGTTATGCAGCCAAGTAGAATCTGTTTATAATTGCGAATAAACTTAGGGCGCTGCGAAATCGTGCCGTATGTTATTCCGTATTGGATGAATGGTTTACTGCTCCCCTACTCTGATACTAACGGCTTGCGGCTGTTATAAATAATTCTGTCATTTTCATTCCGATTTGACGTTGATAAACTGAATTATTTCGATGATTTGGTGGCAGTTAATTGTTGCTTAAGGCTCTCATGTTATTATATCTAGGATAAATTTACGAAAATGTTGTAATATAAAGGAATTGGAGAAATGCAATCTAACACATTGTTCACTTCACCCCAGTGTGGCAGTGAAATGCTTTCCATCTCACTATAATGCTTGGTTGATTACAATGCAGGGGCATCTCATGTTTATTTCTTATTCAATCTGAGGAAGTAGCATTATTCAGGCAATGGACAATTGCTCCAAAAAAAGGAAGCTGATACTGAAACGAAGAGGTGCCTTCTGTTTGCGGAATCTTATAAAGAAACTCTGAAACTCTTGTTTTGGCTTAATTCAACAGTTGTGGAAATCTTATAATTCGAAGAATGACAGAAATAATGAAGGTCTCTGAGATCTTTTAACAAATTTGTCAAGTTTTCATTAGTAGGAAATAGTGATACCATCTCCATCTACCATGAAACAAGTTGAAATGAACGAGCTAACTGCAATAATTCTTCTAAGAGGAGCTTATAAGGTCCCTAAAATGGGTGACCACAAAATCAGGTTTTTTGGAGAATTAAGAGACTTAGGAAATATACACATTATAACATGAACCTGATTTTTGAGACAGTTTTGTATTTAGTTTTCACATGCAACATGACATAGCAGTCATGTTGAACGCACCATAGTGACAACGTCGTCATTTATACATTAAGCACTTCGTTTATTTAGGGAAACAAGATGGTTCTTCTTCATATGATAATTCTACCATTTTTTTGTGTAAAAACGGAATTTTTAAACCTCAACGCTCACGCGCTCTCCCAAGAACTTGAAAGATCTTCTACTTGAAATTTCGACAAAAAAAACTGAAAAATTCAGCTCCACATGTTCCCAGAACCAGAGTTTCAATGAAAAAGCGAATAACGAAGCTCCAAATCAAAAATGGGCCAGAAAAAGATGTATCCTCGTCTGATATATGTTAAACTCATATTTCTACCAATGCTACTCAAAGCCTTTGAGTGTGAGCTAAAACCATAGGGAACTGAAAAAAACGTACCCTTACACTGACTAAGAGCAACAAACCACTTTTAGTTCGATTACAAACTAACCAGGACATGTTATTAGGGCAGAGGTCGATGATTTGAAAAAGAAAAACCTTTTTCAATGACGAATTGACATATTCCATCATTGTTGAAGAAAAACTGGACTTCTTACAGCTCATTGTGTCGTATACTTTCAGCAAAACAAGATCAGTGGAAAACTCCGATATCTATGGTTTTTATGGATCACTGGATCAGTTACAGAGAATTACTAAAACCTGCATAAGTCCATTTCTGATTTACGTTGCCAATACAGCAGAAAGAGAAGGAAAATGTGAACAACGGAATGAAAAGGGGTATTGCAAACAATAAAGGGTATTAACGTTGAGAAATAGAATACACAATACTGCAGACATATTGCAAGAATAAGGGTATATTGGGTATACAAGATGTTGTTCGAAATACAGAGTGAGACAAAACATAAAAACCAGAAACAAAAAGACCAGGACATTGAAGTCACAAGGAGACAGATGACAGAAATAATAGGGCTCTGCTAATTACAAAAAAATTATAGAAGAAGTTGATCAGTAGTATTCACGAGTGGTTCAAGAAGAAGTGCTGTGCCCAAGATGTCGTAGAGACATATTGATTAAGCCAATATAGAACTGATTCTCCTAACGCGTACAAGCTGAATGTCTACTGAGGTGGTGCTCTACAGAAATCTAGGAGTAGTCAGTATAATATATGATGCCAATGTGTTGGTGCAACTCTATTGAGTTGCATGACCCTTTTGCCAACCTATATAAAAAGATGTCATCCAGGAAAAGAAAACAACTTTGCAAAATTGATAAAATTCCTAAGGAAACAGAAAGTTAGTAGCATGGTAACGTAAAACAGACAACAACGGTTACAGTACAGAATGACAGTCACAATACCAATCGATCACAATCTGATTAATCTAATCTACTGGGTGTGCTCCCTACAGTATCTTTATAAGTATTCGTATTCACCAAGTAAAAGACAAGGTGCATGTGAGCAAAAATTCACTGAAATTGGATACGTGTTCACATTTTTTCATACTCCAGGGAAAATTCAAACACCAAATAGAAAATACTTGACTCGGACAGCCTTCTTTCTTTACTTACCATGAACCCAGGGGGGTACTGGGGAAAAGGGCCAATTTCCCTGGTAGCCACATGGCTGGGTAGCTCCAACCTGCCCCCCCTCTTGATCTTGTTTTTCCTGCGAAGACGTTGTTTCTCTCTGATGAGTAAGGCGGCTTGCATACCTGCAGATGCAGCTGTACTCATACAGCGCTAAGACTGAACGTTGTAGCACTTTCACCCAATGCGCATGCGCTATCACTAGACGACTCTGATGACGCGACATCGATCACGAAACACATTTTCACTTGACGGAGTCCCCTCAATTATTGAGTCTTTTTTAACTTATATTCTATGTTTTGAAACATTTCATTTCTTGTTCAGTTGTTTCAAAGGCATATAGTATGAAGGGACAGTAAAAGTAGCGTAGATATATGTATATTTTCAAAAGCCAAGCGTAAAGGTTCTTGAGTATCCAAAATTTACGAAGAATATATGTTTTCTTGTAGGATAAATTATTTTGCGAATAAATATATTTGAATATGTGTATATTTTGATATGTTATTTGGTCTAGAGTAGGTGGCCCCTATTTAGTCATAGTTGGATCATTTTGATTTTTTCTCGGTAGTTTCACTCTAAGTTTTTATTTTTGCTATCCAGGGTCGAAGCTGTTTCTCATTTTTAACATTTTATCGTTCTCAAAAACTGCCCATTCGGTGATTTTGGTACATTAACTGATCCATCCTGGAAGAATAACTGTAAGTATGCAGTTATGCTCGTCCACATTCGTTCGACAAGGTATACAGGGCGTTGACAGGCGGCAGAACTCGTCTGAAGAAATTATTCCGCAAAAAATATTCATAGAAAATTTCCTAAATAGTCACCATTTGTTTGACAAATTTTTGCTCGGTATAATAATGTATGATTTTACGTGCATTATCTATTATAAGCAGAGGTTTAATGCGTAACATCGTCATAAATACAAGAATAATGAAAGCAGAGAACGATATTAATCGATCGAAATAAACCAATATTAAACTCATACTTCGGAGCTAATCTCGTCCTCGTTCAAGTCAAAATGCAAGGAAGTGGTATCAAACAGAGCACCTATGAATAGCCATTTCGTCCTTATCAGGACTCTTCAGCACAGGATAGCTCTGAATGATACAAGGTATTTCTTGGAACTTGAAACGAAATGCCATTTTCTCTCAGGTGTAAATATATCGCATTTGCATTGCATTTTGCCTTGAACAAGGACGAGATTAGCTCCGTAGTATGATTGGTTGATTTCAATCGATTAATATTATTCTCTGCTTTCAGTATTCATTTATGTATCATTTTTTATATAAATTTTGAATGTGGTTTCCAAAGTCTTTCACATATTCGACCTGAATTTCACAATAAATCTAACTTTTCAGATTAATGTGCTTCTTGTTCATATAAACGATTTTCTTTTTTAGGCATCAAAGACGAATCGTCGTTTATAGCAACTTTACACTACTTGCGTAGTTTTTCCATTACACTACTTGCGTAGGTTTTCATCTCACTGATTTTTATGCACACTTCTCTGCAGTGAAGTTAGTATACGAGCAAATGCGTGCCAAACCAGTTTTCATCTTATAATTCATTTTGTTCAGTTCTATCGCCTTAACACCCTGTATTTTATGTGGACGATCAATAACTGTTCAGAATGAATATCAAATTGGAAATTGATCATCCAAATTTGATGTACCAAAAGATGAACAATTTCATTGAAAATGCACTACTGAATATTGTTTTTCATTTTCAGATTGAAAATAATTCAAACTGAGTTTTTGATGGAGGTACAGCAAACGCATTCTTTATTTTCATTCACCTGAATTCAAATCAGTCAAAAGATGTAGGTTGCGCGCAAAGAGATATTTTGAAGAAATTTTCGAAATTATTTTTCATGCTCGTGCTTGCAATCGAATGTATTTTGGTGAGAGTACTTTTCACTTTGAAATTATACGCTTTCATATAAAATGTTGATTCGGCTAATTATGACATAATTTTTCTAATTTCAATAAAAAATCTTTACGAATAACCCCAAAGAATACAGCTTACAGAATCATGAAAACAGAGGAACCTACTTTTTTAATTTCCGCTAAAATCAGGCCTTAATAAAGATGAAAAACCAACCATAACAAAGCTCTGATTCTCGTTCAAATTTGTGTGACTTTCATTCAAGATTCCATATTATTCATCCTCATAAATGTGAGGAATCCATAACTTCATAATATACAAGTGATTTCTCACATTGTTGCATAATTACTTAAGGAAAAATAGTACACTGCAGGTGTATTTATAGACTATAAAAAACGAAAGCTCGGTAACTCTCTACGGCATAAACAACTGAACACCACGAACGTCAGAAAAAATTAAATAAATTCCATCAGATAAAATTTCCTCGAGACTATTTTCATTTAATATGACCTGCAATTTCGAGAAAACTCATAAATAACGCCCAACGCTCAAGGCACACCTTGTTTTATTCATGGCACGAAATCAGACTCGCAGCTCAGCGAACCTGGGGTGTTGGTCATCGTCCACGGATTCACAGTTGGCATTAAGACATCAGAGTCGAAGAAAAAAGTTTCCGAATGTCCGAAAAGTTGATCTGCGACGAATGAGATTGAAGATAAAATTGATAGAACAAAAGCTGAAAGCTTGCCATCTCTTCAGTAATGCGAATATTCATGTTTGACAACTACTGTAAGAGAAGGTCGTGATCATATCAGCAAACCCGAGTTTGGACAAAAATGCCGCACAAAGAAAAAGTCCTATGAAATAATATAAAGTATAATACAAAAGCAACTAGATGAGAAATGTACTTTAGCAAAGTTTTATGATATAAAACAATCTGAAATGTTTCTCAGAAGCAGCTTATATCTTGAGTAGTTATGTCTCCTCACGAGACATCACTACTGCAGGAAAAATCTTATCGAAATGTTAT
The DNA here is from genome assembly GCA_013421045.1 of Propylea japonica. Lineage (NCBI taxonomy): Eukaryota > Metazoa > Arthropoda > Insecta > Coleoptera > Coccinellidae > Propylea > Propylea japonica. The sequence goes on along the minus strand of CM024247.1, from coordinate 46,425,765 downwards.
AGTAGATTCTGATAAGTGCAGATTCCGCGGAGAAGAAGAGAAACTTCTCAGCAATATAGCAATCCTGAAGCTGTCCTACTCACTGAATTTCGTCAACTGAAATAAAGGGTTTTCCAATAAGAGGTGTTATTTTGATATTTTTCAATATACATGATCGGATTTTTATTTCATTATAAAAGAAGCTATGCCGTTTATAGTGGAAAATAACATCAGGCAAATGATCACCTCGACCACGCTTACAGAACCATATCCTTTTAATGAAATTTTCTATAACCAAATCGCAAAGTGGCAGCCCTATGTCCTCGTTAGCCTCACGAATTCTATTTTTGAGGTCTTGAATCGACGCTAGGCTATTGGCGTAGACCTTCTTTTTCACGTGGCCCCAAAGGAAGAAGTCGCAAGGTGTTAAATCACAAGATCTCGGTGGCCAATTATGACACCTCTACGAGAGATAACACGATCCGGAAACAATCAGCAAAGAGAGGGCTGTTGATGATTGGCCGGCTTGAGTTTTTGTGTTAAATGAACTTTATAAGGCTTTAGACCCAAATCTTTATGCAGAATACGGTGTAATGACGTTTGTGGAATGCCTAGTTCTGAAGAACAACGATGAATGGGCAATTATGAGCACCTCTTCTAGAGATAACAAGGCTTGGAAACTTTTCCCGCAAAAGATCAATGGTTTCGTTGTTTTTGTGACACGTAGCGCCGTCTAGTTGAAAGTCAACGTTGTCCAGTCCAATACTATCCCATTTCGGTCAAAAAAAATCATTGACGTTTGTGGAATGCCTAATTCCAAAAAACTACGAGGAATGGAGAAACCTGGTTTTCTTCGATACTTTCGGCTACAGCAACAATATTCTCGGCTGTTCTTGAGCAACGTGTAATAGTTTTATTCTTCACATCACTAATTTGTCCCAACAGCTCGAATTTTTCCACCAATTTTTATTATTGCGTTGCGATAAGGTGCTTCACGACGACCCAAAAATGTTCGAGTTTTACGAACCGTCTCTGTCAAATTTTCGTAATTTTCATAGCGAATTTACTAAATTCAATGCGTTCTTGAAGCGTGTATCGTTCCATTTTCATTAATGGCGTAGTTTCTAATTGTCAAATGTCAAAAAATGACAGCTTCAAATGTGACATCTACCGAAACAGCGGGCTATTCACCGCTTTTTGGAAAACCCTTTAGATGGCAAGAATTTGATTTTCATCATCGTCAATTAGATTCATCCATTTATTATTCTCAAGCAGTAATTACATATGGATGACAATATTTGGAATTCATTTCGTAAGTCATCACAGCGACATATCTGATAACATGATGTCTCTATCCAATAAAACTTCTCGAATTCTACGAATCCAATTTGTCGAACCGGGAAACCCAAACATGCGAATTTTCCGGGTCTGTATTTCCCGTTTCTGATGAAAACAAGTCGGCACCAAACAGGCTCCCTTAGGGAAAGCTGGGAGATAAAAAATTATGTCCACGAATTTCAGATGGAAGAGATCCAATATCGGAGAATTTCGAGAGTCCTCACGATCGTCGTGATATCAGGGAATCTAGGAAAGATGGCAGATCGTCTTGAGGGGTGTTGATTCCCATAGGATTTGCTTCGAGTTTAGAAACAGAGGGGATTTCTTTATAGACTATGTATACAGATATGTATTTGATTGAAAATTTTATTGTCAAGAGGATATAACAATATGAAGGGTGTGTTTAAATGCGCGCTTTTTAAATAAATAACATGTAGATGGCGCCCTGAATTCGTCCGGTTACAGTGACTTTTATATTACCACAGTGGTGACAACTGGTCATGAGTCAAAAGTCCGCCATGTTTCGTCAAGACGTTTTTGGCGTTATTTTTGAATTTATATCTCATAACTCTCTATAGAAGTCTTTTTCGACATTATTTTTATATTTAGGCAACAAAACATACATAAACAAACTAAATCTGCAATCTGCGCAACTCCGGAGAAACATGGCGGCCAACCAATAGAAAATAAGAGACGAGTTATCGCCACTGTGGTGATATAGTCACTGTAGTCGGGGTTACAGTGCATGATACTAAAAGACAAAACAAAACACTTGTGTTTTAGTATCATGGTTACAGTGACTCTAACAAGACAGTTGTGGCGACAATGGAGTGTCTTATTTTTGATTGGTCAGCAGCCGCACGTGATGTAGTCCACCATGTTGTGATAAACTTCTGCGTTTACATCGTATTTTGAATGGAATTCTTGGTCTCGAAGTTATTACCGATTTTTTCAAACATTCGACTATTCGTGAGAGTAAATTGAAGAGTATAAGGCATCAGAAAGGCATACAGTATGAAACAGCCAAATGGAATAAATTCGATAACGAATAAATGAAAGTGTGTTGGGAAAAATGCTTGAACACGTCGATTTGTATCTTCACATGCGCATTTCTTTCAGATAAAAATATTTATATAGGGTGCATCATGTGACAGTGGTCGATACCAACTTTCTTATTTTGAATACAACCCCCTATATATATTATTGTGTTTTGGATTCTTCAGAATTTATAGACATAATTCATGTACAATGTCCCATGACTATCTTCAACTGTTTCGGAAATATTAGGTGTTCTCAGAATCTCAGATGTATAAGAATAATATTAAAAAAAGAAAATTATTTTATTTCAAGAATTTGCTACATTACTCGATTCAAATCCTAAATTGAAAAGGATTTTTTTTTTGTTTTTTCACATTATTTGTGAAATAATAGTTATTAAATCACCTGGGTAATTAAAGACAGCGACGAATGGTCAAGATAGTTTAATATAGATTTAATAGTTCGAGACCATTAGTCGCTAGATTAATAACCGAGTTGATTACAAAGTTTTTCCGCTGATCTCAAAATGAATTATGTATAAATACTTGATTGGAATACATTTATATTTTGCTTTTAATTACATTTGACAAATAAAAATTTTTATGTTTCTATGTTCCAGTAGAGTTTTGACATTTCTGGTAGTGCTTCTGAATACCTTGTGTACAGTTGCCATGAGGATTGCGCATTAAAATAGCAGAAAAATTGAGCATAAAAATGGGTCATTAATGTTCAATTTCGCACACATTAAAATCACCTTTTACTTCGAGGTCGGTGGAAAAATAATTTTGATAATAAATTTTCAATAATTTTTTTTTAATAATAAATTTTATTATATACATCTGAAAACACTTAACATTTCCGAAACAGTTGAAAATAGATATGGAACATCGTACATGAATTATGTCTAAAATTTTCTGAAGAATCCAAAAAACTAATAATGTACAGGGGGTTGTATTCGAAATAATAAAGTTGGTATAGGCCACTGTCACTAACACACTCTATATAATTATTGTTTTTTGAAAAAAAATGCGCATCTCAAAATACATATCGACGTGTCCAAGCTTTTTTCCCAACACTCTCTCATTCATTCGTTATGGATTGAATGTTCCACACTCTATATCTATTTAACCTGAACAATTTTGGTCTGTGAAATTGTTTCAGCTCTTTTTGAACTCGTTTTTCGGTATAAGTAGTACTTTATGCTGTGATATTTAGATGTAATATCTTCATGCAAATCTGTTTGTGTATAGATAACAATTCCAAAAGTACAGTGATATTTACATGACGAAATATGGTTAATCAGATAATTTTTGATACGCTTTCCTAGTCTCAAATTAACGAAGAACTGAAATTCTCATCTTATCCTTGTTTATAGAAAATGCCAGGTTATGCAGCTATTGATTGCAGTAATTCTGCAAAAAAAGGGTTTCTTATGAAACATTTCTTTGAAGGTCCTTTAAGGAGTTCAGCAAAAACGTAGGAGATGATAAAAACTTGAAGTTTTGATAGGTCGAGTCACAAACCACTAAACCACTAAAAATAGAACAAGAATAAAATACCCCCTTATCAATCGAGAATTCAACTGTGCGACTCTACATTTCATCAACTCTCACTTAGAGATAGCTTTTTCTGCGTTTTCAAGGTTCAGAGTTCAAAAATATCGATCATTCTAAAGGGGTAGAAGTCTGACTCATTAGAATTTTTCAACAAAATTCTGTTACAGCGAAATTAATTTACAGCAATTAAATGTGACAAATAATTTATCTTTCTTATACGGGCGTATTTAGCTGTGTGTAAACCTCTGACGTTGATTTAGGAGGCCTCCGCTCTGACATGTTGTTGAGAATGTAAGCTGAAATAAATTACCTTCACAGTAGCCAAATTATAATTGAGATAATCCTTCTTTCATAGTTTTCATGCGTGGCATTTTTTCTCAGTTGCAATTAAGTTTTATCTTTTTGTGACAACCGAATACAACCAACATAAATCAGAACATTCAAAGTTCAACGATGAACACAAAGAGTAAATCATCGATATTCACTTGAATACAAATAGAAGAGAGTACATAAAAAATCGATACAGTTAGCATGCCATACAAGTTTGACATACTCTGGTGTTTGTTTCACTCAAAAGAAAATGAAGCCATCAATCTAAAGCAGTTCGATTGCAGCATTTTATCAGTGTTTGAACATTCTGTTTACTTGAAGGTGATACTGCTCATTTGGTTTTTTAGGGCAAATGAAAAAACATGGTTCAATCAATAAAAAGTATAGGTGAGGTGTGTGCATTTCTTTGAGGTCAGAGCAAAAGTTTTCTCATTAGTCATAATGTGGACCCCTTCGAAAAAGTTTCGAAATTGTTCCGCAAGTATATTTTTTCCTATTCACATTCGAATTAGGCAAGCTCGATCCACAGAAATATCATTTAGGGAAATAGATTCGAGCAGAAATTCAATTAATTTCAAAACATTTATAGTATTGACCCCAATTTGTGTTTATATTTTTTCCCATTGTGGCGTTTTAGCATCTTCTTGAAGAATAAAAATGTCATGAAATTGCCAAATCCACTATTTGATCCGAGCTGACAATGAAGCATTTTCTGAGCTGCTGATATTGCAATCAGAGATGATAAAAAATTGATTTCAATCCTCAAAATCAAATCAATTTAGTACCATTCCATAATCTATAAAGAGAAGATGGTATCAAGAGAATTAAGCTGTTGAGACTTGTGTGGAGGATGAAACATCTCATCAACATAGGAATTCTTAGGGCTGTTTTTTATTGTGATAAAAAACAAACATAATGGTTCAAACCATGAGCTAGCGACATCTTGCAGAAATCTTACGTTATGTGTGAAATGTTATTTGGTGAAAATATGATGACCTAAACTTAGTGGATTGAAAAGATTTCTTGTAGGCGTTCTTCTAGAAGACACCAAAATCATCAGAAAACTTCTGCTCCTATATAACGCAAAAACACTCACCAGCAAAATTATCGATCCACTCAAAAATTCGTTGAAGTTTGTTTATTCCTAATTATGTTATTTTGAGCCCGATTCGAAAGAATTTTGTTTTTAATTGTAGGTAAGTTCATCCTTGATCAATCACCTGTTTTGAATTTCTATAAAAACGCGGAGTACGTCATTTAAACAGGGTGAAACAAAATCTTTTTTTACCCTAACTTCAAAACCACCCCTAAAATCTTCAAATTGTTTCACCATGTGATTTCTTATTGCATCATCAAGAAACATCTCCTCTTGACAATTTAATTCTTCATTTATAACAGTAGCTCAATTTTTGTTGAAGATACTGCGTTTTCAGTAAAAAATTAAATTTTGCTAAGGCTACAACAGTACTTCAACAAATTCAACCTAAAATTCTGACCTAATGAAAATAAACTGAAAACTAAATCAAAAACATAACGTGTTTTTCGCCCAGACGCGGATAACAGGTGCAATTCATCTCGGCATGTCCTCATTAAGGTTTTGAATCAATTAGAGCATCACTGAGCTGCTGCAAATTTTCAGGAGTTGGTACGCGAGATCGAATTTTCCTCCCAAGAGCATCCAAACATGCCCAATTGGGTTCAAATCTGGGCTCAGAGCAGGCCAGTTGAATTCTTGGATATCAACCTCTGCTAAATACTCCCTGGTAATCCTAGCCACATGTGGTTGATTGGGTCTGGCATTATAAAGCATTAGCACGAAATCGTTTCCAATAAACGGTGAATACGGAAAAACATGTCGCGTTGAAATTCTCTTGTTTTATGTTTTCAATAATTTTCGAGTTTATTTCATAACGTTCGGATTTAAGGTTCAATCTTGAAAGAACTTTCATAGCCATAGCGAAATTGTGGAGTTTGATATAGCTCTGAAAACCCTGTATCTTCAACCAAAATTGAGCTATTGTTATAAATGAATAATTAAATTGTCAACAGAAGATGTGTCTCAAATAAAATGAGAAATCTCACGTTGGAACAACTGGAACACACCAGGGGTGGTTCTGAAGATGTTGTTTCAAGGTGTATAAAATGACTTACGCCGAGTTTTCTTGAAATTCAGTACTGGTAATTGATTAAGTATAAACACATCTACAATTGAAAAAAAAATCAATCGAAACGGACTTGAAATAACATATTTATGAATCAACAAACTTCATCGATTTTTCGAGTGAATCGATTATTTTGCCGGTGAGTGTAGAAAAAAAAACCGTTTTTCATTTGCCAAATACACTACATACATAAAAAAACCTTTACCTCAGAGAAAGGATATTCTAAACTTCCAAAGACATCCCTGTCATATTCCGAGTAAAAAGTCGTATGTTGATTGTCCCAGAGCTTCTCTTTGATCTCGAAGTTGCAGATATGATTGCACCTATCCAAAATATCACCAGCAGTTCGCTTCTCAACTTCCTCTACCTGCCTGACGAAGCTACATCTTCTCTCTGGTTTTCCTTCACCCTCTGGTGGAATGAAGATTTGCGGCAGCTGACTCTGAATGCTCGGGGAGGAAACCAAGGGAGGATGCTGTTGGACCAAGGTGGTGGGGGTAAGGGGTAAGTTGGGAGGTTGGTGATTTTGTACTGGTATGGAAATTGAGGGACTCTCTCTTATCTTCGCTCTACCCGGGTGATAGTGGGAGCTGGTGTGACTGTGTCTCCTCTCATTTTGAGTAGGAGGCTTAAGAGATCCCCGATCAGTCTTTATAGCCTTCGGAGGCTCAGGGGAATCAGTGTAGTTATGGAAGTGTTTGGCTGCGATATTCTTGAATTCCGGAACATTCTGCGCCTTGACTTGATGCAACCGTTGGGTCTTTTGTTTGTTCTGTCTTTGCCGTTGTCGCGCTTGTCGACTAGCTAGTGAAGCGCCTCCTGCAGCTGCGTACATGGTCTTAATTTTGGAGGAACAATTTTAGAATTTAAATTTCTAACTAGATCAAGTCATTTCAAACAAATTTCGTTCACTCCGAGCTTCGCCGTTAACTAAGGATTGTTTGTGCGCCTGTAGTTGTCAAATCTTTGTACTATTGTAGGTGACAACTGTGAACTCAATTCAATAATTCATTCCTATTTTAATTCCAACATTTCAACATTTTAAATAACAAATCTCTAAAAATATTTCACGATATAACTTGGATTATCTCACGGCCTGAAACCTTCAAACGGCATCAACATTCGTCAACAATTTTCAACAAATTCGGCTTTTAATATACTTCAAAAATCAACAATGTTACATGGCTCGAGCCTAAATATTGTCATCTGGGTTAATCATGTACGAAAAGGAATCGGAAAACAAGGTATTGCTTATCTCTTTCGTTCTGTCAGTCAGTCACGGTATCGGGTTGCGAAAAAGCGATCTGTCTTGAGTCTCGATCGTCGCAGGCCTGCCTTGGAGGTCCTCATGTTTGAAGGGTTGGAGATTGGAGCGTTCAAAATGGAGATTTATGGAAAATTATGGTTGTGAAATATGGAAGAGCCGGTTCAGAATCATTATTTTCGCTCTGGAAATAGAGGAGGATCTTATTTCTGGCGAATCTGGCTGACTGACGCTGATTCGAAGCGACTAGTAAAAAAGAGAGGGCGCTGCAGGCGTCTTCATGCAAACAAATCCTGACACTTCATTTATTCCTGGCGTCTGGCTTTGTACGCTTTCGGTTCGATCAGGGAGATGCAGCGGAGTGCTTCTGTAATTTTTCACTAGGAGATTGGCTGAGGATCTTCTTGGGATTGTTGAAAATGTACTTACCTCAGTCTACTGACTTGAATTCTATTATTTTAAAGGAAAAAACAAAGTGATGTTGAGCTCCATAATTATTAATATTCATTGTTAAGCTGAATGAATACAACTTTGACGATTACAAAGATTCGAACATAAAAGTTGAGTCCATGAATTAATAGAAAGTGGCCAATATTAATACAAAATGAAAAGACTAAGGTGAATAATGTAAGTGAGGATACTAACTATGAAGCTGAGAATAATACGAAGGCAGTTCAATATAAACAAGACTTTTCGATTTTCAGGCAAAATAGTGGGGCGAGAACATTCCTGATTTTTTCGTTGTTGGGAACGTTTGTCAGGAGTAAGGGAAGCAAGTCGGATTGCCTCATAGACCCTCTCGGTGTCTACTGTGACGATGTTTGAGCAAGAGGTTCCTCCGTAAATTGCGCAACGTATTGTTCTCTCCACTCCTTACTCGCTTGTTTAGACTCTGGGGTGTAGTGGTGCACCCATGTTTCATCACAGGTGATAATGTGAATGAGAAATTGGTCTCCTTGTTCCTGAGATCGTGCAAGAACACGCCGACAAACCTGAAAACTATGCAATTTCTGATCAGCTGTCTCTTCACCGAACATTGGCAGTCTCCTCAAGATTTTGGCCAGTTTTATGCCTTCTGCGGCGAGAAACTTGATTACCTACAACACGTTGCGCAATTTACGGAGGAACCTCTTGCTCAAAACATCGTGCTTCCCTTACTCCTGACAAACCTATCCCACAAACAAAATTCAGGACGTTCTTCCCCCCCTATTGTGCCTGAAAATCAAAAAGTCTCGTTTATATTCGAACTGCCCTCGTAGTAATCGATTTAAATTGTCCAATATTAACTTCTACTATTACGATTTAGTAATGAAACTCATACTTTGGAATTAATTTGGTCAACTTTCGCAGAACATATAAGAAGGTAATATTATTCAGAGCATCCATTAATAGCTATTTCGCGGCCTAACATAGTCTCAATGACAATAAAAAACATATCGATACTTCGTTTAAGGTTCATGAATCGGTTAGAGGTTATTCGTAAGGATACTCAGAGATGGTCTTTTGTTTCATTATTCATACGAGTAAAAACAGGAGCAGTATGAAAGATTCAATTTAAGGGTCCTCGAATGCTTCTATCATTCAGAGTTATTCTCCAGAATAGTGAGACCAAATGGACGAAATAGCTGTCTATAGATGCTCTTAATGACATTACTCCCTTGTATGATCTTCGAACGATGACGAGATTAGCTCCGAAGTATGAGTCTAATATTGTTTTATTTTAATCGATTCGTATTTTTCTCTTCTTTCATTGGTAATATCCTCACAAGTGTGCCCTAAATGTTTCACGAGGAGAAAATCGAATCGTATCATTCGTTCTCTCGAATTTATAGTTCCAAAGTTTCTCGATCAACAGGGCAAAAAGTTTCGTCAAAGTTGGTTATCGCCAAACACATTAACCCGATGTTTTAAAAGGTGAAGTTACCGGTCTAACTGTTTCTGTATGGGCTTATCGATGTTCAAAACATCGATATTCATCACAGCAGTGTCACGTACCGAAAAAAAATCTCCATTTATAGTTTCCTTTGTTCGTTGAGAGATCTTTGATGACCTCTATTGCTATAATATACACATCGTCAAAAGTCTTATTGGCACTTACTTGTTGAATGTAACATGACAATTTTTGTATGAGGAATCTTCGCTATCTTATCATTTGAATAAAAACAATAAAATACCAAAAAAGTGTCTTGTTCGGTAGAATAAAAATGTGTTCGAAATTGATCGATACAACAGACTTTGGTATCATTGTATTCATGGAGTCTCCCTGAACAACATTAGTGAAACCAACAGGTAGCAGTGTGAATCAGTTTAGAAAATATAATCTTCACGTCGCTTTTTTCACTATAAAACCACAAATTTCTGCTCCAATTTAATCTATAAATCACCTTTGATCTTTCAAATAACTATTCGATCAGATTCATTTCAGGTTTATTCAATGAATAATGCAGTAACATCGGAATTCTTGAGGTATAACATATCCACAAAATCTAAAGAAATCCCGCCGTTATTCCTGGTAAGTTTGGCACCACTGCTCCGTCCTTCGGCAAGTGACATATCAGATGATGACGGAAATTACGGCAATGCATTGTATCATATGCGCGCGAATGAATCTGCGGCAGTGCCAAATATACCATTAAAAACGGCGGGCTTTCCTTAGAATTTGTGGAATTGTGGTGCCTCTAGAATTTCGATGTTTCTGCATTAATAATTGAATAAACCTAAAATAAACTAATCGAAGAGTTATTTGAATGTTCGAAGGTGATTCATGGACTGATGAATTGGAGCAGTGAATTTTTGTTTTTATAGGACGAAACATTTTAGGAATTTTGGGGGCCTAAGACAGACCGCCTCTTGTTGGTTCCACTAATGTTGTTCAGGAAGATTAATGCATACAATGATAGCAAAAACCTTTTTAGACCAGTAGCCTCAACCAGTAAGACGACTGCGTTCCATGAATTCAAGAGCAAGAAGAAGTTCAAGAGTTGGCTACCAACCGAACACCACTAAGACTGGCTTCTGTCACAATGACGCAATGTACTCTTTTCAAACGTGTCACGATTTGGTGTACAGAGTGATAGTCTAGAAAGGGTTTTCAGAGGTTCAGGCAGACTAGAGCAACTCAATTTTGCCTGGTAAGTTGTGCCATTTCAACTTTCAAAGGGTCATCATAATGTGCTTGGGGGGTATATTCCTACGCTGCACCCCTCTAAAAATTGATGTTGTTAAAACAATTTTTCCGGGAGTTATAGAAAAAACAATTTCCAAGATACGGCCGATAGCCACCCTCAATAAATCACTCTGTACATGTCCAAACTTATGACTCGGGAGAATATATACTCAATCTCGATTTCTCATCCTCTGACAGATCACGAACATATCGACATATGTAGCTGAGCCGAGAAGTGTCATAAAAATAATTCATTTTTCATCTCTCCCGTTTCTCCCCTTTTTCTCTCCTCCTAAATCATTCCCGGAGCAGCGTGGAGTAAACTCAGGGAGTGTGCCCCTAAGGAGGGCAATCCAAACACTTGTCGTGTCTCGATAAAAACGTGGGGCACAGGTCTCTCAAGACCGGTAGGTCGTGCCGAGGAAAATTACATTTTATAATTGCACCATCAACATTAATTTCCTAATGACTCTTTTAATTGAACTGCGTGCGGTTGATGAGGTACCCTCCTTGACTACGGTCTTATTTTACGAGATCTTTGGGGACTTATCCCATTTATTCGCTGGAGGAACTCCACTTAAGGAATGAGTCGCAATGGATGAATGAATGTTTTAGTATTGCTGTTCAAAATATTATACTTGTGGAATAGAACCAAAGGTTTCTAGTTATCAGGGAAATACTTAAAATTTGCTACATCCAGAAAAGTAACTTGCTTCAGTCTTAAGAAATATTCTTCATTTAGGTTGTTCTCAGAAAACAGTCATTGACTTATTGATGATAATAATAATAATAATATAAGTTTGTTCAGCAAGGAGATAATACTTATATATAAAATAAAATAGATAAAAGTTCGAACAAGCTGACTTCTAAACAAAAACTCTAGTTTTGCAAAACTATTGTTTGTGCGTGGTTCAACGTTATAAAAAACAATACACTCCTACAACCATCACGAAAGAAAGATTAATACAAACTGAGTTCAATACAAAAAAATGGAATATTCAATGAATACATCAATTCAAAACAACACATTTTTTCATGTTCCACATGTTATCATCATTTGTTTTAATTTACTCATTTTATTTGATTTTTTTTTACTTCTTGAGCGTTCACAGCTATCTTTTTCCATTTTATCTATTCATCTATTTTTTTACTTTTCACCGTTCTCAGTTCAAATTGCAGCCTTTGGTTTACGAATTCATGGAAAATTTTTCTTCCAGAGGACGAATCCACAGTTTCACCTTCTTCTTGAATAAGCGGATATTATGCAAATTTTTCCTTTCAGTTGGTAAGATGCTTGGAAGCACCTGTTTAGGATGGGATTATCGGACACGGACGAGTGTAGGTTCTGTGGGGAGCAGGAAGAAACCCCCATTCACCTAGTCACGGAACCCCTTGGAAATGCGAGCCTAAGGAAAGAATGTCTTGGCAAGAAACTCGTAAGAGTGAGGAACTAGCCTCGTTGAAGCTTTCACAGTTATTAGATTTCATTAGATCTCTGGAACTGGAAGGCGAGCTGTGAAGGGTTTGGCCAGAACAGCTCTGTAAGGGGGCACAATAGACCTCAAGGTCGCAACTTTAACCCCTCTTCAAACTATCCTAAACTAAAAGATGCCATAAAGTCTTGGAGAGAGATACTCACCAATGACGCTGCCCAATAGTTTTCTCACTGCGAGGCTCCATCATTGGTTGCAATCTATTTCTAGTCTCATACTGGTGTGATATCTTCTCAGAAGGGATTTTGTTTCTTTTTATATTGACAAGCATAGTCAAACAGAACAGTTGTCCCACACCAAAAAAGGTTTTCTGAAAATGATTCTCAAGATCCATCTATGTACAACATTCAACCTCTTCAAATCATTCACTCCACCCCAACCTGTTCTTCATCTGTTTCATTTCCAGGTTTTTCTCAAGTATTTCAACCGGAACAGCATATCTCTCAATTTTTCGACTGAATTCTCTATCTGTAGGTTCCATCTGAGGTGTCGATCGATTGAGATTTCAAGATATATAATTGAATCAGCTTCTGGTAGATACGATCTTGGACCAATAATAAGTGGCCCTATATGAGGTAGTCCGTTGGAGTATGAGGAAAACGGTAAGTACTTTGTTTTTTCTAAAAACAGAGAAGGTTCAACAAGCTCTATCGTTGTCAAAAAACGAGTCATGGCTGCTTACTGGGCTACTGTTTTTGTGAGATATCACCTGCATAAGATAACTTTGGGAGTTACGCACAAGACACACAGTGTAGACTTTTCTCCAACGCAGAAAGTTATTCATCTTTCCGATCGACCAAAATCTGATCTAATCTAATCTAATGACCACGTGATCTTTCCTCAAGCTAGCATCAAAGGTGCAACCACCTCTGACACAAATCTAATCACTTCCCGAGCGTCAATCCGCAAAGTCCCCATCTCCTCCTCAATTCCATTAGAAGGGAATCGAAAGGGCGACAAAATACGACCTAGGACGTGATGTAACATCGATGAAACCGATCCCGGAATTCCAGATTGTAATTCGAACCTATTAACTTCGCAGGAAGTCCCATATATACGTCAGGCCGCAGGTGGAGAGAGTCTGACAGGATAGGAGGGAACGGGGGAGTCACAGATTTAATTGCCACGTCACTGTCGGTTTAGCTGTCACGTTTTTCTTCTGTGGTTGCGGTGGCTTGGGAGAGTCGGTGACGAAGGGTCGGTTTTTGTGTTGGTGTTTTCGTATGAATGGAGATGTGTGCTCGGAAATGAGAATTTGAACATACAGGAAAATTTATAGTCTGTTCAAGAAAGTTTGAGCGCATGGTAGGCCCTTGTTTATTTATCTGGAGTTGGCTATATTTACTGTCATAACGTTAAATAAAGTCAACGTTGCCGAATGTACCCGGCCCCGTCCGACGAGCTTCCGAGTTATCAGAGAACTCTATGTTACATTGACAACAGCGTATCAATCTGACAAGAAAATAAACAACATAACCTAAAATTTTGATAAACACAGTGGAATATGCCGAATTGTCATGACTTACCGACGGCTCAACCTTTCGTGAACGGAATATATATTTTCTGTGAACGCAAACATTATTTCGAGCCTTACAGAAATTTAATTTAAATGCAGCTAGAAGAATAGTTCCCTTTACTCTACCAACACACAAGACTACATTAAAAGATGAACGTAGTAATATATGACAGGGAGTATTTTCAACATGTTGCCACCTAAAATGAGAAATATTGTTGACCATTTAAAATTCACGAAAGCATTATATCCTGCGATTTTAAACTGTGAGTCCTACAATAAGGGGATTTCAAAGAATTTTAATAAGATAACCATTTGTCTGTTTCACGTTTCTTCTGACCTATTCCAATTTCATGTTGAATTTAAAAATATATAATCTTATGGAATCAATAAATGCTTTTAGCGTAAAAAAAGGTGTGATTTTTCACACCCTCTAGCGATCGGCTATCACACTCTCTACTTAGGCAAACATTCACTCATCCGTATAGCAAGTATCAGGGGGATTGAGCTCTGAGGTGTTCGGTGTTCTTCTTCTCCGGAGTCCTGTGTTGTTCGTCCTTCGCTGCTTGGTCCTGGATCTCTCGGTAGATGATTGTCGGTTTTGCAATGTTTCCCTCCATAGTTATTCCTGGGGTCCATCGTGACCTACAACCTTCCTTACCGTCCTAGCAGTACCGAGAAGTACTGCTTTTTGCATTACTATGTAAAGGTTTTCATCCAAATCTAGTTCCTTGAGGTTGGACTTGAGGCTCTTAGGAATAATTTCTGTGGTTGATATGATAATGGAAATGGTTCTGGTGCTAGACATTTCCCACTGCCTTTTGATCTGAAGTTTAAGCTTTCGATATTTCGATATTTGGGACAATTTTTAAAACCTATGTCAGGCCAGTCTTGGAGTACGCTGGTCCGGTCTGGTGGTGTTCTACAAATGGTGCAGCCAACGTGCTGGAGAGCACGCAGAGATGAGTCACTCGCTTACATTATGGCTTCACTCGACCGTCGTACGAGCTTCGACTGTCTGCCATGGGATTGACATCTTTTGAGGAGAGACGAACACGTGGTGACCTCATCCTTTCCTTTCGATCAATGATGGGCCACTTTGGAGATGGGATTCGTAGCTTATTCACTTTGAACACGAACAACTTGCGAGGTCACACTCTGAAGCTGAATCCTGAGAACTTTAAGTGTACCCAGCGTCAACACTTTCTCCCTAACCGGATATTTCACAACTGGAAACGACTGCCAGACAATATCGTCCGATCGTCCTCAGTGAATGAATTCAAGAATAGTTATGATAGGTGGAGGTCCACGTTGTAGAGAAAATAGGATATATGTGTGTTGTAACTTATCTTTCAGATACCGTAGCATTTAATTATTATTATTTTTTTATTTTCACTCAAATCAGTTTTTTTTTTCACTTAGCCCATTGTATGCTTTTATAAAATATTGTACATTCGAGTTTATAGGTATATCCTCAACTCGAGTCACTTATATATAAATAAATAAAAATAAATAAATTTTTTCAGCGTATTTTTGACGTAAATTGTTTTATTCGGGATGGCTACATCTATAAGTATTGCTCTCTTCTCTTTTTTCTTCACTAGACCGGAAAAATCAACCGAGTTAAGCAAGCGCAAGCTTTAACAATAGAGCTGAAAGCAATATTGATTTTTCTTCAATATATGTTACCTCTCCAGGCCATTTATTCAGCCGTTACTTGATAAAATTACGTTTTAACGCATGTAATATTGATAAAGAATACCAATCTACCTGAGCCATTCCACGACACATGAAAAACCCATAAGATACCAACAATACTTCCGCAGTATGAACGCTCGTCATTCGCCTCTTGCACATTCGACCGCCATCATTAAAACCCGGACAACGGCCATCACCGCCGTCCTAACCGGCAATAAAACGCAAATCTCGGCCGCCAGCAACCGATCCGTCCTCCAGAACATTCATTAACACGCGCCACTTCCGTATATCCATGCCATTTCCGCTAACGACGCCGCAGCGAGTGACGCCACCGGAAGTGTCCCTAAATCTCGCCTTGGAATATTCGCGGGGACGTATTCTAGTGTGGGATCTGGCTGACCCCATACCCTTTGACATTCTGAAGTTTTACATCGTTTCTTTTGAAGGTTTATCAGCAAAACTACCTAGTGATGTTGTGATCGAAAAGGTGAGCATCGGGAAGAACTTTAACTAGATGCTATGGAAGAAAAAAGAATGGAAGAAGGAAAACACTACCCAAAACATCCGAGCTAATACCGTTAAATTGTATACAGATGGTTTAAAGACCATAATTTTGGCCGGCGCTGGAGTATAAAGGTAAGAGCCAAGTGTACACTATCATCAGGCTGTTACTCGAGTAATTTTAAGGCAGATATACTTGAAATCAAAAGACGCGTAGACTGAAACCTGGAAAGATACTATCCAGGGTATGACATAGTGATCCATTCTGATGGTCAAGCTGCTATTGAAATACTGATCTCCTATGTCATCAGCTCAAAGTTAATATGGGAGTACCGAAGAAAACTCAATGAAGAAGGCAACAACTCCTCTTGAGTCTAGATTCCTGCTCACTCTGAAGTAAAAAAAAACCAAAAGGATTACACACTGACCAGAAAAAGAACACAAACGCAACTTTTTGGCCCAGAACCCTTCTATAGTATAGACAAATGCACAAAACTAGAATGGGTTTTTGGAGAAGGAAGAAACTGCAAGAGAAGTAAGTAGGAATCTTCCGGGAGTGAATTATTCCAGAAAGTTCCTTCGGAAGTTTAAAACTACAAGGTCCAGAAATTATTTTGATCTCAGCATGAATGGGTATGTCTCCGCATTGATATTGTCGACTCGAGAGGCGTATGATAAGAAGTAGCTAGACAGAAACAGACGAGTGTAGCTTCTGAAGGGAAGAGGTGGGAATTCCTGTTCACTTTGTTACAGAATGCCTCACCATTACGAGCATGCGCAAAGAATGTATTGACAAAGAAAATTATTTGAGAAATGCGGATCTAGCCTCCTTTGCAGTGGTGGCTGCTTAGAGGACTGCATTTATTCAATTTTACATTCCAGTTCAAATAAAAAATAGTCTCATTTTTATATCAGTATTATTTCCATAATTATATCTATTATCCAGATCTCAAAGTGATAAATATAATATGTTTATTACTCAGCGATCTAAAATATTCATACATTATCCGCAACAAACAATACAGCGTAACGGATAGCAGGCAAACTGTATAGCGAAGGGGGCTCCTCCACGAGTTGAGATTCGTTAGGATGTAACATTTCAAATTTCTTCAAATGAACGGTGCGGGAACCACTCAAAATTCAAGCTGTAGATCACGTGTCGGAGGCCCGGCTCCGGGACATTTGTTTCGCTTCTAGTCGAACGAGCTCAGCCGAAACTGAACGTTCGATCGGCCCGAATTAACCCCTGCGATCGTGGATTGAGATCAACTGTTGTTTTGATTCCCTTCCTCTTTATTAAGGAAGTATTAATCCTCTCAGGGTGCGGTTTGTGGTTTTGTGACTTTTTCGGAAGAGTTTGTAGGTTAGATTTTAATGATTCAGCAAAAAAGATGGAAATGGAAACAAGAAGTGAGAATAATAATGCAAGTAGTAAACTTACGGAAACGCCTGATAAAATTTTCATAACTTAAGTTTCTGAGACATCTCGACCAGCAATGCTAAATTTATTTATTGATTCGGCTCATAATCGTTCGTTCTGCGTAGAATGGTATAACAAATGCCAGTGGTGAAAGGAAGCCCAGTTCCCCTCAAAAATCTACTTTCCAGTGTCGGATACGGCAAATTTTGAGTCAAGCTTTGATTTTCTCTCTTATATTCAACTTCTCGATCCAATTTTACATATTAGTTTGAATTAGTTGAGTTGTTGTTTTGTAACAGTTCTGGCGATCATTTTCCCCCTTTATGTGCAGGATATTGTTTCTATTCTTTTTTTATTGTTACCCTATGATTAGTTCGGACTATCTTCAAGTCTTAAATAAGTTATTCAGGTGTAGTGGAAAAATGTCGCTGAGTCAAACTATTTTTGTCATGCAATAAGGATTATGATTATTATCAGTATTGGTCAGAATTTTTATTTTTTCAAGAAATCACACACACATATGCGTCTCACTGTCTCTGTTCTACATATCAAGTTTGACAGCTCGGAAGAGTACCTAAATCTCTTATAGAAAAATACGCAGAGGTATAATCCAGTGTCTGATCCGTCTGACCCACTGCCCTTTGACATTCCAAAGGTACACATCATTCCTTCTGCCAGTAAAAAGCGCTTATAAAGTGGGACGGACGAGCAGGACCCGAAATCCTTGATGCGCCCGATCGTAGAAGCGGAAAAACGTTACAGAAAGGGATTAATCGGATGATAGAGGGGTTAAGGTCAGGGGTCGCGAGCTGTGATGGTTCTTATCTGGTATGTTCGTAGTTATCTGCTGGATAATGAGGTCTGTAACGATGCTGATGGGGTTGAGAATAGGAAGACTGCGGTTTAGATAGGCGAGTTTTTGAAAACGCCTCATCGCTGGAGGAGATAATGAAAGAAGCAACAATATTCCGTTATATAATTATGCAGATTAAATGAAGTTTCTGCAACAATTTTGGTTTTATCTGGGCGATTTCATTTTTTTGCTTGCAGATGCTGTCGAGATTTCAGTTTCTGTAAACTAAGCTGGATCTCTCTAACACAAACTGGGAACACTTGGCGAAATCTCATTATTTGTAAGTTATCTCAAATAACAACATCAAATAACAAAACCGATAGATGGAGAGGACGATGTTTCAACCATTAATTCAACCATCACTCATATATTGCCCAAATCATCTTTTCAATCTTCGAACAAAAGATTGAACATATTATATATTTGATCGAAAAAGCAACTACTTTTGAGTGAGGAGCGTTAAATCCTTCCTTCAGGAAGAGTTTCGAAATATTTGAATGTTCCTCAACTCGAAGTGTTCTCTTTAACAATTTTTTGGTACAACCATTTTTCTAAGAATTTCAGAGATATTCTATAAACTTCTTCTTTATTATTCTCTTGAATGTCGCATTTTTTATGTTTATCGAAATCCAACATATTAAAGACAGTACCTTCACCTTAGATCAAATCTAAATGGAAAAACCCTAGATAGAGCCAACAGTTCAATACATCGATATAATCGTTTGGAAATTCACATCTGAAACATACGATATACAATGCGTAAGACAGAGAATTCTTTCGTCAAGTTGCACAGATGAATAGTCGACACAATCACGTGCTGCATCACCCTGAATTCCGTTGTTTTATTGCAATATTCTAGTCTTGTCTCTCTCTTATCATTGGGAGAAGCACAATTCATTTTGTATGGTATGCAAAAGTAAATATGTACTTGAATCGAGTATTACGGGCAGCTTAACAAAATAAATAATTCTATACGTGTAGTCCAGGTTCCCTACCATACTGCGATAAGAGAGAGACAAGACTAGTTATTACAATAAGTCAACGAAATTCATTCAGTTACAGCACGTGATTATCTCGACTATTCATTTGTCCAACTAGACGGTAGAATTCTCTGTCCGATGCATTGTATATCATATGTTTCAGATGTGAATTTCCAAATCTGTATATAAGTACATTGTCAATCAATAACAGGGTGTCAACAACTGAACCTCTCACCCTATTCATTCAAAAAATTAAATGCGATAGGTCCCAGTGGCGCAGCCAGGATTTTGTTTTGGGGGGGGCTGAACTGAACAATTTTTGATGATACAACAAATAACGAAAGTTGCAAAAAAAAAAGAAGAAAGAAATAACGAAGAAATTAACCTTTGGGGGGGGCTGCAGCCCCAAAGCCCCCCCCTGGCTGCGGCAGTGAGGTCCACAATGGAGACTTTTATTTAATAAGCTTCTTTTAACTGCGTTCAACTGAAGATTATTGTTTTACAAAAATAGGACATCTAATGAACATAATCCTGGGGAAAATCATTATTCGATTAATTACCGGAAAAATTATCCATTTTATTTCGTCCGTCATCCCCAACCCTAATCCTTGAACTTCTCGCCAACATCCCAAACTTCCCAACATCTCCAAAACAACGAAACTTTTCTGTTTTTTCCCCGCCAGAGTTTCCAGGATTGGATTACCGAGCTTGAGTATGAATAAATCAGTTCGAACGCGAAATTAAGAGGAAGAAAAGTAGGTCTGACGAAGTAGTTCAAACGAACCTTAATTAAGAACGATGTCGGCCGGTATGTTCGGATTTGTTTGGCCTGGATCGTGTTCCAAGAGGTGCGGAAGGTATTCCCAGAATTAATTAATCTTCATTGATTGCGTTGTAGGTCGTGATGCGTAATAGGTTTGAGAACTTGATATCAGGGAGCAGTTTCGTGATAGGGGAACGCGTTTAATGAGAGATCTACGCTGGATCTAGTGCATATTGGGCTTTAATTAGGACTTCCAGAGGTCGACGAGGTTGTGGCGTTCGACTGGGGGCTTCGAAGTTCGTAAACGATCATGACTTTATATGTATATTATGCTATACGTTGCTGTAGGGGATGTTTGGTAGTTTCTTTCAAATTTGGGAAGATCATTTCTAAAAAAACTCTATAGGTTTTCACTCCCAGTCTCTGAAACAGAAATAATTAAGATTTTTTCAATTGAGATGAAGTGCTCCTGCTAAAATCTTCGCACTTATTTGTGAGGAGCAAATTGGTCTTGAAAAATTGTTGCCTAAAAGTAAACTGAAAAAAGGAAATAAATGAAAAGGACAATTTGATTCATTTACACCTGAAATTAGAAATAATGAAATTTTCTTCATAAAAAAGTTTCTACTAGAACTAGATAATCAATACCCAACAAATTTTATAGAAAAAACAATTTCAAATTGAGAACGAAAAATATCTCCTCAAAATTTTAATGATGATCAGGTACAACAGAAACAGTCAAGAACAACCAAATTTGTTGAACGTCATTCCTTTTATTCCTGGTCTTCCAGAGAAAATAAGAAGAATTGGTTCCAAATTCAACATAAGAGCTGTTTTCAGAACACCAAATCATTTGAGATCCATTCTAACCAGAACGAAACCAATGAATGAGACACAAAAATCAAAAAATTGTGTTGACAATATTCCCTGTATATGTGGAAAATCTTATACAGGAGAGACATCAAGACCTTTAGAGATAAGAAAACGGGAACATAAGAATAACATCAAAAATAGAGACATTACAAGATCACAAATCGCTGATCATGTATGTTCAAATAGCTGAGATCATATGATGAACTGGAACAACACAAAGATCCTTATGATGAAAACTGATAATTATAAAAGGAAAATTAAGGAATCCACATGTATTTTGTTAGATGAAGTAGATAATTTGGCCAATTGTTCTGTTGGAAAAGATCTATTTGGATTGAATTATTGAAGAAAGATATTATGACATCAGGAAATTTCAAAGTTAATGAATGTATTAACAACTGTCAATGTCAATTAAACTGCAAATGAAAAACGCACAATTCTGAAGATTTTACAAGTTTGTCTGAAGAAGGTGTCTGATATAGACACCTAAACGTTGCATTGTCCTTTTCATTCATTTCCTTTTTCAGTTTTAATGTTAGGCAACAATTTTTTTAAGGCCAATTTGCTCCTGACAAATAAGTGCAAAGATTCTCGAAGGAGCACTTCATCTTAATCAAAAATGTTTTAATTGTTTCTGTTCAGAGACTGGGAGTGAAAGCCTATAAAGTTTTTTTAGAAATGCAGAATCCTCCCAGGATATATTTCAATCGATATTTGGGAAGATCAGTTGTTGATGTTACTTCAATATTATTCAAATGAAATTTGGCCATTTCCATAATATTTACTTCCCAAGGTAACAATGTCCTGTTAGAAAGCTAGTAGGGAGACGTAACTCAATCTTGCTGAGATCGAAATACTTACTGGACCTTGCTGTTCTAAGGTTCCATAAGAACTTTTCGAAATAATCCATTCCCGGAAGGTTCCTCCAGAGTTCTTTTCTTTCAGTTTCTTCCTTTTCCAAGAACTGTTTCGTATAGGTGAATTTTTCTATACCTCAGAAGGGTTATGGGTCAGTAAGCGGCGTTTATGCTCCTTTTTTGGTTAGTAGGTATGTTAGCCTCTTCTTTTTTATATGAGGGAGCAGTTTCGTTTACTTAAGGATAGCGACTGCACATAATTTCGTATATTTTTCGATTTTGTTCTGTTTCATATTCGTAAGAAGTTTCTTCTGTTGTTGCACTTTCTGTTAGTTCATCAGCTTTTTCATTTTCTTCAACTCAACAATACCCTGGCACTTGTTTTAGGAACTATTTGTTGTCTTTTGCCAGTTGTTTTATCGTGTTTCGGCATCCCCAGTTTAGCAGAGACCCATACCACAACAGGACAAAGTTGATTGTCGACATAAAAGTTCATATCCGCACCGGGATTCGAACACAGACCTATAGCTTTAGCCACTGATTTCTATGATAAGTATCTGCTACTGCTATATCTAAGGAGTGCTGACAGGACAGTTCTTTCTAGTTGAGGACTCATCTTAAGATCATGGTCAAGGACATTTTTTACGATCTTTGCACTTTCCAACTAGACAACAAATTTTTCTCCCTTATGCATTGGACAAAATGTCATTTTATCATCAACCTCTTGGGATAAGAGCTCACAGTGAAGTTCATTTGCAATAATAAAAACATTCAATATGCTGTCAGAAATAAAATTCCTTCCAAACGATTCTAGATCCAATCGAAAACGAACCAAACAAGGGGAAACTATCCACAAAACTTCAACTTTATATATTCCGTGATATAAAAGTCGTTTCACCGATCAAGATAAAATCTCCAGCAATTCCTTCGGACCGAAAACCCTCCAGCGAACCATTAAAGGTCTTAACGCGCCATTTCTGACCTAAAATATGCATCTTTTCGTCGAACAGCATAGCCGGATCGTGTACACATGTCGAAAGTAAACGTCGAACAAAGTCACGGCATTCCAATATGGCCGAGGACGGTGTAATGATACGGAACACAAATGTCGCGTTTTATATTCCACGGAGGAAACATGTAAACATGTTTTTCTATGGTGCGACGGCTGCGTTCCGTTACGGAGTTGGAAAGGCTTGGCTTTGATGCGGGTTTTCGTTTTTAGTTTTGGAGAGTGTCGTAAAAATTATTGGGGTCCATTCGGTGAGAAATTGGATTGAATTAGTTGCAATAACAGATAAGGAAAGAAAGTAGAGATTGAGATGCTGAATATAGAGATATCAGGTCTTCAGTACCGGCTTCTTAGATCAATAAAGAACATAGATAGGCTCCAAGCGCGATATCAATGAAATCAATTCAAGAATCAAATATACGAAGTACTTCGGAACTAATCCCGTCAACGCACAAAGAACATATCAAACAGAGCATCTATAGATAGCTATTTCGCTCTGAATAGCGAAATAGCTATCTATGGATGCTCTGTTTGATATTACCACTATGCATGTTCTTTGTGCGTTGGGTTTAATTTTGGTTAATTTTAAATCGATTAATATTATTCTCCGCTTTCATTGTTTTCAACAAGATAATTTTAGTTGGGATACCTGTTAGACAGGTGATTGTATAAAGTGAGAAATCTGACGCTCTTGTCAACAAGAGAAGCATACACTTCCTTCCTTCTCACGTCTTCATGTTGGGCATAACCTAATCTGATTAGGCAGAGATCGATGATTGAAAAAAGAGAGGATAATACCTATTGGATTGAAACACCAGACCAAAAGTACGCAAAGAGGCTGATTGCACATTCAGAAATGAATAGTTCCACAAGATCTATCCTAGTCAACACGAGTTATGGATACTTATTAGGCATCTCTTACTTCAGCAAGAGTAAAGTGGAAGTCTCCTAGGAAGAAAATCAACTCTGCTTAGGAGGATGCATTCATGCTGAATATACAGGTTTGGAAATTCACATCGGAAACATAGGAAATTCAATGCATCAGAGAGAGACTTCTGCATTACAGTTGACCAGTGCTATAACGGAAATGTTCACGTGATTCGTAACTCTCTAAATAGACGAGCGACTGGAATATTGTAGTTTGGTCTCTTCCTTATCGCTGTGAAAGACTAGACTTTATTTCTGCACAATTATCAGTTTATGTCGACATGAATTAGCTTGTTCAATTTCAGACGAATTGGAAGTTTCAGCAGTAAAGAAAAATCTAAAGTCCTCAGTGAGCAACTGAAACTTTCAGGGACACTTCAGGTAGCTGCTTCTACTATTTTTCTATTTCTCCTATACTCAATCATCTTTTATGGTTTACAAGCCAGTTCTCATCATGCAGTTTGACAGTAAACCTAGCAATCAGTGAAGGGTTTAGAGATGCCTACAAAATTAAATTGGATTGTAACATTAATAATGTATTCTGTTCATTTTACGTTCGAATACATGCAGATTATGGGGTATTCAATTCGTCGCGCGTGACATTCAATTATATCGGCAAATAATGCATTTGCGATTCTCTATTTGGTCGCGATGTCTCGTCCATCATCAAATCTATATTTGATTGATACGGATTCAAACAGTCTATTCCTCAATTTGTAGAAGAAATGACTGTCAGTCATTTAAAACTCGATCATTGAATCAATAATATGATTGTTCGGATTGCTTTTCATCTTCCAATACGAATCGAAAAGTATACTTCAGAGTACGCGGCTTTTTCACTATAATTTGACCCCCCCTTTGTTTCTAAGAGAGATACAGAAAATTGTTTCGTACAAAAATTTCACGAAATCGACTGAGGTTGTACAATATGAATTCACATAATGCAATATATACAGGGTGGCCAACATATTGATGGCAACATCATTTTTTCAAATGTTAAAGAATCCCCTGGCAAGATCTGTAATCATTTTACAAGTGGCACTAGTGAGAGTGCGTTTACTGAAAATGCTCATTTTTGGAGTTATGATAACGTCAATGGGAAGTTATACAGAGTGAACAACATTGAATGCAACTATATTTTTTTCAAATGGGACACCTGTCCTGTATATTCTTCTTTTTTTTGATAGGCTATTTCCTCCTGATCTCGAATATAAATGCGTATGTGAAAGCGTCTTCAATTTTCAGAGTTTCAAAGTTTTGAAATAATGACACCGAATAAAAAAATATGTGAAATACCTACGAAATTCTTTATATCTAAACAATCTACTTAAAAGTATTATTTTAGAATGAATACTTAACAATTACTTAAACAATGAAAAATAATAAACTATGGTAGTATGGTAAGAATAACATCAACTAAAGAAATTGCTCGAAATGACCACCTTCATTCAATCCTACCGCTGTCTCAAGTTGTTCAGGCTATTTTTGATAGCATAATATTTATTGCTCTGATTCAAGTTAGAAATTAAAGCTTCAAAATTTGTTTTTAATCATTACAATATTATCATTATTTTGTGCGTGACGGGATTAGTTCCGAATTAGGGTTCAATATTGGTTGATTTTATATCATTAATATCTATTATTCTCCGCTTTCATTGATTATTATCATCATTATCAATCATTATTGCTGAAGAAATTTTTTTTTCAGGAACGGCTATAAAAACGTGTCCAACGGTGTTAAATCGGGACTATTTGGTGGCCAAAAATGGTGCGCCATTACCAATCCAAAAATCAAATTGGCCACTTAAATATTCACGAAATTCGAAAACGCTATGCCTGATGGTTCTTGAAATTTGAAACTCTGTGGTGCTCAGAATAAGAAAGATAGACCAACATTATGCTACATATTCGAAATCAGGGGAAAAAAAGCTAATCACATGTGGAAAAATATACAGGGTGTTCTAGTTCAAAAAATGAAGTTGCCATCAATATGTTGGACACCCTGTATATATTTCAGTTTGTGGGGTTCATATCAAAAACCTCAGTTGATTTCGTGAAACTTCATATGTACCATTTTTTTGTATCTCTTTTAGTAACAAAGTTAAAGGGGGGGGTCAAATTATAGTGAAAAACCCCGGTACATTTAATTATCACCCATGCATTACTTGAAAGTTGAATTCAATTTGAACTGAGGAAGAAAAAAATTGGAACAATAAATATTACCTACCACAATAATTCCCGAAAACTGAAATAAGGAAGAAAATCACTTCGCAACGAATTCAATAATGCATTGATACTCGGTATGTTCTCTCTAGTTCAGAAGGAAGAAGAGAGAGTAAATCTGGAAAAAGAATAATCAAATTCCTCACTTTAGCTTCAAATATTTGTCGAGGTTTTAAAAATTGACCGAGTGAGTCACACCTCAATTCATGACTTCAATAAACTCCAAAGATCCTGAAAAGTTACCCCAACATTTCTCCATCAAAATCCTGACTCCTACACCATTTATGTTGACGTTCACCCCATTCAACAATTCATTATTTCCCTCCAAAAATCCACGAAGATTCCCCCGAAAATAAATCCGTAAGTCCCTATGGGACCACCAGAACGACAGGCCAATAACTCTAACTGCTGCTGACCGCTTTGTAGCCCAATTTTCAATTCAGTTTCTGCGAATGGTCCAAAGGGACGGTCCGGAGGCAGATATAAGCGTAAACTGTCCCCATTAACTTCAATTAGGGCAGTCCAAGGGAATGCATGCTGAGTAATCCGTGTAAACGGCTTTCTGAACCATCGATTCACGCTTACAGGCACACAATGTCAACGGTTAGATCGATGATTCCCAGGGGTGAACGGGAAAGAATGTTGCTTATCAGAATTTATGTGGATGCGATCACGAAAGGCGTTATTACAGTGTGATCATTCCGATTATCTATGAAGCATGGAGTTCATCAAATTGTTGAAATTCGAATATTTAATCTTGGGAAGCTGTTTTTGTAATGATACCAGAATCGATACTCCAGGTCCTGAAATATTGGAGCTTTTTTAGTGCCTGATATTATTCGAAGCCATTTGTGCTCTGAAGATCGAAACAGCTTATAAAGAATGCTCTGTATGTTGTTATCTCATTGTAGGGTTTTGAACGTTGGACGAGGCTATATCATAAGAATATTAGTCATACTTGCTGATTTTCATTGAATGAGAATATATCCTTCTGTTTATGTTGATGTTCCCTGTATAATATCTTGAATTCACATTTCGTTAGCTCTACTAATTGAGAACACTGTTATTGACCGACGCATTCGCCATTTTGCAACAAAAATTTAAGTGTATTTGAATATTCAATCAAAATCATACAGCAAACCCTGAGAATTTTTGTATCAAATGAGTCCACGAGGAATCGCGATTCTTTTTTGAGCCAACAATACTGTGGTACCTAATAACAAAAGGGATCTCTCACATTTTCTTGTTTTACGAATCTTCGTAGTCGAAAATAACACCCGGCACCTGCACTATTTTGTACTCGTATATAAAAATTGATTGAATCAACTATTTCCCGAATTTCACATTCAAAACAATTTTTCAATATGCATGCATATGACATCCACCGATTTTGTAACATAAATAGAGTGCTAAGAACGTTTCCATATTTCGGGAGCTAATTCTAGAGCTCAAAATGAGTATAACATTTTGAATAAACATGGCCCGCAATTGAGCTGTTTTTGAGATATGAGCGACTTTCGGTTCTCGAAACATATCTTTGGTATACCTAAGTATGTTACCAAATACGATAGATTGCAGAAGATATTCCATTTATCTTTGACTACTAGTAATTTACAGAAGATATTCGATATAACTAATTACAGTAATGAATTAAGATATTTCAAATTCAGGAATATTCACATCTTTCAACAACAATGTGAAAGAAACCAAACAATTTGAATCGGATGCAAAATACAAAACGAAAGTAGGCAAATCTCATATATGAATACCAAATGTTTAACGGCAACTGTAATTTTTTTACAAGTGCAATATACAAACAGAACCCGAAGGACGAAAATCATTTTTTGTATTTGTTTTTACTAGTTGTTCATTCGAACCTAAAATCGCTTCATTTCTCAAGACGACTCATTTGCTGAGCATGTTCACAATATGAATCTTTTAACTCATTCCGAGGTCTTTTCAATTAGCTTCCTAAAACTGTGAGCCCACTGATTCAACTCTTCAAGTAGATCAATATTTTTCGAATACATAAGAAGAGAAGTAGATCAGATGAACAGAAGCTTAATTGTACCGGTAGATCAGTTGAATGGGTAGCTCTGATGAACGGTAGGCCAGTTGAACACGAAGATTGAATAAATGAGAGGTAAACTACCAAAATTCAATGACTGAAATTCCATATTGATCGATTAAGTTCACCCAGAAGTTAATAGCTAGTTCAACCACCTTCAGGTCCAATTTCGCACACCGCTGATAACTTCATTTCCGAGACTGCACATAATCCGACCCGGATCTAGGGCTCTAAACAATTCCTTTCTATTGAAGGCTGTGCCCCGAATTCATTAACAGTTAATGAGGCGACAGCTGAGACTCCATTGAGGGCTTTATCGCCGCCGAAATCTTGATGACGCCAGCGATCGATATCAGGGCACATCTGGGCACCACCTCATGTGCCATAATTGAAGGGTAAACAGACCGACATGTATCAGATCAGCGACAGCATTCGTGTTGCTTCCTATTCGTGCGATGATGATCTGTGGCAATTTGAGGGTACGAAATTGATTTAATTCTTTTTGTGGTTACACGGATTTACTAAGGCACGATATTGCGAAATTGTGAATGTTTAAAACTTCTCTATTATTTCAAACAGTCGCGAAGACAGTTGAAATCAGGCGTACAGCATGAAATTATGAAAATATTTGTCTTCATAAATTGAATTTCTTACATATTTTCATTTCACGATGTGGTTAATAGTACCCAGCGCCTTCACCATTTTGTTTCCGTATATTGTACGATTTTGATCACAATAAAATGATAAAAACCTCCTCGATATTGAACAGAGGAACAGACCGATATGTATCAGATCAGAGACAGTCTTCGTGTTGCTTCCTATTCGTGCGATGATGATCTGTGGCAATTTGAGGTACAAAATTGTTTAAATTCTTTTTGTGGAGACATGGATTCACTAAGGCACGAAATTGCGATATTGTCATTGTTTGAAATTTCTCTATTATTTCGAACAGTCGCGAAGATAGTTAAAATCAGGCATTCAGCATGAAATTATGAAACATTTGTCTTGATAAATTGAATTTCTCACATATTTTCATTTCAGTATGTGGCTAAAAGTATCCGACGCCTTCACCATTTTGTTTCCGTATATACGATTCTAGTTACCAACTCATGTGCCATAATTGAAGGGTAAACAGACCGATATGTATCAGATCAGAGACAGTCTTCGTGTTGCTTCCTATTCGTGCAATGATGATACGATGGCATTCTGAGGGCACGAAATTGTTTGTTTCAATTCTTGTTTTGAAGGCATGGATTCAACAGGTCTCGATATGTAGTTATTAGAGTCGAAATTGTCATAATTTAAATCTTCTCAATTATTTTGAACAGTCGTGAAGATAGTATTTTCAAAATCAGGAGTGCAGCATGGAATTATGAAAATAATTGTTATTATGTAAGGAATTTCTCCCATATTTTCAATTCGCGATATGTCAATACTACCCGCGTCTTCGCCATTTTGTTTCCTCACATTATTATACTTTCAAGATTCTGATTTTTTAGAATGAAAAATATTTCATTCAACACAACTTTTTGATATACTGATATGATTACACTCACTCATTTTTTCACGTTTGCCCAGTGAAAAAAAATCGTCAGATTTTGGGAGCTGATTTAATATCTTGAAATGAGTAGGTACTTAAGGGTTTTATAAAAAATATTCTCTGAATGAGGCGTAGATATATATAAAGTTGGAAGAATAATTGTCATTATGAAAGAGATTTCTTGAATATTTTAATTTCACGATTTTTTCTAAAGACAATACTAACCAGCACCTTCACCATTTTGTTTTAGTTTTCTCAAAAGTCTGAAATCAAAATGATAGCACGAGATCGAAAACTCGCTGGAAAGAGATACATAGGAAGACCAAGGAAAATATGTCTGGAGATCTACTTCGGTAGAGACACAGGTTACGACCTGAATAAGAGAGGAAGAAGAAGAAAAGTCTGAAATCAATCTTCCTGATTTCAATAAACAGAGTATTTTTTGAGTTGCTCAATATGTCGAAATGATTGAGGAATTTCGTTTAAACGTTGGCTTGCAAATGAGCCGTTTTGAAGATATATATGGAAACATTCAAATCGAACATTCCTCAGAAAGATTTGAATCCTTTTGGACATTTATATTTGGGGTTATCTGGAAAGTTCAGGCTATGCAGTATGGTCCCATCCAGCGATATATAGTTTGAAAATTCACATCGAAAGCATAGGAAATTCAATGCATCAGAGAGGGAATATTGCAGTGCAGTTTACTAGCGCTATGATGGAAAGGTTCACGGGATTCGTAACTCTCTCTAAATGAACGAGCGGCTGGAATATTGTAGTTTGGTCTTTCTCTTATCGTTGTGAGTTGCTTAATAATCGAAAAGTATGGTAGGGAACCTGCCGATTTCGCATCGAGAATTTCGCGTATCCTGACGCATTTACTGAATGCCTCGGACTGCCCGAGCTAGACGATTTGAGAGAAACAACCATATTATTTGTTCATTGAACCACCCTTCGCGTGAAAAAGAAATAGAGCGTGTAATATGTCTAGTATATCACTGTCCAATTGCACAGCAATATACTCTCTCTAATGCATTGAATATCCTATGTTTCCAACGTGAATTTCAGAACCTGTATATCATGGTACACTCTGGGCATCACCGCATATACCACAATTGAGGGGTAATAATCAAATATGCACGTATTATCAGAGACAGCATTCGTGTTGCTTCCTATTCGTGCAATGAAATCTGATGACATTTTGAGTGCATTAAATTGTTTAATTTCTTGTTGTGGAGACACGGATTTGTCGAGGCACGATATGGCGTGAATAGATAGGTATGAGATTGTCAATGTTTTCAACGTTTCTATTATTTCAACAATCGTGGAGACAGTGATCTATGAAATCAGTCGTAAAGCATGACGTAATGGAAATAATTATCATTTTTGAGGTATTTCTTACATATTATTTTAACGAATTTTCGGTGTGTTTAATACAACCCGGCTCCTTCACCATTTTGTTCTCATACGATATAATACTTCTTCCATCGATTCCAAAATTAAGGGTAGGTTTAACGTATACGAAATCGATCAATAAGTTATTGCTCAAATTCCACTTTTTCGATACGCAATTGAGGATTCAGACGCAATGTGTTACAACTCTACAGAAACATAGCAATTGGAATTCTGAACAAAGTGAACATCAACACTCGTTCAAGCCTTTGATTTTCTATATTGAATCTTATTTTAGGAATCATTAGAGTTTCTGACATGCCTCAACAGAGCATTTTTTCATGGAAATCATTATTTTTATGTGAATTCAGTATTATCTTCCCACCATAATGCATTATGGAACAATGTTGGGTTTTACTTCAAACTGAAAAAGCCTTAAGGTCGATCCACACATTTCTGTGACGTGACGGCAACGTTGCTGTCAGTGCTTCACTGTATTTAGTGTAATCCGTTATGATTTTTTCTCCATTCACACAGCAACGTACGGTGTCGTCCGTGTCGGTGTTTTTCCGAAAATGCTGGGTTCCTTCTATGGGCTTTTTCAGTTTGGATCTGTTATCTGACGTGTATGTTTTTGAGATATCGCTTGAAATATAATCTGGGAATATTCTGCATTCCTAAAAAACTTTTTAGATTTTACTCCCAGGTAAGAAACATGAACATAAGAACAACATCAAATAGAGACATTACAAGATCACAAATCGCTGATCATGTACGTTCAAATATCGGAGATCATATGATGAACTGGAACAACACAAAGATCCTAATGATGAAACCTGACAATTATAAAAAAAAATTAAGGAATCCAATGTATCTTGTTAGATGAATTATGATGATGAATTTTTTAGTATTACTGTGATGCAACAATTTTTTCAAAATCAATTTTCTCCTGACAATTGGTGCAAAAATGTTCACAGGAGCACTATCTCATTAAATTTTTTATTTATGTCTGTTTCAGAAACTGGAAAAGAAAAAGTTTTTTTTTTGAAAAAAATGTATGTTATTGTCTTGCAGAATGAATTACTCCTCTGAAGATCTTGCTTCTGGAAGAGAAAGAAGAAATTAAAAGGAGACTGGGTACATTCCATATGACATTTGTCGAAATTATGTAAAATATTCCCATGACAGCCGTGCACCGTTTTCGCCGGAATATCAATGCATCCGACATGTCTGAATACGACGCCGACTTGATTCAAATAGACACTTGTATTTTCCGATATATTTTATCACTGAATGTCAGTCTACGGTACGTCACGTCACTGAAATGTGTGGATCGACCTTTTTCATCTTTCCAATAACAATCACACAAACACTAAACCTGTAACTAAAGTTCTCAGCAACATATGCCCTTCTTAGATCACCCTGAAACATTTTCCTCGTAAACTACCGTATCAAGCTATTCCCAAATCGAATTAAAAACCTTTTCTCTCACTTGAAATTTCCATTCAGCACCCGTACAGGAAACTGTATTTCGGCCGATAGAGCTCGCTATTGTCGTGACATAATAAAAGGAAATAAGGATAAACAGAACGAAGAGGGATCATCCTGGAACGTCTGGAGATCCGGAAACGACGTCTGGTCGAGTCAGGAGGCGTCAATTTATTCCTGGCATCTTCCAGGATTTACAGGCCATCAAGGTTAGGAAGGATGGGGAAGGCTAAATTTGAGGATATTATATTTTTAAGGACTTGTGCGAGATGTTGGGGATAGTGATGGTATTAAGGTTTAATAGGATAAGTGTTATGGCTTGGCAACAATGGACAGTTGGTTATTTACTTGGTACTTTGCGCTGAATTGATGTATTTTTATAACTAGAATAAAAACTATAGTTATTGACACCTTAAGGGTATGGATACTTTCAGTAGGCGATTTCGGTTCCTTATTTTACTGGAACACTATGCTTTTTATTACGGAACTATAGTTTAATGTTGCTATTTTGGTTTTACCTTCAAACTTTCAATAAATATCGATTGAATATTCGAGGAGACACTAATTTCGTTGAAATTACATATTTGATAGTCATTGATATACTTCGATAGTAATTGAAACCCAGTATGATAGTCATTGACATAATTTCATCTCATCAATTTTGGTTATGATATCATCCTGCTTTCTCTCCCTCATACATTCTTATTATATGGGTCGTTTAGACATTCATAGTAAGAATAATAGAGAAATAAAAATGTTTGGACAATTTTATTCATATAAATAAAGAAATAACAGAAAATATGTATTTGTGATCTTCATATATACATAATTGGAAATTCACATCTGAAACATACGATATACAATGCATCAGACAGAGAATTCTTCCGTCTAGTTGCACAGATGAATAGTCTAAATAATCACGTGCTGTAACTAAGTGAATTCCGTTGACTTATTACAATAACCTAGTCTTGTCTCTTTCTTATCGCAGTATGGTAGGAAACCTGCAGAATACGTATTAAATCATTTAATTTGTCAGGCTGCCTGTAATACTCGATTCAAGTATTTACTGTTGCTTACCATACTAGATGAATTATGCTTTTCCCAACGATAAGAGAAAGACAGGACTAGAATATTGCAATAAAACAACGGAATTCAGTGTGTTACAACACGTGATTGTCTCGACTATTTATCTGTGCAACTGGACGGAAGAATTCTCTGTCTGATGCATTGTATATCGTATGTTTCAGATGTAAATTTCCAAATCTGTATATACCGATGTAATCAATAATTGGTGCTGTCAAGGGTTTTTCATATGTGTCCCCATATTTAAAAATGTTTTATTTCTATTTGAGTCCTCAGGTTATCATGTTGAAAGCGGCGCGAGATTATGTAGAAGTGTATATGTTAGAGTTAACTTAATATTATTATTTTATTATTCATAATGAAGTATAATATCATGTATTTATCCTTTTAAATAAATGATTATTAGCGACTGCACATAATTGTTTATATTTTCCAATTTTTTCTGTTTCATATTCGTTAGAAGTTTTTTTTGGTTGGAAGAAGCCAAGGAATATTCAATTGATGTAAGTACGTCATATATGTATGATTTTTATTTTTGTATTATTTTCTACGTTTTTGCAAGGTAGTTTCTTTTCAGTTCATATCGATTGTTCGTGCTCTTTTATCGGTTAAAACCTCTGTTTCAATTTTTCTAATAATAGTAATAGTTATACGAAGTTATTCCATTTAATATAATGCATCAAGGGCTACACATTTCAGTCGTTTTATTTATAACCTTATGCTGATTTCAAACCAAGATTATTGAAATGAATGAACAGGGTGAATATGAATAGTTGCGAAAAACCATTTTCACGAGCTCTTTAAATCGAATAAAATGCCCGCTTCAATTAGGTTAATTCTTTTCTATTTCTTGGTTTTTGGTAACATTTTCAGGAAGCTGTTAGTAGTGGGTATAGAGCAGTGATTGCACGTCAACAAGTAGGTTCAGTCCTAAAAAACCATTTTTTGGAGACCACAAAAAATTCTTTCGCAAGACCCACCCTACTTTTCGACAAGCAATCACTCCATGAACTATTTATACACCTTGCATAACTATTCTTGAATAAACGGTTTATTCTTTCAGCATATTACACATCAGTCTTTTCATACGCCATACTTTCATCTCAACCAGTAACATCCATCAAAAGCGTTTTGTTCTCCGGAACAAAGAAACACGCCCAGCAGTTCCAAGAACAAATTCGAAACAATGATCCTCGACTGTTCAAAGCCCAATCTCGCCTGAAGCAACGTTCAATAGAAATAAAAGGGAAATATTCAGACGTATAGGAAAACGGGCAGAACGTTAGGAAGCAATTTCGTGAAGCTCGCTTCTTTCGTTTGGAATTATTAAAGCACCGGAATATTATAATTCCTGAATGTTTTGTTAGCGCTCCTTTCGCGTGTTTCAAGCGCACGAAACATTTATTTTAAGGCACGCTTTCGAATTACACACCGAGGTGTGGTGTGTGTCGAATAGACGGGCGAGGAAAGAACGCGATTTTATTTTTCTAGGGAAATATCACGATCGCAGGTTGGTAGCGTACGTATGTTGGGTTTCGTAGCTTTAAGGATCTTTTAGGACT
This sequence comes from Propylea japonica, assembly GCA_013421045.1. Classification (NCBI taxonomy): domain Eukaryota; kingdom Metazoa; phylum Arthropoda; class Insecta; order Coleoptera; family Coccinellidae; genus Propylea; species Propylea japonica. The sequence continues at coordinate 46,390,689 of CM024247.1, read as the reverse complement.
GTGTTAGAGAAGGTTTTACTGCGAAAACAGAGATTTTATCGAATTAAAAGCGTGACTTCTGCGACAACCGTGAAGGTCATAAAAGTCACATGATTTGCTTGTTGGAAAGGAAGTTGGGTGATGGAATATCTTTATTGGGCATTCTTTGGGCTGAATGAATTCTTCCCAGAAGATTTCGCTCTTATCTTGGCTATCGTCAAGGACATATGTCACGTAGTAGAGTAATTTTGGTTTGCGCCAATTCATTGCATTGGCATAATATATTCCCGTTCAAACCATAAACTCACCTTGGAATTTTCGGTTTTTCGAGTTTTTGTCAGAAGTCATTGGGCTTATGGTCAGCCGATAGGCCACTCCTAAACTCGATAACTTTCGAAAGCAACAACTGGAAAAATAGAGATTAATCAAATTAAAAGGTGGGTTCAAGGTTTTGATCAAAAAGTATAAACCTCATGGTAATAGAATTCTCCTCTACATGACGACTATATGAGATGGAACATCTCAAACTTTTGAAATTGAAATTGGGTCGAATTGTTCAACAGAAAAAATAAGAATATGCTGAATCAGATGGGCTGATCTAATATCCTAATTATCCTTTCCAAGCTGACGTTTTACAGACCTTCGCTATTTAATCTTTCATTAACATGTCACATATGAGTCTGTATTGATGATGTTTCATTTGTTTTAAAAAAAATTTCATATAAATTTCCATAGACGCTTGAGGTTGGAAAATTCATTTAATTCGTCACGAACTTCAAACAAATATTCTATGTAGGTACGCTTTAGATATATATAGGGTGTTTCTATGAATCTATCACTTATTTTAGATTTCTGCGTTATAACAAGATTTAGCAATTTTTAAACTGGCAAAACTAAGGTTTCCAGGTCAGCTAGTAATAATTAATTATGGACATGTTCTCTTATACTCATGAAGTGTGATCTCGAATGGCATATGAACTTTTGTTCTAGCTGCTTGCCTTTTGTCGTAATCTCATTAATAACAAGATAACAACGAAAGTTTAAATTATTCCAAACTTAAATTTGTTCCAACTGAAAGCTCTTGGATAATAAAATATTTCTCATGGACATCATGCCATATTTTTCAAATCAGAAAAGTTTGAATGAATGAACTAAATTCAAATATCACCAACCAAGTTTCAGCTGATATTTTTAGGTTGGTCATATTTCAATATGTAGCATTCAATTCCTTAATCCTCATGTTGGTTATCATGTTTATTGAATCTATCAGTATCTACGAATATTGCAAATATTTATTTGGTACTTATAAAGTAGTGTTCAACAATTTCACTGTGAATCGTAACAAAATAAAATTTTTAATACTATGTAAGTACCAAGCTTCCTTAACCAAATCAAAAGGAAACATTATACTGGATTCAGTCTTACATTTCAGGGATTATTCAATTCTTATTTTCAATGCATTTGATTATCTTCAAAGATTTGTTGCCAATCTCTACACTTAAATACAAGTGGAAATGAAAATTCAGCGGAAAACCCGCGGAAACTTTACGGAATAAGGCAAACTTTTGTTTCAGGCAAACTCGCAAGTTAGATTGAAAAACCAACAACTCGGATACTCTGTGACTTCCGCGGTTTTACATACATATTCCGGGAATTTGAATGAGAAGATTTATTGACTAGTTCTGGTTGCAGGTTCTGGTTATTTGCATAATTCGTTGAGTTCTGCTGCGAGCAACTTCATACGAAGGATTTATTTATACTTTTTAACTTCATTTCAACTTTTGTTACTTCGGTAGATTTGTTTGGGGTTGCATATAACGTTTTTCAAACGGTAAAGAATGGTTATTATGAATCTTATTTATTATACCTGTGTACAATTTCTGCGGCAACCTGAGTCTGTCTGTCGGGACACTACAAGGAAGCCAGAAATCGCATTATCCTTCTTGAGGCGTTTTCAGAAACTTACTCAGGGTTAATAACCCAATCCATTGGGTCACGTGACGAATCTACACGGATCACGGACCCGGGTTCTAAGTTTACAAACACATCAGGTTTAGGATTTGAAGTGACAGTCGTATCAATTACATAACCAAAAATTTTATGGATCTATTTTTTCAGTCCCCAGTCTATTTTTGCATTGTCTCTAGCTTTGCTTGTATTGGAATATTGGAATCTGTAAAATATTTCTTATAATTTCTGGTGTGCCCTTCTATGTTTAATGTCATTTTTGAGTACCTATGTTAAAGAAGTAGAGAATTTATTTTTTCAGTTCCAGTGATTTACTGATTGTCTCTAGCTTGCTTCGATTAAATCTTTCTTATAATTTCTGGTGTACCCTCGAAAGTTCAATGTTATTTTTGAGTTCCTATGTTGAAGAAGTATGTAAAGAAGGCTTTAAAGCAGAAGGATCTGCATATAAAGTTATTAAGAAGTTGTTTAACATTATTTTCTCGGCTCATGGAACCACACATTTTACACTGAGCCAAATTCTCTTCTCTCTCCATGATTTTTTTGGAAAAGAATATATGTAATTACCAAGCAAAGAGTAAAAGACTTATTCCGCCTTTTTCAAATACAAAATTGAACTGCAGTGAGCATACGATGACTCTACGACCCTGCACTGGTTTAGGGTTAAGATAGATCAACCTGAGTCAGTGATCGAGGTAATAGCACCGTACTTTCCGAACACGGGTTGGATATTCGGGTTAGGAAAACGAACGCGAAGGTTAGGGATCGAGGTAACCCGAGTAAGTATCCGAAAACGCCTTTAGTCAGATGGCACTAAGGCAGCTGATGGCCGTTGGATGTAAATCGAGGGCCATTTGGAGCTATAAACAATCCCTCACAACACTAGCGAAGTACAACAAATTAATTCCAGTTTGGGTACTGGGCCACCGAACATGGTGAAAAATCATCACCATGTCGGCTATGCATGTATCATAAGACATTTTTGTTGAAAACAACTGTAGGGCCATTTTAAGTGTAAACACCATGTATAGGCAAGCTCATCTCCGCCAATTGTTTAATGTGAATTGAACATTGAGGAATATCTAGAAGAAGTCGCATCTAAAATAAAAAATTTAAATCCTTTGAAAATAACCAGGAAGCAATGCTCGACCTCATTTATTCAAGATACCATTTCTAGGGCAAAGAATATGCGAATTTTACAGATTACAGCAACTCCGGAAAGCGGCTCATGACGAAAGCTGTGTGTCGTCACAATAAATATATAAACAGTTTCGATTTATTTCTATTAACTTTATTATTCATCTTTTGTGCGATGTACACTTAATTAATATTTCAAACTACACCGCGAGTTTCACTTGGTTGTAGGGGATTTACAACCCTCTACTCTCCATGATCTCACTGCTATTTCAACAGAGTTACTAACCGTTGAAGAAAGTGGGAAAGTCTTCCTAGGAAACCCTCTGAGATACATGGTCCTTCGAGCCGGATGGAGAGACAGGATTTACGCCCCTTATCTCGATCATATCACCGCCTACGAGGAAGCCTTCCAGAGCCAACGCCAGCGCCAGAAAAGAAGCCCTCCAGAGCTATTACCAACATCCGAGAAGAAACCTTCCTGCCCATATGAGCCCGTGAACAAGCCTTCCGGACAAACTCTTCCAAAGTCAAGTATCCACAATCTCTGCAATCACAATCACTATGGAAGAAAAACTAGCAGATCAAATTAACATCGGCCAAGAGATGAAGAAAATTTTATCCTCACTAAAGGAAGATGGGTCCGCTCGAAAGACGGAGGAATACTTTAGATCTACAATGGCTAAAGACTTCTTCGAAAATTTTCAAAAAAAACATGCTGAAATTCGAAAATATATCAGCGAATCAACTACCTGAAATCCGGTGGCATAATAAACATGACGACCACACTACTGAGAGCTGCCTTCTTCACTTCAAGGGCCCCCCTGAGTATGTTCAATGTGAATAAACATTATGGAATATTCAAAAGAAATCGCATCTGAAATAAAGAATTCAAATCCTATGGAAAATTACCAGGAAGCAATGATCGACCTCATTCATTCAATAGACCATTTCTAGGGTGAAGAATATGCGAATTTTGCAGAGACAGCAACACCGGAAAGCGGCTCATGACGAAAGCTGTGTGTCGTTACAATTAATATAAAAGCAATTCCCATTTATTTCTTAGTAACATTTCTTGTTAATATTTTGTGCGATGTACACAGGATCTTTCAAACTCTACCGCTTGTTTCACTTGGTTTGTAGGAAATTCACAACCCTCATACTCATACTCCATAATCTCACTGCTACTTCAACAGAGTTACGAACGGTTGAGGAAAGTAGAAAGAAAGTCTTCGAGGAAACCCTCTCAAGATAGTTTATCAATCCCGAATAATTCAACAAACGAACTTATACACCTAATTATACAACGAAAAACTTCGAGAGCTTCAGCTAACAACTTCGGATTAATTCTAATTGATGCATCGCGATCAAACTCAACGCTGAACAACAAACTTTTAAACTTTATCCCTTTCGACGTACCCTCCACGTCAACCGACCAGCGATTGATCGCATATTTTTCCAAGTTGACCCAATTCGTTGTGTATACACCCTAATGAGCCTTTGGGGATTCGAGTAGGATTTATTTTTATTTTTCATGTTGTCAACATTCGGCTATTTCCGCCATTGCTGGTCAACGAAGGCCGTTAAAGGTAAACGATTTGTAACCGAGCATAGAATCGATAACTGGCCTCATTTGTGTTCTGAAACGTCGATGGCGATACCATCATTTTCGCTTTTAAACGTATCGTTCGAGATATTCCAGTTATGACAAAGTTAAAATGTACTGGCCGGCAGTGGCGGCGCGTGGATTTTTATTTTGGGAGTGCATATGTGTGCTGGTAGGGGGAGTCTAGGGGTACGGAGCCACGGAGGAGGAAAACAGTTTGAAAACTAACCTAAAACTCGCATATAGCTTGGAATTTTCTTTCGCCTTATTTTGACAGAGAGGTCATTTTTGGGACATTGATGTTTTTTTAATAAACAGAGGTTCAAAGCGTAGCATCGCCATTAATTAAAAATTAATGTAATCAGGGATTAGCATTAATCGATTGAAATCAAGGATTAACATTAATCGATTGAAATCAACCAATGTTAAACCGATACTTCGGAGCTAATCTCGTCCTCGTTCAAAGCAAAATGCAAGGAAGTGGAATACTACTTCCTTGTATTTTTGCATTGAACGAGGACGAGGGCAGTTCGAATATAAACGAGACTTTTCGATTTTCGACACAATAGGGGGTGGGAAACATTCCTGAATTTTTTGTTGTTGGGAAGGTTTGTCAGGAGTGAGGGAAGCACGTCGGATTGCCTCATCGACCCTCTCGGTGTCCTCTGTGACGATGTTTGAGTAGGAGGTTCCTCCGTCAATTGCGCAACGTATTGTTCTCTTCACTCCTTTCTCGTTTGTTTAGACTCTGGGGTGTAGTGGTGCACCCATGTTTCATCACAGGTGATAATGTGAGTGTGAAATTGTTCTCCTTGTTCCTGAGATCGTGCAAGAAGACGCCAACACACCTGAAAACGATGCAATTTCTGGTCAGCTGCGAGAAGGCGATGAAACCACCTGGCGCAACCCTTACGGTACGCTTGCACCTCTGTCAGTATGGAGTAGGTGGTCTCATAACTTATCCCGACCTAACTTCAGGAGTTGTACTACTTTTGTCGTCTTCAATGAGCTGTCGAACACAACTGATGTTGTTCGCTGCGGTCATGGCTCTCATTTTCAACACAATCACGATCTTCCACGAACATTTTATGCCATGCAAACACTCTGGCTTGCGACAGTGTCTCTTCTCCGAACATCGGCAGTCAATCTCCTTGAGTTTTTTCCAGTTTTACGCCTTCTGCGGCGAGAAACTTGATTACAACACGTTGCGCAACTGACGGAGGAACCTCTTGCTCAAACATCGTCACAAAGGACACCGAGAGGGTTCATTAGGCAATCCGACGTGCTTCCCTTACTACTGACAAAGATACCCTACAACAACAAAATCAGGAATGATCTCCCCCACTATTGTGAGGGGTGAAAAGTCTCGTTTACATTTAAACTGCCCTCGTATATAGAGCATTCATAGGTGGCCATTTTGTCCTTATTAAAACTCATCAGCACAGGATAGCTCTGATTGATACAAGGTTTACTTGAAACCCAAGCGAAATGGCGCCTTCTTTCAGGTATAAATATAACAAAGACGCCATCTCTAGTTCCATACGAACAACCTTCTTCCACAGCATAAGCCTTGAACGAAGAAGCGAGATGTTTACCATTTGTCGCATCGACCGAAGCGTACTTAGCAAATTTCACGTCTTCAGTCCACGACGCGGTGCGCTTAAGGTATCGTCAGTTGACACCATAGTAAGTAAGAAACAGAGGTTTAACGCATAACATCGCAAAAAAAATAATTAAAGCAGAGAATAAAATTAATCGATTGAAATCAACCAATATCAAACTTATACTTCGGAGCTAATCTCGTCCTCGTCCAAGACAAAATGCTTTGCACTGTTGGACTGTTCCGGGACGAATGGAACGCAGGGGGGTAGCTGCTGCTCCAATAAAGGATAAGTTCGAGAAAGCAGTGTACATCTACGCTTATATTTCCATTGGCGTTCAAGTTAGTTGTCAAGTTCGACCGCGGTCTGGAGTCTGAAATACATCAGAAAAGCAATGTAAAATTAAATACCCGGAAAGAAAACGTTACGTTCACGTTGAATACAAAAGAAAATTCCTTTAGATGAGGATTTCAGTTGGGGTACACGTGCACATGTGTACTTATGGAGCAGCCGCCACTGGTATCGTTCGAGATATTCCAGTTATGACAACGTTGAAATTTGCTCCCCGGAATGATCCACTTTCTACGAATTCAACTGTTGTTACGGCAAATTACATCGTAGCACGCGATAAACATAAGAAATTCCGTGAAATATGATAAATTAACGGCTCGTTTTGTAAATCCACTTGTTGTATTACAACTCTTTGTTGTCGTCGTTCGAACCAAGGTCTTTCACCTTGGCAATGTTTTAATTTTTTGTCTGTTGGAGACAGTGAACATACAGGGTGGCCTAACCATGATTTGTCATGTGGATTTTTTTTAGTATTCACGGCCTATGTATGAAGAAAAGCTGAGAAAAGCCGACTTTTGGTTCAAGGAGGACGAACTTTGACTTCAAAATTTTCACCCTGCTTAGAGAATTAAAACTCAGAGATCCTGGTCCTCTCTCAACGAATACATCTCATGAGCGAATGATAAAAAAAAAAGTGAACATCGAGAAGAACTTAAACTTGATGTTAAAGGAAAATGAAATATGGGAATAGAAATTAATTACCCAAAACTTCAAAGTAAATACCGTAAAATGGTATAATGATAGTTCTAAACCCACGATAGGGTTTTCCACTGAAGTAGGTATAGTTGCAATCGAAAGATGCATAGGTAGAAACCTGGAATTAAACTTTCAAGGATGTGACATAGAGTTCCATTCTGATAGTAAAATTGCTCTTGAAGCACTGACTGCTATGTAAGGACTCAAAGCTAATATGTAAGTGCCGATGAATACTCAATGAAGTTGGCAAGAACAACAAGATATAGATTAAAATAATTTGGAAGGATTCTGCATTTCTAGAAAATAGGGTCACTTTATTCTAGGCTCCTAGTCACTCAATAATCAAAAGTTGCTTCCGAACTTTGAAGCTGCAAGGTCCAAAAAGTATTTGGATCTCAGGAAAGTGAGTTACAATTTTCCTCACTGGTTTTCTAACAGAACTTTGTCGAATAAGTGCTGATTCACAATAGACGTAACCATAACGAACACGTAAACGTACTTTGTCCGTGAACCTAATGGTGTTCAGAATGGACTTTGGGCGCAGTAGCAAATTATATACGTTTTTGTAGAGTAAGAAGATGTTTACCTTTATAATAAGTGTTCTATGAATTTTTTGACAGTTGATTATTATTATAATATAGATTGTGTTGTCATTAATTAAAAATGTATCAAGTATTAAGTCTGTTTTTATTGAGACGATGTTTGAAAAAAAGAAGAGAAAATGAAGAGCAAAATTCTAAAAGAAGAAAAAAAACGACGTTGGTGGGTTAGACCGTTGGTCATGTATCCATTCTCAAAGACAAAAAAAATTATAAGTTGGGTTAACTCACAGAATGTGAACAAATTTCTATAATTAAACGTTAGAATTACGGACTACCATAAGCTCAACGTAAACGTCAAAATTACAGAGCCTATTTTGAATAGTTCCATATGATTTGCATTGGTTCAACTTTGCGTTTTTCGTTTACGTTTCGGGAGTTTTATGGTTACGTCCATTGTGAATCCAGCATATAAGGAATCATATGATAAGAACGGGCTTAACAGAAACTGACGATTGTTGATTCTGTTTGGAAGAGGAGGAGACTCCTGTTCACTTACTTACAGAATGCCTCGCCATTTCGAGCCTGCGCAAAGAATGTCTTGGACAAGACAATTAAAGGTGAAACGTGGAACAAAACAGTGAAATCTTGTCATTACACATACCAGGGAACGTACATATTCATCGATTCAAATCAAAACTTTTACACAATGAAAAAATTCGAATCTTTCCATCACGTTCTTTATTGAAACACAATGTTTGAAAAATACCGCTTTTATTTAAAGAATGGAAACATCTTTCCAGTGATGGGCCTCACAACCTACTCTTTTTGTTCGAAATATTATCACTGTCATTGATGTCATTGACGCAGGGGATAAAACTTTGAGTTCAAAGTTTGTTCCCCTGAAAACAAAAGTGTGAGCTGTTTTTCATGCCTTGGCCGCGAATGTTGAAAAAACCGCAAGCAAATTAATTGATAAAGCCAACCTGTTTCTTAAATATTCCAGAACTATAGAAATAAAGTTGCTATTCTTGACGAATTTAACTCTATGATTTGAATATCTTTTCAAATATCTGCAAAACGTGTACCTATCTCAACTTGTTGCTTCTCTATCCAAGAATACCACAGGAACACGCGATGTTGATATCTCAGCATGAGTAATTTACGAATGAATGCAATCATAGGAGTAATTTATAGTAAATTTATTATTGGGCACAAAGAAGGCCTTGGTTTCATTATCTTAGGTTGGTAGTCTTGGTAATAATTCGCCACTTCCAATGCAACGTTGCCAGGCCTTACTTTTTATGTAGCCCGTAGCAATCGTAAACTAACTTTTAGTTTACGATGGCTACGCGTAGCTTTGCCGTTCACGCGTTCTCGAGTCGAGCATCCAAGAGAGAGGTTAACTTGGTTACAATTGTTCACGACAATCATAATAATTCTCATCTATCGAGTATAACATCCATGTAGCTATAGGTAAAAGTGCTTCCTTAAGTTCAAATCAGAATAATTTGAAATCGAAGATTCCCCAGAATTATCTTATAAAGAAATCAATTCATTCAATGAACGAAGAAGAACGTTTCAAAGGAAACCTTAAACTATCTAGGTGAAATACGAAATGCATGTGAGTAACGAGTAGGTATTTTTCGCAAATAAGTCCGAGTTACCTTCATTCATTACTCTGGATATATCTTGATTCGTATTGAGCATACAATGTTTATGTTCGCCACAAAATGTTTATTTCAGAACTTTTTCTTCATTTGACTTGATTCTGTTCATTCGCACTTCTATTGACTAATGAAACTGATAATTCACGAATACATTTAAGATAGCTACCATGAGTTTGCAATGTTCAAACAATGAAATTTTTATTCAATTCTATTAGTAAATCGGTAATGTGAAATTTCAATATTTTGTCGTTGGGTCTTCAGAACTGTCTGAATTGCGTTATCAATTTGTAAATTTTCAGATGTTAATTGACTTGACATTGTAAGAAACCCGCGATTTATACATCTTCCTTGTAATACTTACAACATTGCGTATCAATCTGACAAGAAAATAAACAACATAACCTAAAATTATAATATACACTTTAGAATATGCCAAATTGTCATAGCCAACCGATGGCTCAAACTTTCGTGAACGGACTATACGAATGAATGCAATCATAAAAACAAATGACTAACAGAGGTCAAAAAATGAGAGCCATTTTAAAACACACTTACTTATTGTTCCAATTCAAAAACCTGCTATTGAGAATGTATTGAATACGCTTTGTTTCATTCCAATGCTACCAAAAGATATTTATCCTCCAAATTCAGAGTGGTTGGACATGATGACTGATTTGATAACTTTTTATCGTTTGCTGTACCTCTTACAATATTTCATCAAGTAACTACAATTGTGTTGCAAACACTTCTTTGCAGTATTTAAACAAGAAACGAATGATCTTGTAATAACTATTCATCGTAATTTAATGAAACATACACGAATAACAATTCTCTGTGTTCTATTTAATCCTTAAGGCAGCTGTCGTTCAAGTTCATATTCTGTGGCTACGAGTTTAATGGAATCTCTGATAACAAAATTGTCTGGAAGTTTTTCTATGGTGTCTGCAATTCGATAATGGTGAAAATTGCAGTTTTCCACAATGTTTCTGCCAGTTACAGGTTACGGGCCAGTTTGGTCTGGCAATTTCGAGAACTTATTGGGCCATCAAACTTCTAAATTACTTCGAGAAACAAAGATGACGGAAGGACGATTTTCTTTTCGATGTTCAGCGAACCGCAATAAATGCAGGGAATTGTACAATTTGATGGCTCGTTGGCTGTCTGAAGCAAGAACTTTCTTTTATGATCAACTGGATGAACTGCAGCTGTCCTTAAGGAAGAAAAAGAAAAAGCAAAGAAGAGTTTACAGTTCTGTGGATTTGTCAAGTGGGTTTGCATTTTTTTTTATCTATGAACTTTTATACTTCAAGAATTCAACACCAATTAAAAAACACCTTCAGCTCTCGCGAATATTTCAAACTCAGAATACCAGCACTCTGGGTATCATAGAAATCTTGGTCTTTTAGGCACTTATTTTGGTTGTTGTTGCAGTTCTTATTATCACTTTTAATAGGAGTCTTTTCGTTTTCCGCGCACTTTGTTCAAGAAACTCTCAAAAACATCGGATTATCAAAAATAATATCTTTCTCACCGGTTCGACATGGTGGTATCCATCATGAGGGCATAATCTGCAAATATCATGAAAGCTCGAAAGTAAGAATTGTGGGGAAATAATTTCACAAGATACTACGTTGTTCAATTCGTTTGGTATAGTTGAATTCAAAACTTCAACAATTACTTCCTTTTGTTCTACTCTCAGATGAGATGTAGAGATATATTTGCATGCCGATTTTTAAGGTTTTATTGAAGAATCAGAGCAAATAATCATTAAAGTATCAATGGAATAACTCTTGCAAGTTCCTTACAAAACATGAACTCATTCAAGATTTCGGACACCAAAGTTAACAGAATTGAAGTGAGCATCGAGAAATATTTCGGTTCGATGGAAGGAAGAATATTCAGGAAAGGAATATATGATTCAAAATTTTCGAATTAATAGCATCAAACCTTATACAGAAGGTTCTAAAACAACGATAGAGGCCGGCGCTGGAGTCAACGGGCCAAGAACCAAGAGTACACAATCGTGAGGCTCCTTTTCTAGTGCTTTTCAGGCAGATATACTTGCGAACAAAAGGTTTATAGATAGAAAATTCAACAGAATTGGCTCAGTATAAAAACTGACGAATGTAGATTCTGTGAGGAAGAGAATAACTCATGTTTACTTAGTTAGAGAAAAATCTACTAAAAGATTTGAAAATGTACTAGTGAACAAAGTTCCTTATATTGAAAAGGTTGAAGAGACACCTGTTGATCACTTACGGGTCATTACGGATCTCACACTTCTACATCTAGTGATTGATAGGGTAGCCATGAGGCTATCCTCAGAACATCTAAGGAAGGAACAAGTAATGAGAAAATGAAGAATTGGAGAATCTGGTCCTCTCTGAACAAGTACATCTCATCTGCGAACCTCCCTGGTGATGTAATGATCAAGAAATAAAGCACCAAGAAAAACTTCAGGACATTGTAAAAGTAAAAGAGAGGAATAGGACGGAAATACACCGACTATAACCTCAAGAAAATGACATAAAATGGTATACAGATGGTTCCAAAATCTCTACAGGAGCTGGCGCTGGGATATGCGGGACAAGTACCAAGTGTGCACTATCGCTGGGCTCCTGTATCAGCGTCTTTCAAGCGAAATCTTAGCTTTTGAAAGATGTCTAGATATAAATCTAGAAAGAAACTACCAGAAGTTGATATTAGCAATACACTCAGATAGTCAAGCTGCTATTGGAGCATTGATCTCCTACGTCATCGATTCAAAGATCACTTGGGAGTGCCGGAACAAACTCAATGAGGTAGGCAAGAAAAATAACGTCTTTTCAATCTGAGTTTTCGGCTATTGGGGAATCAAAGGAAACGAAGAGGTTAATACATTAGCCAGAGAGGGCGCACGAATGTCACTCATGGGCCCAGAGCCCTTCTGTGGTATAGGTAAATGTACCTATAAGAAGGAGTTTCTGGACAAGGAGAAAGCCGAGAACGAAAAACTGGCGGAATGTCCTAGGGATGGATCATTCCACTAAGTTCCTTCGGGACTTTAAAACAGCAAGATCCAAAAGATATCTGGAGCTTGGGAAGAAACAATAACACCTCCTCACTGGCTTTGTCACAGGACACGGTCGCCCCAGGAATAACCTGTTGAAGATGGGATTATCGGACACTGACGAGTGTGGGTGGGAAGGAGGAAGAAATCCTTATTCAAGTAGTCACGGAATGCTTTGCCGTTGCAAGCCTAAGGAGAGAATGCTTGGGCGAGAAACTCGTAAGTGTGAGAAACTAGCCTCGTTGAAGCCTTCACAGATATTGGATATTATCAGATCTCTGTAACTGGAAGGCGAGCTGTAAAGGTGTGGTGAGAAGAGCTCTGTAATGGACACAATAGACCTTAAGGTCGCAATGAACTGTAAACCTTTTTTTAAACTCAAACTAACTATAACAACATGTTGATTTCCTCGTTTTATTTTGAATTCACCCTTGCTTTCTAAGTTTTCATCTAGAATTCGACTAATAACTTCTGTCAAATTTCTCCCATGTAGTCCTACTTTTCAGCCTTCGAGAGAGATCAGTCTAGATATTTCAATTAAAGGACTGTTCGTGCTGAAGCCGTTAACCTAGAAATTCCAAACGTTTCCTGAATTCAACTGCTTTTTTATCCATTTGTAGGATGGAGACCAAGTAGAAGCGAGAATTTAATCGAAAAATTTTCCACGAAATTCGTGAACTTGCTACGAATTCCTTATTTTAACAGCGAAGTATTTTTGACCTGGAATATAAAGCATTGGTTCAAAGTTGGTGAATAAACCAACAATAATATTGTTTGATTGTGAATTTTGTAAAGAGAAGTGGCCAAAGATATCCTAACTCATTTTTTTTTATGTTACAACTGGAGAGAAGTATATCGACTTGTGAGATAATCAGAAAATAAAATGCCAACTTTGTTCAAGAATGGAACTTTTGCATCGCAGACTGAGGTTCTAAAAGTTTGAGGAAAGTATACATTTTACAACTTATTCTCCTTTGTCGAAATCATATACTACTTCAGAGTTTGAGTTAATTCATTCGATTGAATTTTTAATGGACCAAGAGCAAAAACCTACCATGAGAATTTTAGATTTGTGGATACACTTCAGGCTACAAATTTTGAATATAAAAAGAAATTCTTATGAAAAATTTATGCAAGTTTGATGAAAATGAAAATCAATACAATTTCACGAGTACAAGAATATAGCCATAAAAATGAATGGAGTACAAAATAACCTTATCGGTTTTCATCATTGAAAGAAGTTTTCAAAGAATCATACATATTTCAAATACAACCTAATTCAATTTTTATCGATCTTATGGAAAAAAGAGAATGAGGATTTCTGAATGAATTATTAATAGGTCAATATTAAGGCTACATGTTGAGCAATCTTTTCTCGAAATGAGTTTTTAGATGGAATTTTCCAGTACTGGAAAGCACTGAGATAATACTCCTACAAGATGACAAACAACTACAAATGGTGACCTGCTTTTACATGCCTGTTGATCATTAAAAGAACCTAAAACAACAACAGAAAATATTCAGGTAATACACCTGACAGCTTTATATCAAGTTTTTCAATCCCAATTTCCCTGGAAAACCTTTCACCCGTCAGAAAAATCACCTTCGTTATGAGCTCGGAACGACATAAAAATAACAAGCAACCTGATATTCTAGCAGACATATTATCTATCGTAAATCACCATGACAACCACTGAAAATACAGAACCTACCAGATTTCAATACGGACAATTCATGTAGTGAATAAACGGGGAAAATCGAACGGAAAATGATGGAAAACGTGTCCGAATCCCGGACAGAGAGATAAGCGTTTTATGGCAGAAATAACTTTTTGGTCCGACGTTTGCGATAGCGAGCGTGTCTGCCGCTATGCAACAGATGGAAAACCTCGCTTTTCCGGCGTGTAGGATCGACGCGACCCCGGAAAATTCACCTGGAAATTCCTCGCGAGTTTTCCGCGATGCGAGCCTTGTTTATTTACCCGTCTCACATGGCTGCTTCATCAGTGTTTCCCAGATGATTGGAGCGTCGGAAAAACGTGTACACGCAAAACGACCACCGGTCGCATTTCCCGCACTGGAAAATTCTCGGAAACTCACGGTATTCGACCACGAGAACGTCGAGGGCGATTTCCCGTGCCTGTTGAGCGTCGAGCCCGGTTTTCGCGACTGGAGAGCGTCGTCGTGACTGAGCGGACGATGAGGGCCGGCAGGGGGCGCTGCGAGCACGCGTTGGAAATCGAATTTTCACGACTCGTGGACGGTTTTCCGATGTCCTACAGGTGGTATTGTGACTAGTGATCTTGAAAAATTAGCGGATCGAGACCGGTTTTCCGTGACGATTGGGGAAGATCGGGAAATTCTCATTGATACAAATTGGTGGAAGTCGTGAATGGACAGGATGCGATTTCCCGGGGGAAACTGACTGTAGGATTTTTGATTAGATTGGATTTTGGTCGATTAGCACTGTGACTTTCTTTTTGTACTGTGACCAATGAGGTTTTTGTACGTTACTTTACTAGAGCTACATTTTTCCAGGAATGTAATGTCATTCACATTGTTGATTATTTTACTAGTAGACTTCGATCTTATGTCGGTTGGCGTCAAGGTTGCGACACCCAGTAGAGTGCGTCTGGTTTGAGCCAATAATTGCATTTGCATAGTATGTTCCCGGTGGTTTCTGTAGCCTATCCACTTAACTCAGAGTTTTCCACACCGATCTTGTGCAGATGATATCTCACCAAACAGTGGCCTGTGAGAAGCCCAGTAAACAGCCTCGACCCCTTTTTTGACAACGATAGAGCTTGTTGAGCCTTCGCTTTTGAAAGTCTTTGCTTGTCTTTGATAAGGTGTGTAGATCCATTAAGAGTGTTTCTCTTTTTCATCCTAATCATTGACCTCCGCTTCAATCAGTATGAGTGATACTCGAACATAAGGGGACGAGTCCTTCGAAGGGAGTGTGTGCTTTTCTTTATGCGAGGGCCTCAGCTTTCTGATTCTCTTCAATGTAGGGACGTAACCAAACTATAAATCGCTTGTATAACTTCACCAGTGGTGTGAGTCCTTTTTTACAACGGCTCTCAGTACTATCTGACTAAGAGAGACAATTCAAATTCTGGCCTGTTGTACTGTCTCGACAAATAGACTCGGCCGTATCTCTTTATGGGTAGAATTTCAGTTTGGAGCAATGTTATTGGTTTTTGAAGAACCCTCAAATAGAATACCATGGTCTTTATTGATATATCCAGAAACTTATAGTTGGAACCACAAATTATGTCTTTCTTACTGACAGTGGCCAATTCATTCTTTGAATGGGACAAAGTCTACCCATGTAAAGCTAGAATTCGTTTGGCCCATTTGAAGACAACTAAACGATATGATACATAAACCTTCTAGATTCTTGACCATATTTCATCAATTGACTCCAAGAAAGTTGTCCGTGTCTGAATAAAGCAATCGTCTACGGATTCTTTAAGCTTTCAGCTCGGTTACAATGTATCTCTCAAGGACAAAATCGCTATATATAACTGTTATTTCACATCAATTTCTTCATTTGACAAACTAAAAATTGCTTAATCTCCCGATTACTGTTAACAAAAGTAAAACAAGGAGTGTATCTCATTCCACCAAGTGAAGCCCATTCCCTCAACAACCCACTGAAAGTCCTAATCATGGATTTACCAGGAATAACATATCAAAAAATTATTTCAATATCAAAACAATCTAACAACAAAGCATTATAGATCTCGTAAAAGCAGCTATAAATATCTCATCCCCACCATGCATAAAATAAGAGACCTACGAATGGCCTTAATCCAGAATTTAGCCGACCAGCCACTTTTAAGGTCGCTTCCAAACTTCTCGTACAAAATCAACGTAACACCACAGGCCAGCCAAACTAATCCAGACTCCTCAAGCCCCTCTCATCTGCAAAATTGATGACCTTCAAATTGCCAGCCACGCGGGCCGTCGGCCACAGAATTGATCATGTAATAACTCCGGGAATAATTTAGATCTGGGGAAGCCTCCCTTTATCTGAGGGGTGAACAACAAGTTGGTCTGCTGGCGCGAGCATGAGGGTAAAGGTCGCCTTCACCTGATGTTTTTACCCCGTTCTGGGTCACTAGGGTGGTGGTAATTACGAGGAGTCGTTACTGCCTTTGTCTAGATTCTATGGGCGATTTTTCAAGCGTGTCTGGAGTGAAGGATTAGTTGTAGTAAGTGTGGAAGACATGACGTGATTGAGAGGACTTCTTTGATTCAGCTCATTGAAATAAATAAATGAAAATAAATGGCTTAGCCTGTTTCACAGTTACAGTCGTTACTTTCAGTTGGAACAACAAAGTTAGTCTCCGTTACAGATAATAACCAATTCATTTTTCAAATAAGAAAGAGGCCAATCTTCAACTAGAATTGATTGGCTGATTTGAGGACAACAAATTATTTGATGCCTTGAGCCTGTAAATCTCAACATCTTCAATCAACTCAGTACTTCTAAAAAATTGTCTGAATAAGATTCCTCCACTTACTTGATCATTTACAGATTCTTTCAGCCTTCAGCTTGGTTCGATACATTTTAGGGAGTATGTAAATATAGGTATACTTGTTGTTTCACATTTGTGTCATCATTTGTCAAACTTAAAACAAAAGTGAAACTATAACAGTATCTAATATCACCCTGTGAAGCCTATTCTGTTCACAAACCACTGACTTTCGACTCTCCACGAATAATAGATCAAAAAGACTTTTCAATATCAAACACCCAAACTACAAAGCGTTACACATCTCGTGAAAGAGATATAAATATCTCCACCATACATAAAATAAGACACCTACGAATGGCCTTAATCCAGAACTTAGTCGGCCAGCCACTTTTAAGTTCGCTTCCAATCTTCTCGTACAAAATCAACGTACACCACAGACCAGCAAACAAACTCCAAACTCCTCAGCCCCCCCTCATCTGCAAAATTGATGACCTTCAAATTGCCAACCTCGCGGACCGTCGGCCACAGAAATTGATCATGTAATAACTCCGGGAATAATTTAGATCTGGGGAAGCCTCCCTTAATATCTGAGGGGTGAACAACAGGTTGGTCTGCTGGCGCGAGCATGAGGGTAAAGGTCGCCATCAACCTGGTGTTTTTACCCCGTTCTGGGTCACTAGGGTGGTGGTCATTACGAGGAGTCGTTACCGTCTTTGTCTAGATTCTATGGGCATTTTTCTGTGCGTGTCAGGGATGAAGGATTAGTTGTAGTAAGTGTGGAAGACATGACGTGATTGAGAGGACTTCCTTGGTCCAGCTCGTTGAGTAGGAAATAAATGATTTATCCTGTTTTGCTGTTACAGTCGTTACTTTCAGTTGGAGCCGCAAAGCCTGTCTTCCTTTTGGACAAGGACCAATTCACCCTTCAAAAGAAGCAAAGGTTCATCTGAAACTAGAATTGATTCGCTCATTCGAGGAAAACCAGAATATTCATGCCTTGAGCCTTAAAATCTCAACATCTTAAATCAATTGAATACCTTTAAAAATTGTCTGAATAAGGTTAATCCATTCACTTAACCATCTATAGGTTCTGTCAGCCTTCAGCTTGAATTGCTATATCTCTTGAAGTAAGTTGAAATAGACACACTTGTTGTATTACATTCATGTTATCACTTGTCAAATATCTAATTGGTTAATCGTGCGATTACTGTTAAAAAAGTGAGACAATGAGAGTATCTAATTCCACCTACTTAAGCCTATTCCTCTCATAACCTACTGACTCTTAACTTTCCATAAATAATAGATCAAAAAGACTTTTCGATATCCCTATACCCTAACTATAAAGCGTTATACATCTCGTGAAAGCATATATAAATGAATATCTCATCCCCACCATGCATAAAATAAGAGACCTACGAATGGCCTTAATCCAGAACTTAGCCGGCCAGCCACTTTCAAGGTCGCTTCCAAACTTCTCGGACAAAATCAACGTAACACCACAGACCAGCCAGACTAATCTAGACTCCTCAGCCCCCTCTCATCTGCAAAATTGATGACCTTCAAATTGCCAGCCGCGCGGACCGTCGGCCACAGAAATTGATCATGTAATAACTCCGGGAATAATTTAGATCTGGGGAAGCCTCCCTTAATATCTGAGGGGTGAACAACAGGTTGGTCTGCTGGCGCGAGCATGAGGGTAAAGGTCGCCTTCAACCTGGTGTTTTTACCCCGTTCTGGGTCACTAGGGTGGTGGTCATTACGAGGAGTCGTTACCGTCTTTGTCTAGATTCTATGGGCGATTTTTCTTTCGTGACAGGGTTGAAGGATTAGTTGTAGTAAGTGTGGAAGACATTACGTGATTGAGAGGAGTCCTTGGTCAAGCTCGTTGAGTAGGAAATAAATGCATTAGCCTCTTTTACTGTTACAGTCGTTACTTTCATTTGGAGCCACATAGTTAGTCTCCGTTACAGACAATAACCAATTCACTCTTCAAATAAGACGAAGAACCCATAGAAAACTAGAATTGATAGCTGCTTTGAGGACAACAAATTAATTGATGCCTTGAGCTTGTAAATCTCAACATTTTAATCAACCACAGTACTTCTAGAAACTTGTCTGGATAAGGTTCCTCCTCTTACTTTATCATTCCAGATTCTTTCAGCCTTCAGCTGGTTCGATACATTTTAGGGAGTAAGTTAATATAGGTATACTTGTTGCTTCATATTATGACATCATTTGTCAAACTTAGAATTGGTTTTCCATAGGGTTACTGCAACAAAAGTGAAACTATAACAGTATCTAATATCATCCTGCGAAGTCTAACAAAATATTTATTTTCAACTCACTACGAATAATAGATCAGAAAGACGTTTTCAATATCAAAACACTTTAACACAAAGCTTCATACATCTCGTGAAAGCATACAGAAATATCTCATCCCCACAATGCATAAAATAATAGACCTACGAATGGTCTAAATCCAAACTTAGCCGGCTAGCCACTTTCAAGGTCGTTCCAAACTTCTCGGACAAAATCAACGTAACACCACAGACAACCAGACTAATCTAGACTCCTACGCCTCCTCTCATCTGCAAAATTGATGACCTTCAAATTGCCAGCGCGGACCGTCGGCCACAGAAATTGATCATGTAATAACTCCGGGAATAATTTAGATCTGGGGAAGCTTCCCTCAACATCTGAGGGGTGAACAACAGGTTGGTCTGCTGGCGCGAGCATGAGGGTAAAGGTCGCCTTCAACCTGGTGTTTTTACCCCGTTCTGGGTCACTAGGGTGGTGGTCATTACGAGGACTCGTTACCGTCTTTGTCTAGATTCTATGGGCGATTTTTCTGTGCGTGTTAGGGGTGAAGGATTAGTTGTAGTAGGCGTGGATGACATGACTGTAGATGATTGGTGGTTGAGGAAGATTGGTTGTTGTTAGTGCCACCTTAAAAGCATAGAATAATGACATTCTTTTGTACATTATGCCGTTGGTCAGTTCTTGAGGTTTTCAGGTGAAATTATGGCTTTATCGGAAAAAATCTGGCAAAATGATGATTAGAGGTTGACGATAAATTAATAATACTTATAAACTAGTGGCGGAAGTGCAACTGTATTCATTAAGAAATTTTGAAATTGTATTGTGTGTCACACGTCGTATAACCAAGATGAAATAATTTGAGTGTTTTATGTGTTGGAAATTGTATAGTACGATGGAATATGAAAAAAGTTTAATACTTTTTATAGTATATCCAGTGTTGACATCTAAGAGATCTGATCATGAAAGTAAAATGAAAAACAATTGATAAGATAAAGAAATTAAACAACAAAACTAATTGTGATAATTGAATTCACACAAAAACGTAAATGGGCATCTCCAATATCCTTAATATGGTGTTTTTCTTATTTGACAGCATGAAGAATAGTATCGAACGAATAGATGTTCCATACAGCTACTATCTCGATTCTCAGTAAAGGTAGAAAGTTGAAACAGAAACTATTTCAGATGGCAGCAAAAACTCTATCAAAATCTGACGTTTGAATTTTGTTTTTTATAACGACGCCTGAAAAAACCCTTTTCTTATTTCTTTAATTGCATTTTCAATTGTTTTTTTTGTTTAAAACGATTTCCTAAAAAAATAAATTCTATGGTTTTGGTGATGCAATCCTCTTGAAATTTCGTACGAACATTCAGTATATCAGTATATGATATGTATATCAGTATATGATCAATATGAAGATTCTTCTTTTCAATATTAAATATTTAAATTGAATTTTCTAGGGTTCTGTTATTACTATGGACATAAAATTCTGCATGAACAATCAGTGTATCAATCTTTATTGATAAAATTAATTTGATTTGAATCGGATATTCTTCATGGACATATGAATTTTCTTTTTTCAATATTTCAATTGAATTTTCTATGGTTCTGTTTACACTATGGCATGATGCTTATTATCAGCATCTTGCACATGGCTGCAACATTTCATTTCGATGGGTTCCGTTTTGTATGAGATTTTGAGGAACAAAAATTTTGAATGGCCATAATTTTTGGAACACTCTATACGATTTGGCTGGTTAACGAACTCAACCAAGCCATTTGGAAACCAAACTCAACCTGAAAATTTCAAGACTCTAGGACAATTCTTCCGGAAGTAATGGCGCTAACGGCCGGCCGGACAGCCTCGCGGACAGAATTGAATTTGACCACGAATTCGTTATCAGGGAGTAGAACCCAATCGTTTGAGACCATTTTCGGATCAAAAGTCGCAAATTACAGACATTTGGGCAGAACGATATAGCACTCATTCAAGGAGAACGAGCGCTTGAATAATTTCTTATCACTCCACCTAAAATCATCTATTAAAATTAATAGAAATAAATTGTTGCGCATTCGCCATTTTGCAATGTTAGGTTTGGGCGCCCAAGATATTGAATAAAGATAATAGACAAAATATAATAATTTTGATTATTACATAGGCATGGATATCTCTGAAAATTTAAATTTTACGTTGATTTTGTTATACTCAATTATGATCGCTCATAAATTGTGTGTTCATTAATCAAAATGGCTGAAATTCATTCTGCTTCATGTGTTGTACGATATAATTCGTGATGTGGACCATTTTCCTAAGTTCTATCCTACCTTCGGTAGTAGGTACTCTACATAGCCCCCAACAATATTAATGAATAGTTTTCCCGTTCACTAAATCCTATGAATTATTACCCGCCCCGAAATTTGGTTATTAATTCACGATCAGGCTCATATTGAATTATCGACGGGTTTGCAGAACCCTTTCTGGTCAGCTGGTATACGATATATCAAACTAATTTCATGATAATTAATTTATCTCGCATAAACTGCATTGAACGATATATCAGTATCGGTCCATTGAGTGGATTCTATGAAAACGTTGTTTGGAAACTTCGTTTATAGACAGATTTGCCGTATTTGCCATTTTAAAAATTCCTGATGCAGTTATGATCATTAATATGGTTGAAGGATGCTTTTTGAGTATGAAAAGATCGTTGGGCCATATATTTTCATGGAAATGATGAATATAAGTGGACGCATAAGGCTATTAAACCTAGAATATTGAATATTTATGTTCAGAATAAAGAATAAGGGATATGAATATTGCTGTCAGGTCAAGAAAATCTAAACATATTATAGTTGACTTCTGTCAAAGTATGTTGTTGAATATCTAGCACTGCTAAGCCGATGACCTAGCAAAGCTGCATGAACAAGTTTTTATACGTCCCCTGTATATGTTAAGTTTTAATGCATATACATTATGTCCGTTCACGAAAAGTAGAGCCGTCGGTTGGCCATGGAAATTTGGCATATTCCACTGTGTATATTGAAATTTTAGGTTATGTTCTTTATTTTCTTGTCAGATTGATACGCAATGTTGTCAATATTGCATAGAGTTCTCTGATAACTCGCAAGCTCGTCGGACGAGGCCGGGTACATTCGAGAATGTTGACTTTATTCTAGGTTATGACAGCAACTACTGCCAACTTCAGATAAATAAACAAACGCCTACTATGCGCTCAAACTTCCGTGAACGGACTATATGTGTATATGCACTTACTGAACCTTTAGTTTTTACGCTTTCTAAATAAATATAAATCTAATAATACCTATTATAGTTTTTTATTTTTCTTGAATATTCTAGTTTGTTTTGCGGGTAACTGGGAATTGTAATTTTTATGGGTTTATTTTCCTTTTCGCGCAAACAAATACAGGAATGACATTTTCCCTGTAGAGAAATATCATATGTGCACATATGGACACTTCATAAAGAGTATCGCCGCCGAGTTTGAGGAAAGTTGTTATTATTTTTTCCACGCTAAACTCGTCGATTTTGACATGCCGCTATATTTTCAAATTTCGTCGCTTCTTCCAAAGTGTTGAAAACCAGGAATCATTGAAAAAATTATCTACTTCATCAAGGTTAACATCTGCTGGACATGAGCTTCTCTGTGGGCTTGGAAAAAATCAATTTAAGTTAACACTCCAGCAATGGGAGTTGGATAACAGAATAACCCTCTTGGAAAGTCAAAAATTCGTTATCATTTATCTACCTATACCAGAAAGCTCATGAAGCTGTCACAGGCTGAGCTTCGGGTGATAGTGGGACTGCTGACAAGGCACTGTCGGTACAGACATCATTTGTACCGTATGAGAAAGTCCGCAGCTGAGATTTGATGGTTTTGTGGATCAGAAGCAGAAACAGCTGAACACGTGGTATATAAGTGTTCAGAGCAATTTGGCAATTTGGTCCTGGACATCCAAGAGGTAACGATCATGGCTCCTAGGAAGGTTTTCGATTTATCAGTGCCATTGAGGCCTTTCTTCGGTTTCCGTGAATGAGTAGGGTAAAGAAAAAAGAACTACATGTTAGCAGTTTCATTTTAGTATTATATATATAGTGCCGTTGAAGACCTATTCATGTAATTTAGACCTTTCGGTTTCGAAAATATTAGAAAAAAATTCGAATCATCGATATCAACGAAATATACAACCCTAAACCTCCTCTGAAAGTTTTATGTCTCTTGCTAAATTCATTTGAAACCCTAAGGATGTATGGACGTCCAGAATCATTTTTCATCTCTTATCTCGTATCATCTACCCGAGTCATTTGAAACCTCTTCCAGCTCAAATTAGAAACTTTCAGAGATTTAGTTGAAATTGAGAACAAATGTGCCAAATTGTTGAACTGTCCTTTAAGGAATGAAAAACCAAACAAAATTAGAACTTCAGAAATGACGTCCGTTTTTCTATGAACCAAACTAAAACCGCCATTTCAGAAACCTTATAAAGGGTTTTCCAATAAGAGGTGTTATTTTGATATTCAAAGAAAAATGCCATGTTTCGATTTAAATGATCGGATGTTTATTTCATTAAAAGAAGAAGCTATGCCGTTAATAGTGGAAAATAACATCAGGCAAATGACCACCACGAGCACACTCACAGGACCCTATCCTTTTAATGAAATTTTCCATAACCAAATGGCAAAGTGGCTATGTTCTCGATAGCCTCACGAATTCCATCTTTGAGGTCTTGAATCGACGCTGGCCTATTGGCGTATACCTTCTCTTTCACGTGCCCCCAAAGGAAGAAGTCGCAAGGTGTTAAAACACAAGATCTCGGTGGCCAATTTTGATCATCTCTTCGAGAGATAACACGGTCCGGAAAATTTTCCCGCAAAAGTTCCATGGTTTCGTTGCTTGTGTGGTACATAGCGCTGTCTTGTTAGAAGTAAACGTTGTCCAGATTAATACTATCTAATTTCGGCCATACGAAAATCATTGTGAATGCCTAATTCCAAAGAACGACAAGGAATGGACCAACCTGGGTTCTTCAACACTTTCGGCTACAGCAGAAATATTCTCGGCTGTTCTTGAGCGACGTGCACGGGTTTTATTCTTCACATCACTAACTTGTCCTAACAGCTCGAATTTTTCCATCAATTTCTTCATGGCGGTTCGACGAGGTGTTTCACGACGACCCAAAAAAATCAAGTTTTACGAACCGTCTCTGCCAAATCTTCATCATTTTATCGTGAATTTTAGTTATTTCTATACGTTCTTGAAGCGTGCATCATTCCATTTCTATTAATTGCGTATTTTCCACTTTTCAAATGTCAAAAAATGACAGCTTCAAACGTGACATCTACCGCAATAGTGGGCTATTCAAAATAAAACCTTTTATTGGAAAACCCTTTATAACCAATACAGTTTACGGAACACATCCAAATCGATCAAACCAAACCAAACCACTCCACCTATTTCACCCCTAATATCTCAGCCTCCCATACACCCTGATAACACACATCTACCAAATCACCACACTAAATCACCAAACCGATTTCCTCAAGCTCATCAAAAGACCGCAAATGCAATACTCTATGACCCCACAAACGCCATATCATCAAGCTCAAATGACGTTGTCGATGTTTCGACCCATTAGGTATTCATCGAGTCAGCTAAAGGGTACCAGGGGTTTAATACACGACGAGGTAATTTCATAACGAATGAATACGTAATTTGGCACGTAGACGAGTTTGGGGAGGAGGTGGGATATCCTGGATGGAAGAGGCATTATGTATAGTCTATCTATGATCAATAAAGAACATAGATAGGCCCCAAACGCGATATCAATGGAATTAATGTGATATTCTGATAAAAAGCAAATAATGATGGTTTTTGTATTGAAATTTCACACTTAAAGTAAGCGAGAGTTAAGGATAGAAAGAGCTAGACGAGATAGACGTTGAGAAGTCGAGTGACAGGAATCCGTCGAATTTCGGAGATTCAAGTAATCTTAATCAATAGTATGGAAATCCTTTGGAAGAGACGAAAAGTCCAGCAGTTAGAATACAGAATAACTAGATAACCGTATATTACGAGTTGGTGTGTTATATAGAAAAATGGCCACCCCAAGAACATTCTCGATGTAGCCTGAGAACCGGAGGAAACAAGAACAGAGCCCCAACGAATAGACAATGATCCTACAGAAACAATAACCTCTGTCATACCATATGTCTGAAAAGATTAAAAGGATTGGTAACGAATACAATGTGAGAACAGCATTCAAGACCGAAGACACAATCAGGGGCAAACTCACGAAAGTGAAACCTTTCAACGAAAATCAAATTACCAAGAAATGTATTTATGAAATACCCTGTGAATGCGGCAGATCCTACATTGGGGAAAGTAAACGCCCCCTCAAGATTAGAATCAAAAAAACACCAGAGATGGGCTCAACTGGAATAGACCAAAAAATCCAAACTAGTCCAACATGCTCTGAACGAAGACCACAATATCAGATGGAACGAGGCCTTCATAATATTAAAGGAACAAAGATGGAAAAGGAATAAATTGACGGAAGCAGCCTTCATGACTATAACTGCCAACCCGATCAGTGCGCCTTCCATTGAAATAAAGGATGTTTGGCGACCAATAATACGTTCTGAATGGAGGAGGACGAAGTCGAATCAGGGAAAAACCAACATAATATAACTACTACGCATATCATCTTAGATGAGAAATCATGTCAGTGAGCTCTAACACAGAACTTGTAAAAATACAGCTAATGTCAGAAGCTGAACGCATTAATTTGCTGAATTTTAAGTACGATTTTGCGATTACCCTGAAGACTACTGGCGAATGTTTGCTGAAATGTTGGATAGAACAATACAAGATAATGAAAACTGCCCAAATGATTTTTCAACCAATGGGCCATTATTAATATTTTCCCGTACATAAATAGTTATAGATATAGTTCACAAACACAAACTTCCAGTCATACCCCTTTGGACAAATTGAATTATAAAAATCCTATAACACATAGGCAGAGTTGGGCATTTGTAGAGGTCCTGAAACAAGATAAATAAATATACGAGTAACTTCTTCATAAACTGAAATAATAAGAATTTTTTCAAGAATTCAGTCGCGTCCATCTTATGGTTATTAGTGACGATACATCTAACTAATTATAGGTTCACAGAATAAGAGAAACATGATTAAATCAATACCTACTTCCCTCAATCAACCCACGTTACTGTACTCAACTCTGGATTGTTGCTGTTTGTGAGCAGTCATGTTACTTTCAAGTCTAGCTGATACCTAATACAGTATTTCGGCATTTTTCTTAAGTTAATGAACTTCAGTATCCCTGCAAGGCACATAGAAATGAAGAATCACGAAAACTGGCGCCAAATACCAAAAATCATAGGAATACCCAAAGTTAGGATAATGTTTATAAAAAGCAGGGCGAAATTATAAACATAGAGATGTTTTTCCATTTTGCGTCTGTTAACATCTCACAGGGCCTATCTATGCTCTTTATTGATCTAAGGCATGATGTATGGTCTTGTACGAGCCTTAACTCGCTGGTGGCAGGCTTAGGGAACGGTCGTTGCATACAATTACCTGAGAACCTAATTGTTCGGCCACAGGTGTTACAGTTTACGGTAGAATTGTGCCTGCTAAAGTCGGCAAACCTTAGTTAAGTTTAATGTGTTATATGGATATGCCCTGTTCACTGCAAAGAAACAGGAATTAAACTTCAGAAGGAAAAAAGTTAATTGCGTTTTATTTTATGAGTAACTTTAGATGAAAATGGAATTTCAGTCTATGTATCTTCGGTCACTGCCTTAAAGCAGAAGAATACATCAGTATTCCACAACTTTAATTCAACCAAGAAATCAAAATGTATCTAGAACCGTTAATCCACAACAATAGTGTATATAATGCAGAAATAAGGTATAAGGAATTACAGTTTGGTGATTATAAGGATTTGACTGATTTATTGATTGAATTATGGTTGATTGGCACCGTTATAATGAGGTATTTTGTGCGTACCATTCTAGAGCTAAATTTGTCCAGGAATGTAACCTCCTTCTCAAAGTTAATTATTTTCCTAGCAGATTTCGTTCTTATGTTGGCTGGTGTCAAGGTCACGCCACCCAGTAGAGTAAGTATAACCAATACTTTGCATTGGCATAAGATTTGCATGTTGGTATCAGATCCACATAACCTACAGATATCGGAGAGTATTCCGATTTTGTGCAGGTGATATCCAACAAAACAGTGACCTATGAGCAGCACGGTAAGCTGCCTTAACCCGTGTTATGACAACGATAGAGCTTGTTTAGCCTTCTTTGCTTGTCTTTGACCTGGCGTGTTGATTCTAAAAGGAGAGTTTCTATCTTCTCATCAGTATAAGTGATACCCAACATAAGGACACGGGTCATGTGAAGGAATGTTTGCTCCTCTTTTCGCAATGGTTACTCGGTACTTGCTACTCCTTTCTTGGAGAAGTATTCTATATAGCGAATATGCAAAAGAGAAGTAAAGCAAAAATAACTAAGCCATGTTATAATTCTTTCCTCGTTATTGGCATGTCGACAACACCTCCAAACTTCCAGACCGAAATATGATCAAGCCCATTTCCAATATCTCCACGAAATAATTGAATTTAATACACTCATCCATCTTCATACACCAGACGTCGTGAGAATACCAACGGCAAACCACCACCACAGTCGGAATAAATAACCTCACATGTTCCCAGATATTTTTCTGCGAAATATATCAACGAAAATTTCGGATTCCATCATTCGTTCCCATTCATATGCCAGGCGGGACGCTGTCGTCCTTCCAGAGAATCTCATTAAGCCAACACGCCTCGGGATAGAACCAGTGGCGGCGGCTTCATAAGTGCACATGTGCACGTGTACCCCCAACTGATATCTTAATCTTAAGGATTTTACTTTTGTGTTAAACGTAAACGTAATGTTTTTTGTTTGGGTATTCAATTTTACATTTTATTTCAGATGTATTTCAGATTACAGAAAGAAGGCAAACTTGACAACTACTTTGAACGCCAATGGAAATATACGCGTGGACGCTAGACGGTACTGCTTTCTCGAACTTATCTTTTATTGGAGCAGCAGCTACCCCAAGGCTCCACATGTCTCGTAACAGTCCATAGTGTTAAGCTGACATAAGTACACATCCAGTATGTGTACGTTGCGTCGTACGTCGTGGGTCAGCTTCTTTCTACCGTGTTCCCATTTGCATTAATGTACAATATTCGAAAACAATTCGTTTTTTTTTCGCTGACATTAGAAGAGAACCAAAAATCAGAAGTGCCGGTTGTCCAAAACCTACATTGTCTTCATTTTTTTCATTGTTGGTAACGATCAAACAGAATGGACCAGATCCAGTGTCATGGATCGAATCCATTTAAAAGAAAAACTTGAAAAACATCATCATCATGTTCCAAGAAACAAAATTACCAAATTAAGTGTTATCCCAAGATAAGGCGAAACAAGTTCTCAAATTTATCCAGAAACTTAGAACTGGACTTGGAAAATTTCAAGGTATCAGTTTCGCTGATTTGGACATTACAGTAAAAATGCGCTAGAACCGGTGTTGCCTATCTACTGATTTTGTGATTCCCTATTAAAATTAAAAATGTTAATTTTATAAGGAATCCAAGGACGCTAACAATGCAACAATGAAAGCTACATCAGAAATGACATCAGTAGTTAGGCAATACGGGTTTCTAGCTCCAAAAGTGAGCTCCTTGTTGCCTAACTACTGATGTCATTTCTGATGTAGCTTCTATTGTTGCAACTGAATCAAAAACAGCGTCTTAGAATGGAAGGAACCTTAAATGAAATAATTGGTGGCACGCTCTATTTGAAAGGGAAGCGAGAATTTATAAGTGAACGAGGGAGAATGGAAAAGGAGTCGAAGTTCAACAATTCCCTACGTCAGTCGCTCTAGTGATAATATTAGAGGAAACATGTGAGTTTGACAAATCTGATTAGTTCATGTGAGCGATTGATTGGAACTGTAAGATCTTGCGAACTCAGATTCAGTTAATTATAACACAAAATTCCACTCTTGTATGTAGTATGCCATCATCGTCAAGTTGTAAATTGAAATAAAATGTAGACAGGGATTCAATGCTAGTGACATGTTCAATTTATAGTTTCCTTGCTCTATATCCAACAGAAATTGATAATATGACTATAATATGGATTCAGAGCGTCTTGTTGATTTTCTTACATTGTATAAATGAAGCAATTCTACAACTTTTTGTTGCTGAATGAAACATTGGCAGGTCCAATGAGCCTAAGGATTCAGATGAAAGTTTCAAATGCTCGAAGTTAAATATAAGACAAATTCATTCATAAAATAGATTTCATTCGAATCGAAAATATGAAGTTTCTTCTTTTCAATATTCCAATTGAATTTTTTATGGCTCTGTTTACACTATATGGACACAAAATTTTGCATGAAGCTTATTATGTGCATCTTGCATATTACCGCAACATTTCACTTCGATAGTTCGTTTTGTATGGGATATTGAGGAACAAAAATTTTAAATTGCCATATTTTATGGAACACCCTGTACGATTTGGCTGGTTAACGAACTTAACTGAGGCATTTGGGAACCGAACTCTTTGAAAATCTCAAGTCTCTAGAAAATCCCTTCGAAAGTTATTGTACTAACGGACGGCCCCACGGACATAAAAATAATTGAATGTGACAACGAATTCGTCATCAGGGAGTCGAACCCTATCGTTTAAGACCATTTTCGGCTCAAATTCAAGTTACAGACATTTGGGCAAAACGATATAGGACTCGTTCAAGGGAGGCAAGCGCTCAGAAACCACGCGCCGCCACTGGATTGAACGCGGATGCGTCGATGTCATGTCCGTCCGTCTACGGGTAAGGTGTCCAAACTAACGCGATCTTCGGATCGGGCTGCAAACTAAGCGATCGATGGGTCGACCTACTTTCCTGAAGAACAGGGTGAGGATGGGGGTGCGGGGGTGACGTGGAGAATGCACATTTCGTCTGGTTTAATGGGTTCGGAATGAATCGGCGGTTTTGGCTTGTTCCGACCGACGCTCCGTGCGAATGGGGCTGTTCTTGAGCTGTTGGTATTATTGTTGCGGTCGTGGATGTATGACATGACGTTCTCCAAGATGACAGGACTTTGTTTTACTCATTATGTTGCGGGAAATGATTGCTTTAGCCTTAGCTGACACTAACATATTCAGATCCATAACAACTTTAATATTCAGATAAATTTGTGGTGCCCCACGTTGGGCGCCAAAATTATGTGCGAAATTCTTCGCACTCAAAAGGTAATAATATTTTCGAAAGGATGGCAAGAACGACTCTCATGCCATCAGATAGCCAATAGACTGAACATTATTCGAAGCAAGGTAAGCAGAACGATTAGGCACTATGAGGAAACTAGTGGAGTACTAGATAGACCTCGAAGTGGTCGTCCTCGTGTTACCACGATTTAAGAGGATCGGTTTATAGCCCTATCAATCCGTCAGGTCAGTGACGTTACCGACACTCAGGTCGGAATACCAAGGAGCCTACAATCGTGTTATTTCATGTGCTACAATTTGTAGAAGAGTTAAAGCATCAGGATTGCGGTCCAAAAGGACTCAACGAGTTCCTTAACTGTTACCGAATCGTTCGTCTGCAGTGGGCCCGAACTCACTAAAACTGACTGAGAGTTTGGATTAGTAAGTGATATATATTCGTATGAGTTCACACATTGCCAAAATATCCAATAGAAAGGAATAAAGAACAAATTGTATAAATTAATGAAATTCAAAAAATAAAGCATAAAGTCCCAAATTGCTTGAACTCAACCAGGCGAGTGAGGTAGGAGTATGAATGTCCTGTAGACTGCCTTCAAATCGGGTATCAGGCACTCCAGCACCATATGTAAAACAGTATGTTCAGCACCGTTGCACCTAGGACATGATGGGTCTTCAGCTCTTCCCCACAGCGTGTTGCATATTCCATGGCCAGTTCTTATACTATTCAGGTTGATCAATCTCTGCGTCCAAGGTAGAAGCCTTCTACGTTCGATGTTGTGTCTTCGATTAGATTGGAGTTTCTGACCTCTTGATGTCTTCATTGTATGCGCCATAGTTCAATTAAGGGTTTGATGAGAAGTGCAGTGTCATTATGAAAAGGAAGCATAGGATTATTGACCAGTTTATCATTTTGAAACTTGAGAGCAGAGAGCCGTCTCAATTTTGGCGGAGCTATGTTACTGAGGACTGGAAGCCATACTGTAGTAAGTGATCACTATCGTTTGAAAGTTTGGAGGAAACCAAGATGTCGAAATAGAACTGAGAGAGCTATTCAAGTTGCTTCTTTTCGAGGTGGCACTAAAATGTTTCTAGGAGGCATAAGGTTTGGAAGATGAACGATACTAATCCACATACCCTGGACGATGACTGCTGCATATTACCTCGAAAATAACATATATCCTGTAGTTATACCCATAGGTAATGAATTAGGGGCTCAATTTATCTTTAGAGGCATTGGAAAACAAAAAACATTACCAGATTAGAATATCCCGCGATATGTCCTGACATAAATCCCATCGAGAATCTATAGGCCTATGTCTATAAGCCCGTTTTCCATCGAAATAATCCACCACAAAATTCCCAAGAACTTATTGGGACTTTTTTGAGGAATGGATGGGTATTCCATAGGAAATAATCAATAATTCAATTATTCGAATGCCTAGACGAATGAATGCATCGCTAAGCAGCAGAGGCTCAAATACTACATATTAGGTTTCTTTTTCACTAATTAAGTTTCAATATTTCGTTCAATTTTGATTATTGTTTTGAAATTTCTGATTCCTAATTCGTACTTGTTTTTTGAACTCCATAATTCAATATTTTATTTCTATACCAGTCTTCTATCACCCCTCAACCCGAGGCTTTCATTTTTTTTCAAAGTTTGAGATCCTCAATTGTTAGGAGTTCCAGTCTTTTGAACTGAGTGTATGTGAAATATCATTTCTTTCACAACTCCAACCCATCTTAGCAATCTATGGTGTTCTCACACTGCTTCAGCATCGTCATTCAGCTCACGAGCCCCAAACCACTCCAATCCCTTGAACCTACCCCCATCCCCCTGTACCCTTAGAAACTCCACGCTAATTCCATTATTTAGTGGAGTAATTACAAATAGGATTGGGCGGAGCGACTTTGTTGCGCAGCATCTCAATACCACGCAAAATTGCCATAACGAAGGTGGCGTCGATCTTCAATTGTTACGAACGAAACAAAAGCGCGCCGCATCTCCCGGAACGCAGCTATCTTATATCGAATAATTGGGAGAACGCTCCGTTTGAACGTGAGGAGGAGCGAATGAAAATGGAGTTAGAGTTCATTGATTCTGCGAAGAAGTCGTGCTGATGGTAATGTTGGAGATAGCATGTGTGTTTGGGTTATTCAATTTAGAGTCAGAAGGAACGAAGAAGATCCTAATGGAAAAAGCTGTCTAAATTTCATTTTCACATGGCAATTATAGCAAATTCTCTACAAAGATAGATGGTTCGTTCATTTTTTAAGTGCAACTGACGAGAGTTTATGAACCAGGAAATGTGCATTATGGTTAACACCTGCTGGACATGAGCTTTTCTGTGGAGTTGGAACAAACCAAGACAGCGGTCGAGCAATTGGAGTTGAATAAGAGAATAACCCTCTGGGAAAACAGCCTTGGACTCACTCAGTTCAAACAATTTCTGAAGATTTCTCCAACCTATACCAAAAAGCTCATGAAGCTGAGCTCAGGTGATGGTGGGACTGCTGACGGGGCAGTGTTTGTATGTGAAAGTCGGCAGATAAGATTTACAGGTTTTATGGATCAGAAGCAGAAACGTCTGGACAGTGGTATGCCATCGCCAGTGTCTAGAGCTAGCTGGCCTTAGAACATTTCATATGGGCCAACATTTCTGGATACTCAAGAGGTAACGGCCAAGGCTCCTAGGGAAGTTATCGGTTTTATCAATGCCATTGATGAGCTCCTTGGGTTTCCATGTATGAGTAGAGTAGAGAACAAAGACCCCTTTTCGAATAATGATTATAATGATGAGTGTAGAGTAGATAAAGTGTCTGGAGCTGTCAGGTGAGCTGTGTTGGATCTGTCTAATGCTGTCTAGCTCGTGACTGTTGTCACAAACGTCTTGAATTCTAACGTAGTAAATTGTAGGTGAAAACAGAATCTGTGTATTGAAGTCGGAGCAACACAGCTCCAACACAGCTCACCTGACAACTCAAGATACTTCAAACACTCACCCATCTAGTGAACTTCAACTGGACTCAAAAATTTTGAAGAGGTATAATTTTCGCTTATTCGGACCTTTGAATCTCCCTACTGGAATTTACATGTTAAAACGACCAAAAGTGTGCTAGAATCCGTGTTGCCTAACTACTGATGTCATTTTTGATGTAGCTTCCATTGTTGCAACTAAATCAAAAACAGCATCTTAAAAATAGAAGCAATCTTAAATGAAATAATTGCTGGCACGCTCTATTTGAACGGGAAGCGAGAATTTATAAGCGAGCGATGTAGAATGGGGAGAAAGTCAAAGTTCAATGATTCCCTTCGTCAGGCGTTCTAGTGATAATCTGGAGGTAGCATGTGAATTTGACGAACCTGATTGTTTCATGTGGGCGTTCGATCTGAACTGGAAGATCTTGCGAACTTAGATCGAGTTAATTATAACATGATATTCCACTCTTGTATGTAGTATGCAATCATCGTCAAGTTCGAATTTGAAATGGATGTAGGCAGGGATTCAATGCTAGTGACATGTTCAATTTATAGTTCCCCACCTCTATATTCAACTGCTATGACTATGCAAAATGAAATCTTCCTGATGAAGCTCAACTGTAGCTTTCTCTACAGATTGTCTTGTTGATTTTCTCATGGATACATACCCAGGGCAAGAAAAAATTCCATCAAATTATATTGTATCAAATAAGCAGATCTGCAGCCTTTTGCTAGTGAATGAAATAGCAATGTACATAGATATTTGAATAGTTTTCAAATGCTCGAATAGAGAGACTTGATTGGCAGAGTTGTGTACATCGTTGCATCACCATTTCAAGAATTAATTTCTGAATTTTCCGCCCTAATTGCCTCAGGCTTGGCTGAGCCAGTGGAGGAATTCATTTGTCTAGAGTATGTTCGTTCAATTCTGCACGGTATAGATTGTGAATTCGAAAAATAGAACATGAAGTAAAACCAGCATCCAATTATCTCTTGGTTTCTACATTTTCTGCAAGACATAAATGTATACAACCAATTTTGTTCTTCGCATTTCATTGAATAATAATTTAGATGAAATTAAACTCTTGTCATATAATTTCATCTAAAAGACTCTATTCTCTCGATTCAAATGACAAATCGTAACAAGACACAATTTCCTGGAACTCAGAATTGCTATCATTCAAACCTTTCATTTCTGTAATACACCAGTGACAATACGTATTACGTTAATGTAAGTTTGGTTAGGTTAGGTTAGGTCGGGTCAGGTTAGTTTAGGTTCAGGTAAAACTTCGGAACGAAGGTTAGCTGCAGTCTCGCAAGCTCTCAAAATATGACATAGCAGCGGGACCTAATGCAGGCCCGGGAATTCTCCTCTTGTCACCCAACATATCCAAGGGGAGGAGATACCGGTCGGCTTGTGACACGAACTGTAGAATTCCAATCGCCTTGAGGAACTAGTAGTGCCCACCCAACATAGTGTAATAACCGGAGCTGGTGTCCCCACACTTCGCTATTTCACTGGAGCAGAGGGCTTTAGTAGGTGAAAGCCCCACACAAACCGACAGCATTGCACTGCCCGCTGTCAGGAAGTCTGGAAAGATTTCCCCTCTACCTCAGAGCACGGGTTAGTGTTAGGTTAGGTTGGCTTGAAGTAGGTTACCTCCGAAGGAAACAGTGTCAAGTAATTTTAAATAGTTCAAGTTTTATCTACAATGCCTCTTCACCCCCTATCCAGTATTCATCATAAAAACAATTTGTCACCATCGAACTATTGGGTATCACTCAAAAACACTTTTTTTCCGTTAAAAAAATGGAACTTGAAAATCAGGACTGGGCGGTAAACTGGATATCTATCTTCATTTCTACATTTTTATATTCCAATGAAAAATTCTAACAAGAAACAATTTCCTTCGACACAGGGTATATTCACCATAAACGCTCATCTAAATCATCTCCACAATGCCCCTCAAGAAAGTATTCCCCAAATAACCCAAAACTCGACCAATGTCATCCATCAGACACAGTGTCGCCCTCTGCACGTGTACCGCGGAACGACATCCCAATACCCACAGAAATATCGATCTGTTGTTGAATTCTATGACCCTCCAATGCTGCCAACCTCGTGGCGCGTAATTCGAATTTCGAGGTTGTCCTATCCTCGCTCTCGAAGCCGATTCTTTCGAATCCTTGCGCGGAAAAGCGATCAATTACGCCTAAAGACGGTGAAATGCCGCCTTACGCCCGCTTGGATTCCATCTATCGGCCGGGTAGACAGACGAGGTCTCGATAAATTAGGGAGCTATAAGTCTGAGCTACGTCCAAATCGATATTGGTCCCTCGTCTCGGACGGATAGATGAGTTTCTTGGGTTGGCGCAATGTTTTGGAGGAGGCACTGGCGTTTGTGTTTGGAAAGGATCGTAGTCTTCTG
Source organism: Propylea japonica (assembly GCA_013421045.1). Lineage (NCBI taxonomy): Eukaryota > Metazoa > Arthropoda > Insecta > Coleoptera > Coccinellidae > Propylea > Propylea japonica. The sequence continues at coordinate 46,354,552 of CM024247.1, read as the reverse complement.
CAAATGGATTGGATAATACTCAGTAGAGAAGTCTGCTAGTATTGATATTTCTTCTGTTGGCTATATTGGTTTGATCAAGAGGAAGCGAGCTATCATGACTAATGCTAGAGTAAAATAACTCTATTGTCCTATCTCTGATTGAAACTGATTAATTAAAATCTTATTATTTGAGTTAAGTTAAAAGTTTGCATGCCATCCATAAAGCCTGATTCACATTGACAAGAGTACTTTTTCACAGAAATACCGAGTCCTAAATTCGTTGTCTAGTGAGGGGATCTCAAAAACCCGATGGACTAAAGCACAATGAGTGGCACATCGTTTTCGAGCTATTATAGAAAATTGGAAAATGGCGTCAAATGAAAAGTTCTCATAACTTTTCATTACTGAAGTTATATACATAAAATTAAAATATTATACAGGCACTGTTTTCAGTAGGATTCATTGAAGTAATTGATTTTTCTTTGTTACATTTTGTTCTAACTCATCGGGTTTCTGAGATCCCCTCACGAGACAACAAATTTAGGCCACCCGGTACCCATTTCAGTAGGGTAAAACTCTGTTTTCATTCGTAGAGTAAATGTTAGAGTAGAGTGGCAAAGTACTTAATATTCCTCTACTACCTATTCCTACTTACACATGTTCACGCTACTCCACTGGTTTACTGGTTGATTATACCAATGTCAATAGACACCTGACTGGATTTAGTAGGAGAAAAGTGCGTCTTCCTAGTCTCCCTTGTGTGATTCGGCCAATTTTTAGTTTGAACTATCTTTTCAAATTAATTGCAACAGTTACTCTACTGAAATGAGTGGTTCATATACATATAAAACTCTATACTGCTAACGTGAAATAGAAGTTGAAGCAATTTAGTTGCCATTTTCGATGCCCCCTTCAATCATCTGCGCATGTGCAAACTCGAAATTTGACAAGACGTGAAAAATTGAGGTTATGATTTTCAGTCATTTTCATTTGACAAGTCTTAATGTCAACTATTCGAGGTTATGTTTTGGCGCTTGCGCAGTGAATTCATTGGGCCATTGTACCACGTGATCACTGCTTCAATTTGTAATAGAGAAGTGGATCCATGTTAGCGGTATGGAAGTTTATAAGTATATGGAGTAGAGTAACTTTATTCATGTTGCTAGTAATTTTAAAAGGCAGTTCGAACTGAAAATGAGCCGAACCAAACAAGAGGGACTAGGAAGACACACTTTCCTCTACTAAAACCGGGCAAGAGTCTGTTCATATGGTATAGTCAACAAAAAGAGTTAAGTACAGGAAAATTGGAATTAGTAGAGCGTAGGTACCCTAACACACGTCCTATCCAATCAACTCTAACGTGCACAACTTCAGTACTCTACTGTCACTAGCATAATCTGTTCAAGTTATGCTAATAGGGCAACAGCAAGTGCTCTTCCACCTAACTCTATCATCTACTCTGCCAATGTAAATTGGGCTTGAACACTACAGTTGATAGATTGGACAAAGGAGTTCATTTCTATCTGCTTTGGTTACTTTACACTAGCAGAAGAAGTGCAAGTACGTCCAATCATACCTCAGAGGAAACAGAGAAATTCCAGATGTGGATATGACTCCTTGGAATATCCATTCATCGGAAGTCATATCACAATCGATATATAAAAAACCGTTTTCGTCTTCAGAAAGGAACAGACTCCATCCAAAAAATAATAAATTATGAGTTGCGTGCTCTTCATTTCACCGTATGGTCTGTAATTATCTAAAAAATCTGATTGTATCGTAGAGTTCTAAATCACTAAATACCTCCCAGTTATATCATTAAAAGCTCTATATCTTCTACGAAAACACTATTGACATATACTGGTGCTATTAAATTATGTCATGAAACCTTGTGAGTATTGCCTCATTAAAAATTCATTAGGTAGCCCGCTTTCAATTGCAAGGTCGTTACCTCAATCTAGTTCTGGATCAATGTGAGGACATGTGGGTGCTCTATAATGAATATCAATCGAATTTCGAAATGAAAACATGATATTTTTGGGTATTCTGGTGTTTTCAATTATAACATTCGTTCATGGTTTATCTAATTTCAATCCTTGAGGCACAGGAATCTTGTTGGGTCTTATCACCAAAACTGACAGATAAAATCATGATTTTAAATTGGCATTTCACTTTACATATCAATTCAATGGTTACATTAAAGAGGGATAATGGTTTGAAGATTTAGATTTAAGTACAGCTTGTTGTAACTACTGATACAGCCTGTGGATCTATTGTGTCTCCTCCAGTTGACCGAAATTCAATATTTAGTTCCAGTATGCCGTTAAACTTAATCAATTGGGATTGAAAGATTGATTTTCCTTTCGAGATGGTTATCGATGAGGAGACATTCATTACAGGGTGCTAGAGAGCTGCCATTCATTATCTACTACTAGACATAGTCTCTGTCCCTTCTTGCGTCGACAGTATTCCTTACAAAATTCCAAATCATTTCTGCCCAGTAATCTTCTAGTTATCCATGTTTTCAAAGTGATTCAAGGCTTAGATAAGGTTGCAGAAGCAGTAAGGTCACTTCGGTCTGGGTTTCTGGTCACTCAGAAATCCAATAGCTAACACTCTAGCCAAAAAAGCAGCACAAACCTTTTTATGATATAGGCAAATGCATCTATAACAAAGAGTTTTGGAGAAGGTTTAAACCAAAAAAGAAGCACTTGGCAGTGAGTTTTCGGTAATGGATTCTTTCGGAACGTTTAAAGTCCAAAAAGTATTTCAATCTTAGTAAGAATGGTTAAAACTCATCACTGGCTTTCTATCAGGGCATTGTCGCCTAGAGAAGCATGTAATGAAAACTGGTTAAAAAGAAACTGACGAATGTAGATTCTGTGGAGAAGAAAAGTCTCGGATAGAAGAGCTATAAGGTAAACGAGGATGAAACTTTCTTGATGCCCTCTCAGATACTGTAGTACATTGGAGCTCTGGAACTAAAAACGCAGTTACGTAAACAGCTCTGCTTGAGGACAAAATTGACCTCAAGCTTGCAGTGAAATCTGTTCATGTCCAGTAAGGAATGTTAAGTGGATTCCAAGCAGTAATCAATACCAATACTTATTAATATATTATAGGGATCATAACGTCGTTCGACGTTGTCCGATGCCTTTTCGCCACCTCTTTCTGTCATTCCATTGTCCTTGTCTTAAATCCCTGGAACTCATGGCTTTGATGACACCCTCATTCCAGGTTTTCTTTGGTCGTCCTCTTTTTCGGCGCTGTGCTGGGACCCACTCGAACACCTTCTTTGGAAGCCTCTGTTCGTCCTTTCTTTGTAAGTGACCATACCAGATAAGTTGTTTTGCTTCTATATCTTCGTACAACTTTCCTTCCACTCCCATTAGTATTCGTATCTCTTCGTTCTAATCTTCTGTAGGCGTGATACTCCCAATGATCTTCGGAGTACGTCCATTTCAACTGTTCAGCCTTCTCTTGTTTTCTTCAGTTATTCTCCAAGTTTCCGCTCCTCACAGTAGGTTACTTTTTATCATGGTATTGTATATGTTGTATTTTCTCTTTTTTCCAATAAAGGTATTTCAAAATAATCTGTTCAAGCATCCTATGATCTTTTTTGTTCGATTTATTTGTGTCTGATCTCCCTGTTGTCGCTTCCACTTGAGTCAATGTATGTATGTATACTCCGATACCACTTCTACTTCCTGATTATTTTTCAGCAAGATGTTCGTGGCATTTTGGGTTCCTATTGGAAGGTACTCAGTCTTCTTGGTATTCATCTCTAGTCGCGAAATTCATATTCCTCCTGTAGTTTTCTGGCCATATACTCCAGGTCGTCCTTATCATTAGCCATAATAACTCAATACTTTCAAACGAAAATATCCAGAATTCATTTATATTTCACTGAGCATCAGACTCAAAGTTGGCTCGTCCAGATATATCCAGAATGAATGGCTCACACTATGTTCTAAACTCCTCCAGGCCCTTCGAGCTTCCAGAAAAGACATTCATTAAAATCAGGACCGTAGACATCACAACGAAATGAGGTCAAACGCCACTCCAGTCTTCCAGTCGAAGCTTCATACACAAAGAACACAAACAAAACGCAATATACGTTATTGGCATGTAGAACACAACAGAGTACAAAGAGCCCGTCGCGACTGCCGCGCTCTTCATTTGTTTGCATGGCGGACGTGATCGTTTTGGCGAATGTACCGAAATGGAATAATTGAATAACGTTTTCGGTTGAGCGATTCCAAAGGTGACTATGCGGAACCATTTTCGATTATTCCCGCCAAACGGCGAGATATTTATGGAGCGTTTCGAGGATCTCTGACGGTGCAGATCGTTAAACGACGAAATAGATGTTTTTGGGTCGCATACTTGGGAATATTGATATTTTTGAGTGGTAAGGACGTTTAGGGGAAGGCATGTTCATTGGGGAATGAGGTGGAAGGAATTATAGGATTGGTTTCAGATGGTTATGTTCGGCTCACTGAATCATAGAGCGGAATGTTTCGATCTTGGATGAGCCGTTGTGTGCTGAGGAGGCGACTGCAAAAAATGGTTCCATTTCGATATCTTCAATTCTCTATTAGAATGGTCCGAGTATATTATGATTTGGTTAACCTATAAAACACTGTTCACTTTTGGATATCCGAATAATTCAGCTGAATGCTTCACTCTTGGATGAGCGCTTTAGTCTGGAAGAGGCACTCCCGGAAAAAAATTGCTTGGAGTAGTTATAAAAGGGGAATTCTGGCACACTTTATTGTGCCAGAATCAGCACATGCAATATCGGTGTGCCAGAAACCACTTGGAGTGAAACGGATGGATGACTGTAATTACGAAGAGGTGATTTCGAAGGTGAGAGAGATAATTTCTTGATTATACGAGTCGAAACTTGTAAAATTCCTATTCATTGCGTTTCGATAATTCGAATTTAAATATATGCATTCTCACGCTAATTGAGCACCATTCATATCCATATTTTTTTTCCATAATTCGCGTTCAAATATATGCATTTCACGCTAATTAAGTGCCATCCATATTTTTTAATGATTGTGTCAGAATCCCCCTTGTATAACTACTGCTTGGTCTTATTATGATTTCTCCAATTCTTCTTTAACCATTTACTTTGCACCATTACATGAAATGGATATAAATCCTTGAAAATCTTCGATTATTTTCCAGCAGAGAAGAGAAATTTTTCCTGTGCAACATCGTGGTGAATGGTCAGAGAATAATATGATTGGGTAAATCTATAGAACACTTTTTTGCCCTTGATCCTAGAGGGAGAGGGGTTCTCAATTTTCGAGATCAATGATTATCCAGAATTATGCTCTGAAAATTCATCTTCACCTTTGCATATCTGAGGATCTAAAAGATCATCTTGGAGAATCAGACGTAGGCCCTATTGCACCAAAATATTTTACAAACTTTTCACTTTGCATTCTGACAAATTTGCAAAGTGAAAGTTAATTATGTTGCACAACATTTCTCCCAAGATTTAATTTCTGCGAAGTGTTTTTCACTTTGCACTTGCATTTCCACACTGCACTTTTCAGTTATGAATGCGTTTCGTGCAACATTATTCATTTGAAAAGTGCATAGTGAAAAGTTGCAAAGTATTTGGTGCAATAGGCCCCTGGTTTGATAAACCCTTCTGGCTTCAGAGAAGTTTATCCCTCACATATTCGAACAGTGGTATAACACTCTAAAAATATGAAATTATATTTCAGAATAACAAGAAAACACTTCTGACTGCTCACGTCATGAACTGAATCACGTAACGAATACCCAAGAAATCCCAGACCATTCCCAATCGATCAAAAATAGCCTCCATCATATTATCCTCGATAACTACATCCAATTTACAGAAATCCCTCGCAGAAATCACAGCCGCACTCCTTGTTCAAAGCGAAACTCCACAAAAGAGCCTCCAGTTCAATCCGGCCCGAAGGACCAATTGCATTGAAGAGCCGAAGAAGAGCGGAAACCAAATCATCCGTCGATACTTTCAACCCGATCCATGAGGGGTTTTCCACCGCCTCAATTCCGATAATTGCACAGAGGCAATCCAATTTCGCGTTGCCTCATTAACGGTTCGCCGCCCCCGCCCGTAGGGTGCTCTTCGGCTCCGGGAGGCGGCCCGACCTATCTGCGTCCCCCGGGACGCTATCTCGCCGTTCGGGACTCGGCAAGAACGTTTTTTGGCCTATAACCCGGAGGACCTGTCAGGAAGATTCGACGTCTGTTTTTTCATTAGGCGAAGCTGTTCGATTATTGGTGTTTTCAGGAGTTGGATGAAGTTGTCTTCCGCTTCTTGGTGCTTGCTGAAAGTTGAAAAAAATTTAGGAATTGAGGCATCAGAATCATTTGAATTCAGTATTCACGGTGTTTGAAGTGATGAAAACAAAGTTCATGGTGTTTACTAGGAGTTCTTCTTGCCATCTCTGCGGCAGAAGTCAGGAATCATTAATGGCCATTATGACTTTTGAAGCAGTTACTCTAAGAAGTTGTTTTAAACTGCAATCAAACCATCCAAGAAGATTCCTCAAGTAGAAACCCATGTTCGTTCAACACTTCTTCTGCCTTCTATCTTCTCCTGTTTTATGATTCGTAAGGCACTGTTTTTGGCTACACATGTATATGTCCTAGATATCAAAATTTTTCTATCAATAACTGTGAGTTCGACATTTTCTTTCCCTTTTCTTCTAATAACCTCGATGTTGGTGAATCAATCTTCTAATGAGATCTTTCAAGATTTTTCAAGATAGTTCCCCATTTCGAACGAGTTAAGTAGTCACGTCATAACCATGTGTAACTGTCAAACACGGCGTGCAATTTAAATCTTACGCTTTTATTCAAACACTCTTTACAAACGTCAGAGCATAGACAAACTAACGTTTAACATTAACACAAAGAGTTCCAAAATTATAATTAGTATCGTAAATATGAGAACACTTTTGTTCTGATGATTTTTCGATAATCATGTCATCATACGATTATCATTCCGAAACTTACTGAATATTAATCGACTGACAATGGCTTGGGGATCTTTAGTTTCCTTCAAAATCAACTCAATAAACCTTGACACAGATTCAAAGTTTTCTAGATGCGTAGATGCGATCTATTGTAGTAATAATATGAACAAATGAGTCTTGGAAGCCTGTGCGAATAGAGAGATTCTAATACGTCGAGAACAAACTGAATGAGGTAGGCAAGAAAAATAAGCTCTCTTTACTCTGGGTTCCCAGCCACTCGGGAATCAAAGGAAACGAAGAGGCCAATACACTTGCCAAAGAGGGCGAACAAATTTCACTCGCTGGCTCAGAACCCTTCTGTGGTATATGTAAATGTACCTATAAGAAGAAGTTTCTGGAGAAGGAGAAAGCCGAGAAGGAAAAACTCTGGCGGAATCTCCCAGGGATGGATCATTCCACTAAGTTCCTTCGGAACTTTGAGACAGCGGGATCCAAAAGATATCTGGATCTTGGCAAGAAGTAATAACACCTCCTCACTAGCTTTCTTACAGGACACTGTCGCATCAGGAAGCACCTGTTGAGGATGAAATACTCGAACACTGACGAGTGTAGGTTCTGTGGGGAGGAGGAAGAAGTCTTCATTCACCTAGTCACGGAATGCTTTGGGCGAGAGAGAATGCCTTGGGCGAGAAACTTGTAAGAGTGAGGAACTAGCATCGTTGAAGCCTTCATAGATATTAGATTTCATTAGATCTCTGGAAGTGGAAGGCGAACTGTGAAGGATGTGGCCAGAACAGCTCTGTAAGGGGGCACAATAGACCTTGAGGTCGCAGTGAACTGTGACCTCTTTTTAAACTTAACTAAACTAAACTAATAGGTCGAGCACATGTCGAGATGCTTCGAGTCACTAATATATGAAGAAGGTTCTAATCACAACTATGTCGTCACTGAATGTATGACAATACAAATTAACAATAAAAATGCTGAGCCGGTGGAAATCATTAACAACTGAGATAACAAATGGACCCCTTCAATACCAGAATTGTTCTCGTTTCTCATCTTATCCTGTTAAAATAACAAAAAGCCCATTGAATCATTGAAGTCAGCATTAACACTTCACATCTGCCATTCTCAAAAACATCTCAAACAAGCCAAGCGCCATTCAACGCCTTTCTTGAAGCACGTACAGATTCAACACAACAAACCCTTGACTGAATAATTGATACAGCCTCAAGGTCCCCCTGCAGCCTCAGTCTAATCTCCTTTCATGAAGATATAAAATGGAGAACCTGATATATCTCCTTGGAAATCTGTCCTGTTGCCAGGAATAGGATAATGATGATGGCTCGAAGACATGTCGTGAACCTGGAGCTGATGCGCTCCTAAGCGACGTAATAAAGAATCCTCGAATGTGTTTGAAGGTTACGGACTTTAAACGATCTATTTATCTGCTTCGACGGAGACTCGATTCTGTCGGTGTTGATAAGGGATGAAACCTATTTGATTTATTTCTTTCTGTCGCAAGTGTTAGTGACATTGGTTAGTGAAGCATTGATAGGAGTTTCCTATTCGATTTTTGTCTTGAAAAAAAATGAGACATGCATATAAAATTTAATTCGCTTTTTTCGCGTATTCTCAATGTGAATGTGAGGGGCTTGGCTATTCTGAACGAAGATTGAAATGGTTATTGATTGATTTCGAATGTGGGAATTTGAAGAAGTGCACTTCTGATGAAAATACATTATTCTTCATCAGAACAGCATTTATCAAAGGACCCCCCAAGGATATTTCATCTTTGAAAACAACCTCAATTGCCGACCCCGGTGGTTAGGAGGTTAGAGTCCTAGCCTGTGGACCGGCGATTCCGGGTTCGAATCCTGTTGAGGGCATGGATGGTTAAGTATGTCCCGTTCGTTACGAATAAAAAAGTTTGATGCACTTGTGTGATATGAATGAATTATATGTCAACGACAAAGATTAACACTGAGATTGTGTACATAGCCTTCATCAGCTGAACACATTTAAAAATAAAGTGAGTGAGTGAGTGACAACCACAATTATTAACTCTTGATTAGAAGGCAAGTACATACATGGAAGACGCATTTTGGATCAGTGAAGATGAACCCTTTTTTTATAGTGGTGTTCGTTCCAACAGATCGAAGAAAATGGTCATTTAGCACTACCTTTCCTAATTCAATAGGTTTCGAGATGACCATTCAGTTCTTACGAACATCCTACAGAATAAAATCACCTACTATACCCTAACACGCGTAAATTTCCCCACCTTTTCACGCTTTCATCCCTCATCCTAAGACCTCTACCAACCTAACAGAAATTTATACCTTCCTGAACACAAACCAACAATACCAATTATGAATCCCTAATTAAGATAGCAGGTACAAGCATGCAAGACGAAACGCTCGATAGCATTCTGGAGCCGTGAATAGAACCCTAGATTTTCTTATTTTGATGTTCGTACCAACAGACCAATGAAAAGTTTACCCAATTGGCACTACATTCGAAAAATATCAAACAAAAAAATCAGATGCTGTACCCTAACAGTCCTAGAATACATCAATCGCCTAACCTTTTGCTCGCTTTCATCTCTCATCTATAACCTCCAAAGACCCCTACCAACATAACAGATCTGAACAGAACCAACACAGAAACATTCAGAAAACAACCCCAATTATAAACTACTAATTAGGTGGCAGGTACAAACATGCAAGACTTGAAGCTCAATAGCATTCTGGAGCCGTGAAGATGAACCCTAGATTTTCTTATGGTGGTGTCCGTTCCAACAGATCAATGAAGGGTTAAGCCATATAGCAGTTCTATTTTCGAATTGAATAGGTTTCCAAATGACATTTATATTCGAAAGAATATCAAACAGAATAAAATCACATGCTGTACCCTAACAGTCATAAAATACATCAATCGCCTAACCCTTTCCTCGCTTTCATCTCTCATATATAGCCTCCGAAGACCTCTTCCAACATAACAGACCTGAATACTCACCAGAATACAGGACACCTTCAGAAAACAACCCCAATTATAAACTCCTAAATAGGAAGCAGGTACAAACATTCAAGACGAGACGCTAAATAGCATTCTGGAGCAGTGAAGATAAACCCTAGATTTTTTTATGGTTGTGTTCGTTCCAACAGATCATTGAAGGGTTCACCCATATAGCAGTTTTATTTTCGAATTAAATAGATTTCGAAATGACAAACATATTCTAAGGAATATCAAACAGAATAAAATCAGATGCTGTACCCTTATGCCCGATTGCACCGTTCGTCTAAGCAACGTTTAAGCCCTTAAGTGACGTTTATTCCATTGATGAAACGTCATTTCAGGGCTTAAACGTTGATTAGACGAACGGTGCAATCGGGCATTATAGTCATAAAACACATCAATTGCCTATTTTTAGCTTTCATCTCTCATCTATAGCCTCCAAAGACCCCTACCAACATACAGACCTGAACACCTTCCAGAACACAGGACACCTCTAGAAAACAACCCCAATTATAAACTCCTAATTAGGAAGCAGGTTCAAACATGCAAGACGAGACGCTCAATTGCATTCTGTAGCCGTGAAGATGAACCCTAGATTTTCTTAAAGTTGTGTTCGTTTCCACAGATCAATGAAAGGTTTACCCATATAGCAGTTCTATTTTCGAATTAAATAGATTTTGAAATGACATTTTGTTCTAAGAAATATCAAACAGAAGAAAATCAGATGCTGTACCCTAACAGTTCTAAAATACATAATCACCAAACCTTTTCCTGGCTTTTATCTCTCATCTATAGCCTCCAAAGACCCCCCCAACATAACAGACCTGAACACCTTCCAGAACACAGGACACCTTCAGAAAACAACCCCAATTATAAACTCCTAATTAGGAAGCAGGTGTACAAACATGCAAGACGAGACGCTCAATAGCATTCTGGAGCCGTGAAGATGAACCCTAGATTTTCTTATAGTGGTGTTCGTTCCAACAGATCAATGAAGGGTCTACCCATATAGCAGTTCTATTTTCGAATTTAATAGGTTTCGATTCACATTTATAGTAGAAGGAATATCAAACAGAATAAAATCAAATGTTGTACCCTTATAGTCATAAAATACATCAATTGCCTCACCTTTTCCTAGCTTTCATCTCTCATCTATAGCCTTCGAAGACCCCTACCTACATAACAGACCTGAACACCTACCAGAACACAGACACCTTCAGAAAACAACCCCAATTATAAACTCCTAATTAGGAAGCAGGTACAAACATGCAAGACGAGACGCTCAATAGCATTCTGGAGCCGTGAAGATGAACCCTAGATTTTCTTATAGTGGTGTTCGTTCCAACAGATCAATGAAGGGTCTACCCATATAGCAGTTCTATTTTCGAATTTAATAGGTTTCGATTCACATTTATAGTAGAAGGAATATCAAACAGAATAAAATCAAATGTTGTACCCTTATAGTCATAAAATACATCAATTGCCTCACCTTTTCCTAGCTTTCATCTCTCATCTATAGCCTTCGAAGACCCCTACCTACATAACAGACCTGAACACCTACACAGAACACAGGACACCTTCAGAAAACAACCCCAATTATAAACTCCTAATTAGGAAGCAGGTACAAACATGCAAGACGAGACGCTCAATAGCATTCTGGAGCCGTGAAGATGAACCCTAGATTTTCTTATAGTGGTGTTCGTTCCAACAGATCAATGAAGGGTCTACCCATATAGCAGTTCTATTTTCGAATTTAATAGGTTTCGATTCACATTTATAGTAGAAGGAATATCAACAGAAATAAGAATAAATCAATGTTGTACCCTTATAGTCATAAAATACATCAATTGCCTCACCTTTTCCTAGCTTTCATCTCTCATCTATAGCCTTCGAAGACCCCTACCAACATAACAGACCTGAACACCTTCCAGAACACAGGACACCTTCAGAAAACAACCCCAATTATAAACTCCTAATTAGGAAGCAGGTACATACATGCAAGACGAGACGCTCAATAGCATTCTGGAGCCGTGAAGATGAACCCTAGATTTTCTTATGGTGGTGTTCGTTCCAACAGATCAATGAAGTGTCTACCCATATAGCAGTTCTATTTTCGATTTTAATAGGTTTCGATTCACATTTATAGTAGAAGGAATATCAAACAGAATAAAATCAAATGTTGTACCCTTATAGTCATAAAATACATCAATTGCCTCACCTTTTCCTAGCTTTCATCTCTCATCTATAGCCTTCGAAGACCCCTACCTACAACAGACCTGAACACCTACCAGAACACAGGACACCTTCAGAGAAACAACCCCAATTATAAACTCCTAATTAGGAAGCAGGTACAAACATGCAAGACGAGACGCTCAATAGCATTCTGGAGCCGTGAAGATGAACCCTAGATTTTCTTATAGTGGTGTTCGTTCCAACAGATCAATGAAGGGTCTACCCATATAGCAGTTCTATTTTCGAATTTAATAGGTTTCGATTCACATTTATAGTAGAAGGAATATCAAACAGAATAAAATCAAATGTTGTACCCTTATAGTCATAAAAAACATCAATTGCCTCACCTTTTCCTAGCTTTCATCTCTCATCTATAGCCCCCAGAGACCCCTACCAACATAACAGACCTGAACACCTTCCAGAACACAGGACACCTTCAGAAAACAACCCCAATTATAAACTCCTAATTAGGAAGCAGGTACAAACATGCAAGACGAGACGCTCAATAGCATTCTGGAGCCGTGAAGATGAACCCTAGATTTTCTTATAGTGGTGTTCGTTCCAACAGATCAATGAAGGGTTTACCCATATAGCAGTTCTATTTTCGAATTAAATAGGTTTCGATTCACATTTATAGTAGAAGGAATATCAAACAGAATAAAATCAAATGTTGTACCCTTATAGTCATAAAAACATCAATTGCCTCACCTTTTCCTAGCTTTCATCTCTCATCTATAGCCTTCGAAGACCCCTACCTACATAAAAGACCTGAACACCTACCAGAACACAGGACACCTTCAGAAAACAACCCCAATTATAAACTCCTAATTAGGAAGCAGGTACAAACATGCAAGACGAGACGCTCTATAGCATTCTGGAGCCGTGAAGATGAACCCTAGATTCCCTTATGGTGGTGTTCGTTCCAACAGATCAATCAATGAAGGGTTTACCCGTATAGCAGTTCTATTTTCGAATCAAATAGGTTTTGAAATGACATTTATATTCTAAGGAATATCAAACAGAATAAAATCAGATGCTGTACCCTAACAGTCCTAAAATACATCAATCGCCTAACCTTTTCCTGGCTTTCATCTTTCATCTATAGCCTCCAAAGACCCCTACCAACATGACAGACCTGAACACCTTCCAGAACACAGGGCCCTTCAGAAAAAACCCATTATAATCTCCTAATTAGGAAGCAGGTACAAACATGCAAGACGAGACGCTCGATAGCATTCTGGAGCCTTGAAGATGAACCCTAGATTTTCTTATGGTGGTGTTCGTTCCAACAGATCAACGAAGGGTTTACCCGTATAGCAGTTGTATTTTCGAATTGAATAGGTTTAGAAATGACATTATATACTAAGGAATATCAAACAGAATAAAATCAAATGCTGTATCCTTACAGTCCTAAAATACATCAATCGCCTAACCTTTTCCTCGCTTTCATTTCTCATCTATAGCCTCCGAAGACCCCTACCAACATAACAGACCTGAACACCTTCCAGAACACAGGACACCTTCAGAAAACAACCCCAATTATAAACTCCTAATTAGAAAGCAGGTACAAACATGCAAGACGAGACGCTCAATAGCATTCTGGAGCCGTGAAGATGAACCCTAGATTTTCTTATAGTGGTGTTCGTTCCAACAAATCAATGAAAGGTTTGGCCATACAGCACTTCTATTTTCGAATTAATAGGTTTCGATATGACATTTATATTCTGAGAAATATCAACAGAACAAAATCAGATGTTGTACCCTAACAGTCATAAAATACATCAATTGCCTAGCCTTTTCCAAGCTTTCATCTCTCATCTATAGCCTCCAGAGACCCTTACCAACATAACAGACCTGAACACCTTCCAGAACATAGGACATCTTCAGAAAACACCCCAGTTATAAACTCCTAATTAGGAAGCAGGTACAAACATGCAAGACGAGAGGCTCAATAGCATTCTGGAGCCGTGAAGATGAACCCTAGATTTTCTTATATTGGTGTTCGTTCCAACAAATCAATGAAAGGTTTGGCCATACAGCACTTCTATTTTCAAATTAAATAGGTTTCGAAATGACATTTATATTCTAAGGAATATCAAACAGAATAAAATCAGATGCTGTACCCTAACAGTCATAAAATACATCAATCACCTAGCCTTTTCCTCGCTTTCATCTCTCATCTATAGCCTCCAAAGACCCCTACCAACATAACAGACCTGAACACCTTCCAGAACACAGGACACCTTCAGAAAACAACCCCAATTATAAACTCCTAATTAGGAAGCAGGTACAAACATGCAAGACGAGACGCTCAATAGCATTCTGGAGCCGTGAAGATGAACCCTAGATTTTCTTATAGTGGTGTTCGTTCCAACAGATCATTAACAGGGTATAATTGTGCGATTCCTGGCGTTATAATTGCTGTTGAACCTGAGCCAAAACAGGGACCCTCGCATTGGCGTAGGCAAGACGGTGAATAGGGGTATTCGAGACAGGTATAGATGCGAGGGATTTGTTAGGGTGGTTCGGGGTTGGTTGGGTGAGTTTCTGAATAAGGTATTTCCTGTCTCTCGAAGTTGGTTGGGAGAGATATGTATAGGTTTCCTTGCGTTGTAATTTGGGAATATTTATTGATTAAGGTTTCTTGATATGTCGATGTGCTTCCGAGTGTGTGAATTTATCGGTTGAGTTGGTGTTGTTTGGGTCGTAATGAGAACAATGTTTGATTCAATTAATGAAGTTACCAAAACTTGATATTTGGATATAGTAAGGAAATTAAGCAAAGTTCTCTGTACATTCTGGAGACATAGGAATTAAATAGTATAAAGATATTATTATTTCAAATTTAAGAGGTTTCTTTCAGTAAAATGTATGTGTTCTATATATCAAGCACAGTTTCACTAGATGGTAACAACAGATTATTTCTGGGTTGGGGTTATATTCTGTTCCACTGTTCTGTTATGCGTTAAGATGTGTTTAGAGCAAAACTTTAGGACATTGCTAAGTAAAAGAGAGGAATGGGAACGGGAATAGCGTCTTTTGAGTTTAAATATTAGCTATTGAAAGATGTCTAGATATAAATCTAGACAGAAACTCCAAGGGATGGATCATTCCACCCAGTTCTTACGGAACTTTGAAACGGCAAGATCCAAAAGGTATCTGGATCTTAGTAAGAAACAATTACACCTCCTCACTGGCTTTCTTACAGGACACTGTCGCCTCAGGAGGCACCCGTTGAAGATGGGTTTGTCGGTCACTGACGTGTGTAGGTTCTGTGGGGAGGAGGAAGAAACCCCCATTCACCTAGTCACGGAATGCTTCGGCTTCAGCGAGAAACTTTTAAGAGTGAGGAACTAGCCTCGTTGAACCCTTCACAGATATTGGACTTAATCAGCAACTGGAAGTTGAGCTGTGTGGGTATGGTTCGAACAGCTCAGTGAGGGGGTACAATCGACCTTAAGGTCGCAGTGAACTGTAACCCTTTTTTAAACTAAACTAAAACAAAACTATGTGTACAGATCAGTTATGTTGGTACGGGGATTTGAAGGTTATGGATGAGAGATGATAGCATCGAAAAATGTAAACAGGGTAACATACATTTCTGCGTATGACACAAGAGCACACAGTGAAAACTCAGTTAAAACTTGTGTCTCCCCGTACAAGTGTAGTGCTTGTGTTCTTGAATTTATTCAAAGAATCTTCACGGCTTCAGAATGCTATTGATAGTTTTGTTTTGCACCAATCAATTGATCAATCAATTCCCATGATTTTCAAATTCTCTTCTAATACATCCCTGTTATCCTTCACTAGAATTCAATTCTTTCCTGCACATATTACTTCCATACATAATCTTCTTTTTCGATCAACTCTGAAGAGAGAAACTCATTTCCCATCTCCCTTGACAGTGAAAATTAATTTCATCAAACCGACCACAAATAACGAGGAGAAATTATCTTATTATTTAACTGTTAAAGGTTGGAAACAAACCACTTCTGTTTTTGTCCCCTTTTGCGGTCTTTACGACTCTGTAACAGGATTATCCGAGAAAAATTACCCCTCATTTTTTTATGGGAGTTGAGAGGATCTGTTTATTTCCCTGAGTACCATAAAATTGATTAATGGGTCCTTGGAAATAAAGATACAGAAAGTACAGGACCTGACGACAATGAATTTAATTGAATATTATATGAGGTGTTCTTCGAGACTTCAGGAACTTGAAATTGTTAAACAAGACAGAAATTAGTTGTATTGGAATAATAATGATATAATAAAATATAAAATTTATTGAAAAATATAAGTTGACGGAATAGTTTCTGTTCTACTGCATTGACATATAATAGAATAATCAGTTAGGTACTAGAAGTGTTTCAAGTATCAGCATATTATGATTCATATAAAATATAAAATCTGTGTTAAATCAAATATTCCTGCATTATTTCTCTTTACTACATACAGGAAAATTTCGGTCGAAATTGCGAAAATGACAGGGGTCTCTTCTGACCTGGAGTTGCCTTAACACCATAAAGCAACTGACAAGAGGCCATGAAGTGACTCTACTATGTGTGCCAAGGCATTTTGTTGTTGAGTAACTTGAACTTGCTGGACCTCAGCCATTCTGTGGGCTTGGAAAATACCAATATAAGGCAGTAGTCCACCAATGAGAATTGAATAACAGAATAGCCCTCTAGAGAAATAATCCTGGACTTACTCAGGTCAAAAAAATCGTGATAGTTTCACCTATCAATATCAGAAAGCTCCTGAAGCTGTTTCCAGCTGAGCTTCTTTGATGGTGGGACTGCTGGCGAGGCACTGTCGGTACGACCATCATTTGTACCGTATGGGAAGTAGATTTATGCTGTATACAAAATTAGTTGTGACAATATAAAAGATGTTTTTGAATAGATGCTAAAGATATAAGGGGGTGTTTTCTCAGATCATTTAATGGAAAAAGTTCCAACAAATGTAGGTCCACAAATACATTGTTCAGGGTGTTGAAATTGTACAGGGTGTTGAAATTTCACTTGAAAACTGACCGAAAAAAGTGGTACGCCACTGAGAGATTTCAAACTAACAATTATATTGGAATTATTCGTTCAATTTGTGACAAAAAATTCTTCTGCTTCTTTTCCTGTGGGACCCGTATCAGAAAAAATAAAACATCTCAACCTTGACCCCCATTTTACCATTTATCTTGAAAAGAATGCTTTCCAGGACCTACATTTATGATCTGCGGAATCACCGCCTCAAATCTTACGCATCCTGTAGATAAGTATCAAATTCAAGTGGAAATGTCTATTTCCAATATGAAATTGATTAGTCTCATTTTGAATGTGTTTATTCTCAATTCGATTGTGTTTACCATTTTGAAGTTGCTTAGGGTCATTTTGAATTTGTTTAATCCCAATGTGAATATGATTAGTCTCAATTTGAAGTTGGAAAGGTATGAAGTTTTGAGCTGGTCGGCTTAAGAACAATTCAAATGGAAAAACCTGTCCTGGACACCCAAAAGTAAACGGAAAAGGCTCTTAGGAAGTTTGTCGGTTTCATAAAAGCCATTGAAGACTTCCTTGGCTTTCAATGACTGAGTAGGCTTGAGAAGAAAGGATCTCGTAGACGCAGTTTCCGGAAGGCTAGCCTAGCCATCACGACTTCAGTTCTTGTAATATATAATATAGGAAAATGACTATTTTAACGAGACTGCCAGAACAGACACGTGACATGACTGATGTGTATACATGGCTCTCATATAATAGTCATCTAAATAAATTTCAGCTGAAATTATAGCTGACTCCTCAGAAACTAAACACACAAATCCATCTCATCAGAAATTCCTAAATCGTCCCCATTATAATCCAAAACAGTCTGCGGGCTTCCTTCCCAATTTGAGCAGCATATCGCAGGAACCAAACATATAATTCTGAAATTTATGTAAATATTGGGATAAGACTTGATCCCCTACTTATTCCGGAACAAAACAAATATTGTCCGGGATTAATTTCAACCTGTAATCGTACCGAACGTGGCGAAAATAAGGGATGTACTTGTTTGAATACTGATTCTCACTTATGTCTTCATCTCTGTTTTCCTAGTTTAATACTCTCGTGCTCCTTCTTGGATGAGGCAATGCATGTTACTGGGAGCATTCGAAAATTATATTTGAAGGAACGTGAGGTTTTCAGGATAATGAGGATCAGAGTGTTTATGTACCGAGAATTACTCATTTTGAATGATGCAGTCTGTACATAAATCTTTGTGAATGGATCATATGGAAGATTGAAAGGTTGCGCAGATAATTTTTCACTGCATTTGTGACGAAATATTTGCTGAATATGCTAATGTTTATTTAAGCTTTGTGTCCTATAAACTTGTACAAATTCACTCTACCTTGCAAATAAAGCACGATCAACAACCAAAACGACAGCATCTTTGGAGTAAAGTGCACTAGTATTGTTACTGAGATGAAACCGTCTTTTTTTCCTTTTTCAAAAACTCTTTCCAATAGTAACAAGAGCTTCTGCTTATACTGAATATACTTACCGAATAGAGCGCACGAATGTCAATCATTGGCCCTGAACCCTTCTTTGGTATAGTTAAAAACCTATAAGGAGTTTCTGGAGAAGGAGAAAGTCGAGAAGGAAAACGCTGGTTTAATCTCCCAGGGATGTAACATTCCACTAAGTTCCTTCGGAACTTTGAAACAGCAAGATCCAAAAGATATCTGGATCTTGTTAACAAACAATTGCATCTCCTCACTGGATTTCTTACAGGACGCTGTCGTCTCTGGAAGCACCTATTGGGGATGGGATTATCGGACACTGACGAGTGTAGGTTCTGTGGGGAGGAGGAAGAAACCCCCATTCAGTTAGTCACGGAATGCCTTGCCATTGCGAGCCTTGTAAGAGTGGGGGACTATCCTTGTTGAAGCCTTCAGAGATATTGAATTTCATCAGATCTCTGGAACTGGAAGGCAAGCTGCAAAGGATGTAGTCAGAACAGCTCTGTAAGGAGGCATAATAGACCTTAAGGTCATAGTGAACTGTAACCGCTTTTTAAACTGTAACTATACTGAAACTCAAGGAAACTTTTGGTATAGGATGCGTTTTGAATAATTGGTGGTAGTAAACAATTAATGATTCCTTGAGAAATCACTTTATTTTACAGGTTATGTTATTTTACATAGACTAGAAAGATAAGGAATTCGCCCATCTCATAAGCCTTTCACGTTCTACCGATTCTAATCCCTCAGTCCAAACCTGGTCAGGTGGGTCCCATTCAAAGTCAGATTTAAGCCATCCTACCAACAAAATCAATGCGCCAGAAGAGGATCTAGCATCGAGATGCCAACGAGTGACAAAGAACACACCGAACCGGCCTAAATAGCTGGATAAATCAAATCACGAGCAATACAACATGCACGGACGTTCGCGACCACACAATCCGAAATCTGAGCCTTAGCCCCATTTCGCACCAAGCACGTCCAGTCCAGTCGAGTCAAGTCACTTCAGGATTGGAACTATTAAATTCGTTTAAAATCGTTTAAAACAAATGGAATGTGAAATCTAGTTTCATACTAGGCCCTAGATTTCACATTCCATTTGATTTAAACGAAGTTAATAGTTCCAATCGTGAAGTGACTTGACTCGACTGGACTGGACTGGCTTGGTGCGAAATGGGGCTTAGAGAATCGAACACATGTGCATCGTGATTGGTTTATAATACGGCGTTCCCACGAGGCGTTATTCACGACAGTGAACCACGCTTTTGTGAAATACACTTCTGTGTGAACGCATTCCTCACGAAAGCAAGTTTAAAAACTATGCGTTCACACAGAAGTGTATTTCACGAAAGCGTAGTTCACTGTGGTGAATAACGCCTCGTGAGAACGCCGTATAATATGACTTCACGAAACATATTGTTGACTTTATGACCTCTCATGGCTATGAATTTATGATTCTAGGATTCTGTTGAATCATTCAGAGGTTGATTTCTGTTTGTTTTGATGGATAAGTCTATCTAACACAATATATTCTGTTGTGAAATATAGAAATCCTGGAGGTATATAGTGTATACAATATACAGTGTGAACAGACAAATGGAATAAATTCAATAACAAATAAATGAGATCGTGTTGGGAAAAACGCTTGGATACGTCGATATATTTTTAGATGCTCTTTTTTTTTCAAACAAAAATAATAATATAGGGTGTGTCATGTGATAATAATAATAATAATAATAATAATAAGCCCCTCAGGGGCTCTGGAATGGTAAGTTCTAGAGTACGGGCTTAGCAAACCCGAGGACCCGAGCTAAACCTGGCAGTAGGTATAAAATGCAACCCATAATGATGGTGCAATTAAGGAGTAGAAATATTGAGTCCGCTGCCTGAGGATCGTCAGGGCATGTCTGGAGCTGGCGCTGGACATGACAGCATGCGGGACGTCAGTGGCAGGGCGCTGAGGAGGCGGGCCCTTGTCATACAAAACACTACAGCTCAACAGGAAGAACCAAGAGGCAAACAACAGCAGTGCCACCCCCTACAAATAGTGCTACGCAGGATCTTCAACCAGCGTTCACTCAAGCAGGGTTACCCAGAAGACGCATGAAATGGACAAGTTGTATCAATGAAACGATCATGCGCATCTATTATAAAATAACAAACCTGGGTCAAGAACTAACTGGATACAGACAACGGTTATTCAATGAATTCAAGCGATGTTTTCCAGATCTACAAGTAACTGAACAGAGGATAGCTGACCAATATCGCGTAATCCTCAGAAACAAACTTATATCAGAAGACAGATTGCAGGAAATTAAAAATGAAGTTGTCAATGAATTAAACAACGAAGAAAACCATAATAGGGAAGAACACACAACTTCTGGAAACAGAGAGCACAACCATGGAGCAACACATGAAGAAAGAACAACTGAACTCCAATTACCGCTCCAAGAAGATATTCAAACGGACGACGAAACACAGAATGAACATTCATCACCTCAGGTTCATACCTCGGTAGAAACTGCCCATAAAATTTCGAACGAAGAACGACAAGCTCTAGTGGAACGTCTTGAATCAGCAATGCACAGATTATTCACCGAATACAACGGCACTGATCCACTCTCCAGACCAACACTACCTAGGATCAGATCATCCAAAAAGCTTGCAGTCATCCTCAAGATAATGAACACTGATGTCATACCAAAATTCCTTTCAATGGCAACACAACTGGAAACGATCCATCTCATCCTTTATTGTGCCGCAACAACTGTAGTGGAAGTGCTGGGCATGAAGACCAAACCAAGACAGCACTCAAATCAACCCTGTCCACAACCTCGCCTACCTCACTGGCAAAGGAGGCTGGAGGAAAAAGTTCAACGCTGTCGGCAGGACATAGGAAGGCTGACACAATATGAAAATGGCATCAGAACAATCAAGCTGAAATCGTTGGTGGAATCGATAATCTATCGAAATCGCAAGCACTCAAGCTATGAAGAAGAAAACACAACAGTAAAGCAGTGCATCGACACACTGAAACAAAAACTCAGTGTCTACTCCGAGAGATTGCGAAGATATAAAGAGAGCAACAGGAGGAAGCAAGATAACATCTCCTTTGAAAACTCGGAGAAAAATTTCTACAGACATCTGGATGGAAAACAACAGAACTCCCCAAACATCTATCCGAATAAGGATGACATGGAAAAATTCTGGACCGAACAACTGTCAACACCTACTACTTACAACAAAAATGCCGAGTGGATAAAAAACGAAGAGAAAACTCAAACCAACACCGCACAAATGTCCCTTACGGTCATCACAGAACAAGAGCTTTCGGATATTCTCAAAGAAATGCACAACTGGAAATCACCTGGACCAGACGGCCTCCACAGTTTTTGGCTGAAAAAATTCAACTGTTTGCATAGTAATTTAACTAACGCAGTTAATGAAATTCTACGAGATCCAGAGAGTATGCCCTCCTTCCTGACAGAGGGTATAACTTATCTTCTGCCAAAAAATCACCAAAGTACAGACGATCCAGCAACGTACAGGCCAGTGACATGCCTGCCAACTATGTACAAGCTCATAACATCTTGCATTACACGTCGACTATACTCCCATTGCGAACGAAATAATATAATTGCATCAGAACAGAAAGGATGCTCCAGAGGTGCAATGGGATCCAAAGAACAACTGATAATCGACTCTATAATCTGCAACCAAGCCCATAAGAAGAGGAGAAATTTGTTCACGGCTTATCTTGACTACAAGAAAGCTTTCGACTCCATGCCGCATGAATGGCTCATAAAAGTTTTAGAGATCTATAAAGTAGATCCAAGAATAGTGAGCTTTCTCAAAACAGTTATGTCAACTTGGCGAACTAACATCGAAATCAGCGGAACAGGCATAAGAACTGGCACAGTATCCATCAGGAGAGGAATTTTTCAAGGAGACTCTTTGAGTTCATTGTGGTTCTGCATGGCAATGAACCCGTTATCAACTATTTTAAAATCCTCCAGAAAGGGATTCAACCTGAAAGGCAACACTAGCAATATGTTGATTAACCATCTTTTATACGTCGATGACTTAAAACTGATTGCAGCAAACAGAGACCAACTAGAGTGCCTACTACGACTAGTGGAGATGTTTTCCAAAGACGTCAGCATGAACTTTGGACTGGACAAATGTCGTTCCCTAAATATAGCAGGAGGGAAAATCCAACAGACACCTCTCACCTTATCTAACGGAGAAGAAATAAAGGCAATGCTGGCAGGTGATCTATACAAATACCTAGGTATGAAGCAATGTCAAAGGATAGACCAACGAGTGATGAAGGACGAACTAACAGCAGAGTTCACCAGAAGAATGAGGAGCGTTCTGAAAACGAAACTGAACAGCAGAAATCTCACAAAAGCTGTTAACACCTACGCTTGCTCAGTTCTCACCTACTCTTTCGGAATAGTAAAGTGGAGTAATACAGATCTCGATCGTCTCCAACGGAAAATGAGAACACTATGTACAAAGGCCAACAAGCATCATCCTAAATGCTGTGTTGAAAGAACAACAATTCCAAGAACTCAAGGCGGACAAGGCTTTGTGGACATAAAGAAAATGGCAGCTGAACAAATAAACAACTTGAGAAATTATTTTATAGATAAAGCAAACACATCGGACTTACATAAGATACTGATTGAAGCAGATTGTTCAACACCTCTATTACTAAGCGAGCACCCTCATGAAAACACCACACAGACGGATAGTGATAAAATTCAAAGATGGAGAGAAAAGCCCCTACATGGAAGACACCTGAACGAGGTCACCCAGGAACATGTCGACATTCCTCGCGTCGAACTACTGGCTGACTTCTGGAAGATTGTTTCCTGAGACAGAAGGTTTCCTCCTTGCCATTCAAGATCAAGTAGTGCAAACTAAAAACTATCAGAAATATATCATGAAGGATAGAGCCTCACCGACGATAGATGCCGCTACGGATGCCAAACATCAGAAACAATCCAACATATTACAGGAGGCTGCCAAATGTTTGCTGGAAATGAATATAAGAGTCGACATGATGCAGTTTGTAAAATACTTCATCAGGAACTCGCCATCCAACTGAAGATTCTGCAGTCCGAAACAATTCCATATTATAAGTATCAGCCTGAAGTAATACTGGAGAACAACCTTTACAGGTTATACTGGGACCGCACAGTACTTACAATTTAACAGTTGCTAATAACAGGCCAGATATAATCCTAGTGAAGAAAAAAGAGAAGAGAGCAATACTTATAGACGTAGCCATCCCGAACAACAACAATCTACGTCAAAAATATGCTGAAAAATATCGAAATATCGAGAGCTTGAACTTCAGATTAAAAGGCAGTGGGGAATGTCTAGTACCAGAACCATTCCCATTCTCATATCAACCACAGGAATTAT
Organism: Propylea japonica; assembly: GCA_013421045.1. Lineage (NCBI taxonomy): Eukaryota > Metazoa > Arthropoda > Insecta > Coleoptera > Coccinellidae > Propylea > Propylea japonica. The sequence goes on along the minus strand of CM024247.1, from coordinate 46,330,405 downwards.
TCCTAAGAGCCTCAAGTCCAACCTCAAGGAGCTAGATTTGGATGAAAACCTGTTTAAAGTAATGCAAAAAGCAGTACTTCTTGGTACTGCTAGAACGGTAAGGAAGTTTGTAGGTCACGATGGACACCAGGAACAACCATGGAGGGAAACTTGCTGCAAAACCAACTACCACGACATCAACCGAGAGATCCAGGACCAAGCAACGAAGGACGAACAACCCAGGACCCAGGAGAAGAAGAACACCGAAGACCTCAGAGCTCAATCCCCCTGATACTTGCTATCCGGGATGAGTGAATGTTCCCCTTAGTAGGGAGTGTGATAGCCGATCGCTAGGGGGTGTGAAAAATCACACCCTTTCTACGCTAATAGGCTCAAGTCGATAATAATAATAATCTTTATTACCTTTAAGACAATAGATGTATAGGATACGTCAAGTCAAATTACAGAAAGAAACTACTCACTAAACACATCAGAAAGGTAATCGCCCCCGAATAGTTACATTTGGTCAGCATAGAGCCTTCACAACATTTTTGAATTTTTTCAAACTAAGAGATTGAATACTAAGCGGTAAGCGATATACAGTTTTATGCTTTGTATACAACAGTAGACATCTCAAACTTGGAGGTGTTATGCTTCGGATATACAATGTTCCCTGATTTCTGGTATTGTAACCATGAAAACTGGATAACTTTACAAGTAGATGTTCATTTTCTTTCGCATAAATAAGCGATTTCATATGTAAAGGGAGGGTAAGGTTAAAATTCCATTTTCGACAAAAAGAGGTCTGCATGATGAGCGCACAGGTACATTATACATCATGCGTAAAATTCTCTTCTGCAAAATGAATGCCCTCCTCACCTCAGAGGATTTCCCCATAATAAGATGCCATACGAAAGATGGCTATAAACTAAGCTATAGTAAATACTGAGAAGGGATTCTATAGGAATTTCATTTTTTATTCTATTCATAACATAAAAGGAGCTGTTCAGTTTCTTACATAACTGCTCAACATGCGTAGACCACCGCAGATTCTTATCAATGTAAATGCCAAGAACTTTTGAACTGTCTTTCGACAGTGGCCGATACCAACTTTCTTATCCTAAATACAACCCCCTGTATATTATTATTTTTTTGGATTCTTCAGAAGATTCTAGACATAATTCTATTACAATGTCCCATACTTATTTTCAACTGTTTCGGAAATATTAAGTGTTTTCAGATGAATTACAAAAATTAACATTAAAAAAATTATTTTATTTTCAAATAATGTAAAAAAAAACCGAAAAATATTATTTCAATGTAAGAGATGTTCCAAATGTTCGCCGCTAACGTCTCGTAGAATAAAATAATTTTCTTTTTAATGTTTTTTTTGTAATACATCTGAAAACACTTAATGTTTCCGAAACAGTTGAAGATAGATATGGGATATTGTACATGAAAATTATGTCTAGAATTTTCTGCAGAATCCAAAAAACTAATAATAAACAGAGGGTTTTATTTAAAATAAGAAAGTTGGTATCGAACACTGTCACATGACACACCCTAAATAATTATTTGTTTTTGAAAAAAATTCGCATCTATAAATACAAATCGACGTGTCCAACCGTTTTTCCCACATTCTCCCATTTATTCGTTATCGAATTTATTCATTTGACTGTTATACACTGTATATCCGCACTGAAGAGATCGAAAAGGTTGAGCTGTCTACGGATGCTCCGGATTGTATCATCTCTTTGTATGTAATATGAAGGAAATGGAAAATAGAAAATAGTTCACCGTGAAATTTTAGATAATATCATTATTTAGTTGACATGAGTGAGTTTTGAGACGAAATTTTGATTTCAAAATCAAGGTTCGTCCCATTTCTTACACTTTTCATCATTTCGCTAAGAACGTAGAAGGTATTGGTATGTTAATACACAAAAATGTCATTGGTCTTCAAATAAAAGGTAAAATAACTATTCATCCAAATTTTATATTTCTCAACTTTTCCACTAGAAAAATATCATCTGTTGATTCAGTCAGAAATTGATAGGTCCTCTTCGAGTCTCGTCTGCATTTTATATGCTCGAATCAGGTTTTACGGACGACGAATTGATCCGGTGGCAGTGGTGAGTTATAGGCCGAGAAAATTGGGTTTTACCCGGAAAATTGGTTTAGGGGTTATATGTAAAATTAGGGAAGAACTCACTTTTATCACGTTTTATACATATTGGTCCTTTATCGAGATAGTCGTACGATACAAAGTTCAATTTTATGGCCATTAAAAAGTCACTTAGCTACGCTAAAATGTAATATGTGCATGGAATTTTTGTTCGACGTTGACCAATTTGAACACCTTCAGTTTGAGTATTTCGATGGTGTCTCGACTGTCGTCAAAAACTAAGGAATATTGTGGAATTTAAAGAAAGGTTATCCACTGCTCCCTCAGGTTTTTATACCCCTCATCAGAAACTGATCAGAAGTGCGATATACCCTTACACTCAGATAGTCATACTGCTATTAAAGCATTGAGCTCCTACGTCATCGACTCAAAAATGATCTGGGACAAACCCAATGAGAAAGGCAAGAAAAATAAGGTGTTTTTAATCTAGATTCTCGGCCACTGGTGAATCAAAGAAAACGAAGAGGCCAATACACTTGCCAAAGAGGGCGTACGAATGTCACTCATTGGCCCAGAACCCTTCTGTGGTATATGGATATGTTCCTATAAGAAGGAGTTTCTGGAGAAGAAGAAAGCTGGGAGGTAAAAACTCTGCCGAAATCTCCCAGGGATGGATAATTCCACTGAGTTCCTTCGGAACTTTGAGACAGCCGGATCCAAAAGATATCTGGATCTTGGTAAGAAGCAATTACACCTCCTCACAGGCTTTCTTACAGGACACTGTCGCCTCAGGAAGCACCTGTTGAGGATGGAATTATCGGACACTGACCAGTGTAGGTTCTGTGGGGAGGAGGAAGAACCCCCATTGACCTAGTCACGGACTACTTTGGCATTACGAGCCTAAGAAGAGAATGCCTTGGGCGAGAAACTTGTACGAGTGAGGAACTAGCCTCGTTGAAGCCTTCACAGATATTAGACTTCATTAGATCTTTGGAACTGGAAGGCGAGCTGTGAAGGGTGTGGCCAGAACAGCTCTGTAAGGTGGCACAATAGACCTTTAGATCTCAGTGAACTGAAACCTATTTTTAAACTAAACTAAATTTGACTACCCCAATCAGAGTTGTTTTCCCAACTGCGTAAACTCTTTCTTATAGGTGTATTCGCTTATATCACAGAAAGAATTCTGGCTAGTATGTTAGTCTCTTTATTTCCTTCAATTATTGAGTAACCAGGAACCCAAACTGAAGAAACCTTGTTGTCTTTGCCTACTTTATTAAGTATATTACCGTAACTTTCAAGGTACGGTAGTATTGAATCACAACTTCAGAAGTTTCTTTGTACTTTTCAAAATTCCTTTTCCTCAACTCTCTAGATATTTCCATTTTCCCAACTCTCCAAATACTTTCCTGGCAAAAAATACCTGATAAAAATCCTTCAGTCTTTGAGCTACAATATTCAGATCCAATAAAAAGCCTAACATGCTTTTTTCCCACAATTCCTCAGCTTGCAGAAATTCAAATCACAGACCATCATTCCACCAACAATACAATAAACCAACCATTCTGACACCCTGTAGACCTAATCCACCAAATACCCTGAATCCGTCATCTTCAAGGCGATGAATTACACCATTCAACAACCAATTTCAAGACGTCTCAACTCTCCAGAAATTAATACGCTTCATTTCCAGACAAAGGTGTCTTGTTACACCTCTTACAGCAGGATAACATGACGCTCAAGCTCGTGGATCCTCTTGCAGGCTTACGGAGCTCCAGCAGGTGAGTCCCTCGGGAGACCTCAGGCTGTGTGTCGGCCATGGAAAGTGGAGATGATAGACATAGAGCGACGTCTTGTATCTAATTGGTCGTTTCAGGAGAGCTGAAAGTAATTTTATGAGGGTTTATAGGGAAAGAGGATTAGCGGTAATGTGGGACTGGAAGAGCATTGAACCAATTATGTGATAAACTACGACAAAAAAGGAAAGGGAGGTAGATGATGAAAAAGGTTAAGGTTTTTTTGGTCACAAAAATTTATCACACGAATAATACTAATGAAGGAGACTTCCAATAGGGACTTTCAGAATGGGGTAGTTAAATGTTATGATAAATGTGATCAATTGTCTGTGATTATTCAATTTATTGTGTCAAATAACCCTGAACCAATGGATCGTTCTAAAGCGGAAATAAATAATGATATTGCGATTTCATTGAATTTTTTTGTTCTAATTTTATGGACTTCCTATATAGAGTACATTCACAGCATGTAAGAACATGCGGTTTTTTCTATGCGATAGCATTAAAAATAGTGCAAAACATATTTATAATTATCATTATAAGCAAAATATGAACTGGTCTACCGATGGCTCACAATCAGAGACTTTTACTGGCATTGGAGTATATGGACCTAAATAGTGAATCTTGGGAAAAGAGCCTTACATTTTACACACATAAATACTAGCTGTCTACATACCAACGGTTTCCGGTAAAAATGCATCGAAAAGTTATGATGCACACAAATTGTCCAGAAGCGCCAAAGTAACCTTCTAACAATAACAAGGACAAAACACTTAAATAATAAAATTTCAATAACAACAGCAAAAGACTAATTACCAAATACAAAAATAAACACCCTGTATTTCTTAAAGGATGCAGTTTCGGACATATAATCATGGGACTTTATTTTCATATTATATGGTACTTTATCGCGTGGCTTTATTCATGGTACTTTTTTCCTTGACACCCAGTAGAAATATAAAGATTCTTCTTCTCAATATTCCAATTGAATTAACTATAGTTTTGTGTACCTACCACAAAATTCTGCTTGAGGCTTATTATGAGCATCTTGCATGTGGCCGCAACATTTCATTTCGATAGGTTTCGTTTTGTCTGAGATATCGAGGAACGAAAATTTTGAATGGCCATATTTTATGAAACGCCCTGTACGATTTGGCTGATTAACGAATTCAACCGAGGCAGTTGTGAGCCAAACTCACCCTGAAAAACTCAAGTATCTGGGACAATCCCTTAGAAAGTTATCGTGCTAACCGACGGCCGACCCCACGGAGAGAATTGAGTTTGACCACGGACAGAATTGAGTTTGACCACGCATTCTTCATCAGGAAGTCGAACCCTATCGTTTGAGACTCATTTTCGCCTTACAATTACAAAATTACAAACATTTGGGCAAAACTATATAGCAGTCGTTTAAGTAGAACGAGCGTTCAAAAACGAAAAATGTTCCATCGAACCATCTAATTCATTTTGTTTATATAAGTTTGTCACACGTTTTTTATCATTATTCCGAAATTGAATTCGATATTTTGAATGAAATACCACTGTTTAAATCTATAAAAGAGTCCTGTTGTGGTTTTAGAAGAACAGAAGATTCGAAAAATCATCACTTGGAAGGCCAGACCTGGTTTAAAACACCCTTCGGGCTCGAGAGCAAGAATTAAGTCTTTTGTATTTGAGTATTGAAGGTATTTATTCAACCAGTTTTAGGTTTGAATTTTGTAAAAACGGCGAGACAGGGTTTTTTTTCTAAGGTTTTTCCCTGAGCCCTGGTATCATACGCAGACTAGTATGGTACCCCGTTTTGCACTAACCTCATCTAGAAACTTTTTTGTTTCATGTATTGTATTTTGTTAGCTCTCAATTCAAAAGATTAAATAAATATTCTACTGAGGTGTTTCCCTGTGCTTTGGTATCATAAGTCTAATATTATGGTACCCCGTTTTGCACCAACCTCAGCTAAGGACTTTTTTGTTTCATCTATTGTATTTTGTTATTTCTCATTTCAAAGGAATATATATCTAATTCAAGAAAATAATAAACCAAACTGCTAACCAATTTGCTCTGATTAATTCCGATTATGCCCCGTAAAATGCTCAAATGAAAGTAATAACGAAAGTGGTTTGCTTTCAGCTCTTGGCAGATACATAATGGGATAATTCCATTTGGCAATTTTATGTTTGGTCTCCTCAAATTAATTTTCTAGTGACAAAGGAGCCATCAGGACTCGAAATAATTACCTTTCTGCAGGACTACGCGCCCAACAAAATTGCGAGGAAAATAACGTCGGATAGGATAGAACTCGAGGGGACTTCTTGATGAAAAGCAGATCCTTTAATTTTTGCTTGTTGAAGCGTTCAGTTCGTACAGTTTTAAACGGAGGCAAGCGGTGAGCTTATTTCTGAAATTGTATGAAATCATTTAATATTCTGAAAATTTTAGAGACGCTGGTTCATGTCGGGAAAACGATTATTAAAATTTGAGTGCTCTTTGAACGTTTGGTTTCATTCAATTCATTTGGTGTTCAATTTTTTAAATGGAATCCTAGACTCATCCTGAACATTTAGATTTTTGAAGTCGTTTCCTTCAGAAGCTATCGTGTTAATAGTCAAGCTGCTATTAAAGCACTGAGCTCCTACGTCATCGACTCGAAGATGATCTGGGAGTGCTGGAACAAACTTAAGGAGGTAAGTAGGCAAAAAATAAGGTCTTTTAACCTGGGTTCCCAGCCATTCGGGAATCAAAGTGAACGAAGAGGCCAATACACTTGCCAAAGAGGGTGCATGAATGTCACTCATTGGCCCAGAACCTTTCTGTGGTAAAGGTAAATGTACCTATAAGAAAGAGTTTCTGGAGAAGGAGAAAGCCGGGAAGGAAAAACTCTGGCAGAATCTCACAACATTGGATCATTCCACTACGTTCCTCCGGAACTTTGAAACACCAAGATCCAAAAGATATCTGGATCTTGGTAAGGAACAATTACACCTCCTCACTGACTTTCTTACAGGACACTGTCGCCTCAGGGAGCATCTGTTGAGGATGGGATTATCGAACACTGACGAGTGTAGGTTCTGTGGGAGGAAAAGACCCCCATTCACCTAGTCACGGAAGGCTTTGGCATTACGAGCCTGATAAGAAATGCCTTGGGCGAAAAACTAGTAAGTGTGAGGAACTAGCCTCTTTGAAGCCTTCACAGATATTGGATATCATCAGATCTCTGGAACTGAAAGGCGAGCTGTAAAGGTTGTGGTCAGAACAACTCTGTAAGGGGGCACAATAGACCTCGAGGTCGAAGTGAACTGTATCCCTTTTTTAAACTATAACTATAAACTATATCGTGTTAACAGATTTGAGCAAGGTTTGATTCAGTAAAACATCTCTTCTACCCAGTGTGATATATTCTGTCTCTAAGGAGTGTGGACCATTGATAAAACTGTATTTCTTTTTCTAATGAAGATCTAGAATTGTTTCTACTTTTCACTTCATAGGAAATAATATTTGCAAATTCCAATAAGTATATAAAATAAGGTGAGTTCATTTTCTATAAAAAAATGGTCATCTCTTCTCCCTTCTGAAATAAGTGGTCCATCGACTACTCGAGAATCGAGAATTATTCTTGATTCTTAAGATGTCGTTTTAAGCTTACAGAAGCATCTTCCTACCATCAAAAGCAATCAGTCTAGCTAGACCCAAGTAATTGCTCCAGAACCGTTGTTAATACCAGTCATTCTTTCAGTTTCATCCCTCCCTTAAGCCGCGTTATAACGTCTACAACTGCCCCAGAAATGATATATATCGCATAATTTTCCTGCTCGCCCTCTTTAATACGAAATTAACACCGCCTTCCAGTCCTACGTGGCTGGCGGAAAGACGAATTTGATATATTTATGGCGGGAAACAGCGGAGGTCTCTTCCGGAACTAGAGATGTGGGTAGACGATGTTTTCTTATAAGACTTTAGGGTTGTTACGGTGATTTTCGGATCGCTATGCGATTTTGTTACTTTCTTTTCACGAACTTGTACTCTGGAGGATTTTCCAATAAGAGGTGTTATTTCGAACAGACCGCTATTTCGGTAGATGTCACGTTTGAAGCTGTCATTTTTCGACATTGTCAAGTGAAAACTATGCCAATAATACAACGATACACAACTTCAAGAACGCTTTGAAATTATCAAAATTCACTATAAAATGGTGAGAATTTGGCAGAGACGGTTCGTAAAACCAGAACATTTTTGGGTCGTCGTGAAGCACCTTGTCGGACCGCAATAAAGAAATTGGTGGAAAAATTTAAGCTTTTGGGACAAGTGAGTGATGTAAAGAATAAAACCCGTGTACGTCAGCCACGAACCGCAGAGAATATTGCTGCTGCAGCCGAAAGTGTCGAAGAAAACCCAGGTTTGTCCATTCCTCGTCGTTTTTTTGAATGGAGATCATTAATGATTTTTTATGGCCAAAATTGGATATTATTGATCTGGACAACGTTTACTTTCAACAAGACGGCGCTACGTACCACACAAGCAACGAAACCATTGATCTTTCACGTGAAAAGTTTCCGGACCTTGTTATCTGTCAAAAAGGGATCACTATTGGCCACCAAGATCTTGTGATTTAACACCTTGCGACTTCTTCCTTTGGGGCCACGTGGAAGAGAAGGTTCACGCCAATCTCCCAGCGTCGATTCAAGACCTCAACGATGGAATTCGTGAATCTATCGGTATCGAGGATATAGAATATCAAAATAACACATCTTATTGGAAAACCATTTACTTCACGCCAGCTCTGATTTTCACTCATTCTCTTTCAGTTTATTAGAGTGAAACTAAATTTTCAAATGTGATATCTTGCTCCTTTTTTGGTTCACAGTACCTTATACCCTTAACAAAAGAACAAACTCTTCAAAAAGGATACTGCTTTGAAAGTGATTTGCATTTTAAAAATTATTTAAAAAACTTTCATTGGTTTGAAAGGGTTGTAATGGTTTCTTTCATCTGAGTATTTGCTCATTGTGATACTTTCTCCAATTTTTTCGAATCATTACCTCTTTTCTGAATGCAAAACATTCACAGCAATGGTTATTACCATCCTACATGTGGAAAATAGATCACATTTGACATGTGGTATATTTTTATTGCCTGATAAAGGCCTAGCAGATCTTCAATTATTGAGCTTTTCTATTCAAAACTCGGCTGATCATTCGTTTATCGGATGATATATTCACATCACATAGTATTCGTGACTTATGGAATTTTCTCCTGTAATTTCGCGTCAAGAAAATGTTGGATTAAACCATGGGATAAAAAGCAAGGAATTAAAATATAAAGAAAGAGTTCGTCCTTTTTCTTGCATGTGGCTGCAACATTTCATTTCAATTGGTTTCGTTTTGTCTTAAATATTGTGGAGAAAAAAAATTTAAATGGCCTCATTTTATGGAACACCCTGTATGATTCGGCTGGTTAATGAACTCAACCGAGGCATTTGGGACCCTAACTTTCCTGAAAATCTCAAGTCTCTAGGACAATTCCTTCGAAAGTTATTGTGCTAACGGCCGGACGGACGGTCCCATGGACAGAATTGGATTTGACAACGAATTCGTCGTCAGGGAGTAGAATCACATCGTTTGAGACCATTTTCGGCTCAAAATTGGAAAATTACAGACATTTGGGCGAAACGTTTAAATAGAACGAGCGCTCAAAAACTGCATTCAACGTCAAATATAGCTATCAATCTTTCGTGTTAAACGCTATGTCATTTGTTTCTGGGATTGTCGACAAATTGCCTTCTAATCGATATAAATTCATGATAAATGAACATTATCTTCAGAGAATATATTTATTATCAGATTATACTGAAGCCAGACCCCGTATTCTGGACAAGTGATCTTTCAAAGCGTATACAATCTTTTACCTGCAAAAATGCACACCGCGCAATGAAGTGAATATTCGCTTTGAAAGATCACTTGTCGAGAATACGAGGACTGTATAGGTTCTACTGAAAACTTCGATAGTTACTAGATTGGCAAGCATCATCAAAAAAGGAGAATTGAAGAAAAAGAAAAAATGAATGGAGCCAACAAAATAACATCAATAATGTTAAAAAGAATTGTAACAAGAAACAAGAACTGAAACTAGTGAAAATAAGTGGTTTCAGTTGTTGTACTATGTAGTTTCACTTTTGCAATTCAGTTGAGAATATGGAATAAACTTGCATTTCCAAAAGAAGTTGTGAGCGATAGATAAATGTCTATCTACTAATGAGGAAGTACAAGGTCAAGTTTGACAGAAGTGACGGTGACTCTGCATAATATTCAGCACTACGATCTAGATTATAAGAAAGCATTATATGCTAAGAACATGCTGGCGTAACCTCTTGGGTTCCTTGAGAACTTGTTTTGCAGAATTAAAGGAAAAGGAAGATAATTCATATAACTTCAAGAGCTTCCAATATCAGGTTGTCTCAGCTTGGCTATAACTTGGAGCTCAGCTCATAGGTAATGAAAATTGATATCGGAGGCTTAACTTATTGTGTGAACTAGGCATATTATACTTATCAATTTCGGAGAAAAACTGTTTCTGGATAACAGTTCAGAAAAACTGTTATACAGAAAACTTCTCCGAAATTGATAAGTGGATCAGCGGATCTCTACCCCGAGGAAATTTCGAGGAAATTTGTCTCGGGTAGGATTGCAGGCCGTGACGCGGTTTTCCACATCGCGAAGTTTTTCCGCGTAGAGGCGTATTTTTGCGGAGGCGGCCGGGAAAACGGTAGGCTTTTCCGGCGTTTTCGAGGAATTTCCCCGGATATTATAGGTAGACCATGTAGGGCATGTGATGAATTTAGGGTTGTGTAAGATATGGCTCAGGAATTTTTTATTTGGTTCTGATGTTATGGAATGGAGAGTTATGAGGGGTTATTGTTTTTGGTGAATTTCAGGAAAAATGATTCAGAACATGAAGTGAATATTGTTTTGACCTCTCTGAGGACGAACTGAAATATCTGACTGAATTTGTCGCAAATAATAACACAATATTTTACTTTTTTGATGATGTGATATCTCCTGTTATAAAGTAATATGAATAGGAAAGGACATCAACTGACAGCGCATATGAAAACCAAAATTATTTGCAAATTGAGTAAATCCAGAGCTTCAAGTTGATGCAAAAAAGCACAGATATTAGAACTTCGAGCTCTTGAGTTGCTGTGAAGCAAGTCATGGAACGAAACAAAAAGCCTAAATATACAGGGTGTCTGTAAACAAATGCGAGGGACTTTGGAAGATGATTCCCCGATGAAAACAAGCTGGTGTAGTTCCTATAAATTTTTTTCGAAATCGACCACCCTTCCAAGATACAGCCTTTTGAAGGTGATGACGAGTTGACAGTTTTTAAATTTTTTTACGGCTTCTCAAAAGCACTGAGTCATAATATGAAGCACTAAGGAGATGTTACTAACACGAAATTTTCAGATCTCATAACTTCATTATTAGTGGTTGAAAATAACAACCAGTGGTATAGATACTTCTCTCGGAAAAAAATAAAAACTCACAAGTAGTTATGATCACTGTTCATTCCATTTCATCTTATAAGTGTTCGATAAAATGAATATTTTAAGATATTGTATATCCGGAGGAAAATTATATCCGTAATATTTTAATTTCACAAATAGAACTTTCTTTCGATCAATGAGCATATGTAATTGACAAAACCAATTTTGAGCATAAACAATATCTTGGAATATAAATTCTATGGAACATACGATTGAATAGAATGAATAGTGATCATAACTGCTTGTAAGTTTTTAGTTTTCTTTTCAAGAATTGGATGGGAAACCATAAGAGAATTTTATTTTTTCCAAAATCTTTTCCACGACAACAATTTTCGATGAATAAATAAGGGATTGTTATTTTCAAGAAAAATCATGTGAGTAACATCTCCCTAATGAATCATATTATGTTGACTTTTATGACTCAGTGTTTTATAGGACACCCTGTATCCGATGAATTGATAGCGAAAAAAATTGTGTTTCCCGACTGACTATTATCCCAGCTTGAAGGCTCTTGTGAGTGATACAAAACTGGGATCTGAGAAAATAATAATACAGTAGATAAGCTATGTTCCTTTTCGAAATTTCGAATGGAAGTGCCTTGTCCAGTAAACTCGACGTCAGTATTCAAGATGGCAGCGTTCATAATATTCAGCTAGATAAGCTAATATCCGAGCAGATCAGAGTTGTTTTAACCAAAAGACGAAACTTTGAATTTTAGCTGGACAATGAACAATAAAAGCCGAAATATCCAAATGATAGTTTCGGGTTTCAGCTAAGATACGAAGGAAGATAAACGAATATAGTTCGGGGTATTCTCAGTTTTTCAGAAAGCAACCACCGTAATGTGCCATTAATTTTCCCTTATCTGGAAGAGTTTAAAAGTTCACAGGTTTAAAGAGGTGTAAATCGTGGATCATCAATTTTCCCATCCTCCTCAAGCTGCCAGGAAAACTGCGAGATTGAAATGTGTTTCATACTATTATATTTCAACAGTGAGACGATTTTGTACCAAGCACAAAAGATATGCATGATCTTCCATAGTCCTATACCACCTTCATTTTATTTCTAAATTCAATTAGGCGTTTGGAATAAAATATTACAGTAGATAAGCTATGTCACTTTTCGACTGGATTATTCTTGTCAAACTCCGGTTTCAATCCAGCAAACACGACGTCAGTATTCAAGATCACTGCCTGGTTCGTGTGGCACCTACTTGAAGTTCAATGAGTATTTCAAAATAGCGGTAGAAGTGTCTGTATAGAAAAAATTTTCTCAGGGTCATGAGAAGACGAATAGTGACTCCCTACAAAATTGAATGTGTAACATAAATTGATGGTCACTGGGTTTTCCAAAATGACCGTAGGCGTGTTAAGCCTTGTTCGCACTACGCTAGTAGTTTAGTCGAGTAGCTAAAAATTTATTTAGTAAACATGTGTGAACATCAAGAATTTAGTCGAGTAGTTTAGTGTGCATTTAGTCGAGTCGATCCATTTGGTTCTACATATATTTTTTCGGGCGAGTAGAGTACCCCCCACACGCGATACTCTTCACACGCTCAAGGATTAGACCGGTCCGAACCGATCAGTTTAGTCGTTTGCATTAGTATTATTATTTGCCGCCGACATTCCCATAGATCACCTAAAACTTAAACAATGATAAAATCATAGGTTAAATACTTGTTCTATGCCGAAAATAACTCTTATATTTGTAAAAAAATACCTCGAACATGAATGTTTGTGGAATTTTAAATCTCAATCATACAAAAACAAGCAAATGAAGCAGTCCTCAAACCAGGATATAGAAAACTTCATGTCAATACAAGGATTTGGATAAAAGGAAATCAAATTAAAAATTAAAATAGCCTTCACGATTAGATTCAAAAGTTTATTCACTTTATTAAGTTGCAATTTGTTCACCTCATGAATAGTTTCGTTTCGCTTCGAAGAAATCGCGTAAAAATTTGTGCGTTGCGAGTTGTTCGACCTAAGTGCGAACGATTGGATGGACAGTAGCTACTAAATTTCTCACTACTCGACTAAGCTACTAGCGTAAAGCGAACGAGACTTAAGACTGTGGAAGATTACCAATATACATATATTCAGTGATAATACAATATATTCAGTGAAAACAGAGATTGTAATATATTTTGAATTGTAAAAGATATGATGTTTCGTCCGATGTAAAATTTAAATATTATATTCATAAAATCATCTAGATAAGCTGATATTCCAACAGATCAGAGTTGTTTCCACAGAAAAACGAAACTTTGGATTTCATCTCAAAAAGTAAACCTCTTGGACAAAACACGAGCACACCACTAGATAACAATCAGAAAGGATCTTGTACAATTTTTCATTTTCAGTACCTACTGTGAGTGTGACTAAAAGTAGACATTGACGAGATGTTAGTTTTGATATTGAAATCGAAAACCGAGGAAGATAAAGGAGTGCAGTTAACAGTAATTTTAAGTTTCTCAAAAAGGGACCATCGTAATGCGCCCTTCATTTTCATCTATCTGGTAGAGTTAAAACCTTCACTCGTTTAAAAAGATTCAGTTCAGGGATTTCCAATTTGGCCCTTATTCTACATGTAGTCAAGAGAACTGCGAGATTGAAAGTTGTTTCATGCTGTTTAATTCCAACAGTGAGATGATTTTGTACCACGCACACAAAGGATATTCATGATCTTCCATAGCCGTATACCAACAGAAAAATCTAATTTAGTTGCGAGCCAGCGAGCTTCAAAATGCCGCATCCAAATATAATCTGACATATAAACATATTCGAGATACGACATCCTTTGATACTAGACTTGTCATTTGAGGCTTTCGCGGTTGACTGTGGCCCGTGCATAAACTCCCTCCACACCCTTGAACTTTTGCTCCTCCACGGTGTCATGAAAGGCAGCACGTACATTCCGTCCAGCTTAAAGGAGATAATAATAAATTTTATGTTTGAATGGTATATACACCCGTCGACCGACTCTGCAAAGTTGGCCTGGTTTCCGGCCGATATAGTAGGGTTCTTTATTATTATTAGCAAGGACCTATAATACTAACTGGACGTCGAACTTTCTAACTGTCACGTAGAAAGAAGTGAGGCAAGGGCCGCCATTTGCAGTTTGGGATGAAACTCGAATATTTTGATGTTCTATGCCATCTGTGCTCGAATTTTTTTCGTTGAAAAATTGACACCTCCCAAGTAAAAGCCAAACTCAAATGGTCGCCGTTTGCCTCAAAATTTTCGACATGTTCGCTATCTATACTCCGTTCACGAAAGGTTGAGCCGTCGGTTGGCCATGACAATTTGGCATATTCTACTGTGTATATTAAAATTTTAGGTTATGTTCTTTATTTTCTTGTCAGATTGATACGCAATGTTGTCAATATTGCACAGAGTTCTCTGATAACTCGCAAGCTCGTCGGACGAGGTCAGGTACATTCGGCAACGTTGACTTTATTTTACTCTATGACAGTAAATACTGCCAACTTCAGATAAATAAAGAAACGACTACTATGTGGTCAACCTTTCGTGAACGGACTATAGTTAGTATTATAAATCTATGTTTAGACCGTGGACGTTCATAGAATGGCGCAAAATTATGTTCTTCGACTCATTGTGGTCCCAGCTTGTAGGCTTTCTTCAGAATTCGCTAATAAGTGGTCTGTCGAAGGCAGAAAGTCCGAGTGCTACAAAACTGGCGACAATTTTTTCGGTAGATTAGTCATATGACCCACGAACTTTATTTTATTTCAAAATTCAATTAGGATTTTGGGACAAAATATTATAGTAGATGAGCTATGTCACATTGTCAAAGTTTGTTTCCAATCCAGTAAATCCGACGTCAGGATTCAAGATTGCTGCATGATCGGTATGGCACCTACTTGAAGGTTTATGAGTATTTCAAAATGGCCGTAGAAGTGTCTGTATAGAAAAAATAGGAAATTATGGAACCATGAAAGTGAAGAACTCTGGAAATATAAAATCGATCACTTATAAATAAAGCAAATCATAATTCGAGGAACTTGATAACCAACGAACCCAAAAGACTATAAAATTAGTAAACTGATCAGCTAAGAAAACGAACTTCTTAGGAATTACAGTCTGACCATCTTAGTTTTTTGGTCTTTGAGGTACTCAGTTTCAGTTGATTTTATTTAAACTTCCTGAATTGGAAATTATTGAGCATTGTTCTAATTTCATTATTATGAATGTTTAATGTTTCTTTCGATTGATATCTCGATCTATCTAATAAAATGCAGTCAGAAACTATGAAAAGTCTTATATTAGGCCCTTTCTATTTGAAGCCACATCACTTCCAAACTGATGATGTATAATCAATTGATGCGCGTTCTATTTGGCAATGTTGTGATTTTGAACTGATGCGCATCACTTCCAACCTTTGTCTAAGCTTCCAACTGATGTTGCTTTCTGACAAAATGAGTTTAATTTCCACAATCACTTCAGTTCATCATAACAATAACATAACCTAACATTTTGGTGAAAGTTTACTATTTACTTCTTAACATAACAGAAAGTGAATTATTATCCTGGCCTCGGTTTTCATTCCTAGTAATGAATCATTCATATTACTTTTAAAATTTCCTTCCAAACTATCGTTGATGGTACTCCGATTTCAAACCTTATCGTTTTGTTGATTCTCATCCGAAAAAGGCATGTTCTATTTGTCAAAATCACTTCACTTCCAACTGAAGTGATTTCGGAAATTATTCAGGCAAATAGAAAGCTAGGATTGATCCCAACACATTATTTCATCGATCTGATATCAGATTTTCAATGTCTTTCATTGCCGCATCACATAGATCTTGAGTCTCGAAATATTTGTTTAAGAAAACCGCGATCGGGTTGTCAGTATACTTAAGACGAATTGCAGTTAATTTTTTGAATTATAAACCATCGATGATGATTTGAGTTCGGAGAATAAAAACGATTTTATTGTATCAAGCATACGAGCCTACATTGAATTCGAATCGGAAAATTGAATTAGCATATAAATGTTTAGCTACATTTCCTTAGCAATAAATATTACCTTATGGAGCTCAACATTTCAACAGGTAAAAAATTACAGAAGCACTCACATACATCGAACCTAGAAACGTACAAGATAAACCAACTGATGGTTTAGATAACTGGAGGGCAACATAGAACTCATTCCATTTCAAAGTTCACGGTATTTTGGAGTACGTTCAGGAACTCAAATCAATGGAAATTAATTGAAAATTTCATGTTAAATTGGTCATTTGAAAAGAGCACATCTTAATTTTCACATTTTCTACATGGTGTTTCACGAATGAGTGTACCGGCTTTTAGGGCAGATGGAGGACATTTTGGTGAGTCTGAATCAGTGTTAAAAATTTGTCATGTTACAATATTCGTTTGAGAGATACAGGATGTTTTATGTATTTTTACAGAAATTTTCAATGGCACACTTCGCATCATCATATTATTAACCATGGAATATTTAAAATTTTTAATTTAGAGTAGCACGGGCCTTTAAATTTCCGAAAAATGAGTTAAGTCATATTGAATGAATTTAATTTCAAAGTTTTATGACTTAAGGCAGCGTTTCTCAACCTGTGGGGTGCACCCCCTTACATCCATGTATTGGATGGAATAAGATGCAGTACAATACCTAAGTAATGTTATGAAGGATTTCAATCGATTTAATTATGAATCAATTCATTATTCGGAGATTTACAGGCCGGTTTACTATAAATTGAAAATTCCAAATATTCAATGGCTCCTAATATGATCATGCGAAGTGTGTCATTGATCCTGATAGGCTTGTTCGAAAGATTATTTATTGTAGATTCTAAGGAGAATTTTGCTTTTCGAAATTTTGATGTAGGGTAAAACCCGGATAGATGCCCCAGTTGGATAGATGCCCCATTTTCAAAAACCTTACTTCCAAAACATGTAACAAATAATTATTTTATAGTAGTTGCCACAGTCACCCTGGACCTTAGTTTTGTAAGGGTTATTGTAAAGTGAAGCCGTTTTTCGCGTAGTGGTGCGATCATCTCAGCAGCGAACTTCACATCACAAACATGCCTAAGTTTAAGAGGTTGGTATTTGCCGCTGTATAACTTTTGAAGTGGTAATAAATTCAGTAATTTTTTTATTACGTCAATACAGTGTTTCATTGAGTTAACATCTGAGTACAAATATTTTTTGTTTTCTTCTTAATTTATTGAAAAAATTAATGGGCATCTATCCCTATCGAAAAGGATAGTTGCCCTGATTTTTTGAGGTATAGGTGCCCCTTAGGACATCTTAACTAAAACCTTATCTTCTAAGCAGATTTTCGATTCATTGTGTTATTTTGATTTTAAACTTGACTCCTGATCATTTTTGTTGTGGAATAATGCTTTCTGTTAATATGAAGAATGCAACTTTTCGTTTAATATATGCTTTTGAAATTCAATTAAAAATGCACAATTGTTGTTAATTCGATCCATGTAGCGTAGATGAAGTTGCTGTTTTAAGCATAGAAAATCTCATTGTATTCAGTTGGGTTTTTGGTTCACACAGTATGAAGGGCATCTATCCCTCCCAGTATTTTCATGATGGGGCAACTATCCATACTTGTAGGCATCTATCCCCAAAAAAAGGGTTCTACAAAAATCAAATTTTTGTGAAATTTGGCATTGCTATATCAGAGAAAAGTCTGAGTATTTCAAATAAATAATGAGACTTCCTATACTCATAGAAATTACACATATAAAATCAATATTTCCAAAAATATGAGGTAAATTCAAAAAGTGGGGCATCTATCCGGGTTTTCCCCTACAAAGTGTTTTATTAGATGTGGAATAAAAAATATAATTTTCTCAGTCCGGGCCTGCACTATCAGTGAGTCATTATATGCGAATATATGTCACTGGCCCATACTCAATCCCTGAAATTTTCATGAAGATCCATGCAGGCGTTCAAGAGTTATACCAATTGAAAATTTCTGTAGAAATACATAAAAAATACTGTATCTCTTAAACGAGTATTGTTAGGACATATTTCTAACACTGATTCAGACTCACCAAAATGTCCTGCATCTGCCCTGAAAGCCTGTACAATCATTCATGAAACACCCTGTATGTGGTAAGTAACCAAGAGGTGCGTTCCGTAACTGTTCTCTCCAAGAAATTCCTCGAATAAGTGAAAACTCCATGTTCCCCTCCAGGTATCTAAAAAACCACTTTAAACTATCGATATCGCCTCGCACCTGTTTCCAATCGCGCAAAAGGCAGTTCGTCCGCGGGTGACACATCTAACTCACCTGGCGCGTTCCTTACTGGCGTCATTCTCCTCCATATTGCCTCCGACAAGGCGACGTCGAGCTCAGTATCTCATCTCGAAGTTGTAGCACACATCTGCGAGGCCATTTCGTATTTTCATCCCTTAAGTCGAGGTATCGAACTAGAGATATGGGGGTTTTTGGAGGTCCAAAAGGGTGGCGGGGTTGTGATTTTCCTTTATGCCGACTTGGATCTAGTAATCTGGAGTTTTCGTAATCCTTTCGGTCCTTCTGGAGTTTGGTGGAGGTTGGCTATGCTTGGAGATAGGAACTTTGCGGTTACCTGAAAAGGGGCAGTGATTAGTTGTATTTCAGGGGGTGATGACTGTTGTGGTTTGTTTTTGTTTGAAGAGGAGATTGGTATTCTAGAGGAGGGTGAAAGGGGTAGAAATTTCTTGGTTTGAAATGCTGAATCCGAATAAAATTATTCCTACGTATTAAATTAAATTTCGACGTCGAGCCCAGAAAAAAATATTCTGGTCGATAAAACAAAGCTAGTGCTTTGCTTCGTGATCAGGATGTAATTTTTCATCACAACATTATTTGAAATGAATTGATATTAATGAAAGCTAAAGTTTTATTAGGAATCAATACTCACAAAAAATGTATCAATGAAATAGAATACAAATCAATAATTTTCTCACATATCAGTTACCGTACCATACCATCACAATTGAAAATAAACCACAATTCGAAGATGGAATTGAAAAACAATGGAAATTTCAACAGGATAGTACTACTTCATTTGTCTTTATTGGATCTGCAGAAAAATGGTCACTGCATATTATATAACAGCTACTGAAATAATTTCTCTTCGCCCAGGAAACTCTATCCATTTGAGAGCACTCAAAATAAAAAGCAATGAGAAACAGAGATACATGAGATACGACTTTCAATATGCTCCGTAAACCATTTTGATTTCAAAAGTTGCATACACAAACACAATACGGAACGCAACTGAAATGAAGCCACGAATAGGTTACCCACGTACAATCATGGCAATCAAATGTCCTTGTTTTGCTCAAAATGGCCTCTGCAATCTTTGATTTCACCCATTTTCCCGAATTTTAGTATATTATCCTGACACAGAGACGGCGCTGACATCATTGTAGTCGTCTTTGACATGTTTATTATTATTTATAACGATCCTAGAACTCTAACCCAGTTGTAGAATAATAACAGTTGTTTGGCTATCGTCATCATTCCTAACGAAATGCTGGACAAAGTTGTCCGAAATTTCCGCAATCGATAAACACAATCTATCGAAATAATGGAGATTATTAAACAAAGGTTTAACGCGTAACATCGCCATGAATTCAAAAATAATTGAAGCAGAGAATAATATTAATCGATTGAAATCAAGCAATATCAAAGTCATACTTCGGAGCTAATCTCGTCCTTGTTCAAGGCAAAATGCAAGAAAGTGGTATCAAACAGAGCATCTATGGATAGCCATTTCATCCTTATTAGGACTCATCAGCACAGGATAGCATTGAATGATACAAGGTTTTCTTGGAACTTCAAGCGAAATGGTACCTTAATTCGTTCAGGTATAAATATAACGAAGATGCCATCTCTAGTTCCATACAAACAACCTTCTTCCATAGCATGAACCTTGAACGAAGTGGCGAGACGTTTACCATTTGTCGCTTTGACCGAGACGTTGGTACTTGCATATCGCAAAGTTTACGTCTTCCGTCCACGACGCGGTGCGCTCAGGGTAACGTCAGTTGACCGTAGTAAATAATAAACGGAGGTTTAACGCGTAACATCGCCATGAATACAAAATAATTAAAGCAGAGAATAATATCAATCACTTGAAGTTTCAAGAAAACTGTGTATCATTCAGAGCTATCCTGTGCTAATGAGTCCTAATAAGGACGAAATGGTGTTCTGTTTGATACCACATACTTGCATTAAGCCTTGAACGAGGTCGAGATTAGCTCCGAAGTATGAGTTTGATATTGCTTGATTTCAATCAACTAATATAATTCTCTGCTTCAATTATTTTTTAATGGAGACTATTCACCAGATAGCATTTCTGAAACTAAACATAAACTCAAATGTTTTACTTGATGATGGAAAAATAATTGCATGGATACTTATCGATAAAATAATAATATTTTGGAAATGTCCTTATCATCAAATAGAATCTTTTCCAATATCCCAGATAATACATAGGTGTTGAAGTTTACAATATTTTTTCATTTTTAAAACCAACATATCCATTTCAAGCAAATGTCGCTACAAAGATCTCTCAACTCCGACCACTAGTACGAACGTGGTTGGAAAAACTGAAACAAAACCCTTTTAAAACAGAATGAGGTGGTCATGTTCATGGAAATTAGCTAGTATAATAAGAAAATACACTTCATTGTTTTAAATTTCTACTCGCCATGAACATTATGCATTCTGTCGAAATGTTAGCAACGAAATGCAGACCAGCTGACAAGAGAACGCATTTAGTTTTCGTTAGGCCATAGCGATATTGCAGTTTTTCAGGATTGTGGTTACCAACTAGTTCAAAAAAAGGAACAAAATTGCATTCAGAGTTGAGAAGCGTGGCCATTACATGAGAAATGCATTTATTATCAGCCGGAAGTGGAACTCTGCAGTCTGCTTTTTATTTTCTATGACCTGTGGGAGTGTAACCAACTGTCATATATAGTTAACAGGTTTACCAACTTCAGCTCTGAAACTATGCACCTGTTATGAGGAGTGTAAATAATTCATGTAATTTCCAGTTTTTCAACGTTCATTTATTGTCGCCGGCAAACAACGAGAAACTCCTAATTCCCAACATATCTGTTGACCTGATAACGTGCAAACTATCCAATTAATTTTTAAAACCAACACACCCATTTCAGAAATGTCGCACCAGAGGCCTCGACACTGTTACCAACTATACTGCGCAAAAAAATTAACGCACATTCTGAAAATCTCAATTTTAATGAAAGTTAACTCCACATTGACTTTATAACTCATTTTTATGTTCTCTCGGGAAGGTTTTGAACGAAACAACACATTAAATGGAAGAAAAATTCAAGATTTCACCGAATCTCATATGAGAGAAGAGAAATAAACAGATTTCTCTGAGCTGGATTCCTAAGTCATTAAGAGTAGCTGGATGATTTTTTGAACTTTTCAGCCTTCTATTGAGGTTGTCCCAAACCTGCTCGATCGGATTGGGATCTGGACTTCTTGTTGGCCATTCCATTCGAAAGATTTCAACCTCTTCAAGGTACTCCTGAACGATGCGCGCACGATGGGGTCTGGCATTATCGTCCAAATGAAATTTTCACCAATTTTTGGGGAATGGCACCACATGCTCTTCAAGAATGTTCCTTATATACCTATCAGCATTCATAGCTCCATTATCAACGACCACTAGGTATGTGCGAGCAGTCAAAAATATTCCACATCATACCATAATCGATCCTCCCCCGAAACCAGTAGTGTTCAGGAAATTGCACTGAGCATATCTTTCATGTGGACGTCTGTATACAAGGGAACGTCGATCACAATGGTAGAGGCAGAACCTACACTCATCTGTGAAGAGAACTCTTTCCCGATCAGCCTCTTCCCAATGGATATGCTCTCTCGCAAAATCCAGACGCGCCCTTCGATGGGCTGGAGTAAAAACTGGGCCTCTTGCCGCGACACGAGGCCTTAACTCATATTCTCTGATGCGATTTCTTATTGTGTGAGTGCTAATTTGCACCACCTGAGTTTGCTCAAGTTGATTTTGAAGGAGGCGAGTGGTTGCAAACTGTTGTCTCAACGAAGAAACTCTCAAGTAACGTTCTTGAATGGCAGTTGTTACTCGTGGTCTACCCTGTCCTGGTCTTCGGACATTCGTACTTGTCTCCCTGAATCGCTGCAAAATTTTGGACATACTTGTATGAGAAACTCCAAACCTTTTTGCAATTCTTGTGTATGTCCAACCCTCTTCTAGCAAAACTACCGCTTGGGCACATTCCTCTTGGGTCAAATTGTGTGTTTCGCGTTGCATAGCGATCGAGTGTAGAAAATCAAACGAAAGAAAACTATTGATCACTAGAATTGATCGAGAACAACTGATTTCAAAATGGAGCCAATACATTCAAAATCTGATGATCTCATCTTTTTTATTCCTGTTGGAAAAAACATCTGATTTGAAGAAAAACGTTGAAAGTGGATAACATATGCATGCATAATTCTGATAAAATAATTATCATTGAGAACACCTTCAGTTCTAGAATAAATTTGAGATTTCCATAATGTGGGTTAATTTTTTTGAGAGGTGTATTTAAAAAAAACAGGAACAAAATTGCTTTCAGAGTTGAGAAGCGTGGCTATTATATGACAAATGCATAACATTATCAGCCGGAAGTGAAATTCTTTTTATTTTCTCTGACCTGTGGGAGTGTTACCAACAGTCATACCTATATTATTATCAGGTTTATTGTTAACAGGTTTCAGCTCTGAAACTAAGCATCTGTTATGAAGACTGTTAATAATTTATGTATTTCTCGCATTTTCCAGTTTTTCAACATTCATTTATTGCCGCCGGAAAACAACGAGAAACTCCAAATTCCCCAACATATCTGTTGACCTGATAACGTGCAAACTATCCAATTAATTTTTAAACCAACACACCCATTTCAGAACAATGTCGCTCCAGAGACCTCGACACTGTTACCAACTATATAAAAAATAACTGGAACAAAATCCCTGGAAATGTGGAACGTAGGCAGTGTCCATAAAAAATGACAAAGAGATGCAGTGGGACACACACACAGAGCGGCTTCATTACCAAATGGAAGGTATACAATTAGGAGCATTGGCGGTATTTATTTTAGGAATGAAATTTTAACATGATAGCCTGGGTCACGCGAGCGCCATGCCTTATAAACAGTCCTCCTGGCATGGTCATAAATATTGACATCACAGAACCGTTTCTAAGGCTCGGTCTCGACTCGGTTAGGCCCAATTTACATTCGTTTCCCGACGGAATGAATGGAGGGAAGGGAGGGGGATGAATAAGAGGAAGCTTTTCCCGACTGGCTTCTGCTGACCAGCGATACGCACTCTGGTGGTTGAAATCGAAATAGAGCTAAGATAGTAGTAAACAAGGCGTTAACGTATTTTAGAATAATATTTCATAATTGTTCATAAACTTTTGTTTAGAAGAAGTATGTATTCAAGGAAAATTTTAATTTTTATCCTATGAATATGATTTCGATCAGCAATGACTACTGTTGTATGCCTCGATGCAATTTATGGGCGAAAAAATTGCAAACTTTAGGATATATTTATCACTTCTTCCCTCAGGAAAACCAAATGAAAATAAATTTCGAAAAGGAGTTTGGAAGAGAACTAATAGTAAACGAAAGGCTTGTATCTTAGATACTTCAATAAATATAGGAAAGTAGTTCATATTGTCGCTTTAACCTCTTAAGTCAGAATTTGTATCGGAGGTTTTGATATTACAGCAGAAAAAGACAAGCTTTCTCTATCTCTTAGGATCATTTCATATTAAAGTACACATACAACATATTATTTCACAAACCTGTACTTGGCTATGGCAGAATTTGTAAAGAGTTTTTTCCCGATAAAGAAACACACAGCAGAAAAGGGAAGAAAACCATGATTTTGACATGATTTTGTCATGGATAGATTAGAACATCAAAAACTGGACCTACCGTTTGTTGTCCAACACATTATAATATGTCATGCATTCAGAACTTCTTCTACTGGGGCTTTAGAATTAGAGGTTAAAACTCCTAAAACTTCCAGAAATTCTTACGGCTGCACATCACTTCATATTCATGTATACATTCACATGTATGATATAAATGAACTGAAGTTAAAGATTGATAACATCTACAACTAGACTTACTGACTTGTAACCTTTATATTAATTAAACACTTGAATATCTATACTAATATTATTAAGAGGAAATATTTGTATGTTTCTGGGTTTGTGGATTTGTGGGTTTGTATGTTTGATACGAGTTAAGTCATAAGCTACTGGACCGATTTCAAGAATTCTTTCACCCTTAGAATGCTACACTATCCCCGAGTAACATAGGCTATACTTTTCACCCGAGAAAATTAAGGAAACCTACTATAACTTCAATGATATTAAATTTAATATCAGTACCAAAATCAGCCATGATCAGCTATTTTCAGGTGCGCTGCAAAAACCGTAAGACGTACATGGAAACAATGTATGACGGAAATGTACCTCTTTAATAATTCTACAAAAAAGTCCGCGATAGCATATATCTCTCTTTCAAGGTTTACTCGGTATTACCTTTTAAAGGTATCCAAATTTTCCTCAAAATTATGCAATATTTGGGAGTATTTCTTTATGAATACGCTATTGATCCTTTTCCAATTGAATACATCGTTCATCCCCAGTATTCAATTTAGTACGAAATTGCGCCAAAATGCGTCTCCGAGGTTGGCACTAGGCGGATAGGAGAAGGTACCGAAGTGTGAGAGATGTATGAATGTATTTTGGATTGTCTGATGCCCGTATGTTTATGATCACAAATCAGATCAACAGATGGGGCTGTAGTCATTATTTAGTTTATTCATCTGCTGTGCAACTAAACGGCTGGATCGAATTGAATGAATTTTGAGTATACAGAACAACTTCTGTTGGGTCTGCTAGTTAAAATCACATAATAACTCTACAAAGATTCCAACTCCTCATAAATTTCCAGATTATTCTCAAAAATTTCGATGAAACTCTAATGACTTATCTGTCCAAAACAATATTGTTTACATTTATTATCATCTTAGCTCAGCTTCGATTCTCGCCACCTCAGCGCTGATATCGTCGTGGAATATGCCAATAAACAGTCCTCCTGGCATGGTCATAAATATTGACATCACAGAGCCGTTTCTAAGGCTCGGTCTCGACTCGGTTAGGCCCAATTTACATTCGTTTCCCGACGGAATGAATGGAGGGAAGGGAGAGGAATGAATTAGAGGAGGCTTTTCCCGATAAAAGTTTCGAATTGGAATGAACAAAGAAGTTCGAGATGCGGCTGGCGAGTTTGAATTGATCCTTTTTGGGGTTGGCTGCACTGATTGACGTTGGATGTCCGTCTGTCAGGGGTTTGTGGGGTTTTACGGAGAAAAGGATGGAATTGTATATTTCATGGTTGGTGGGACTGGCTCCTGGATAATGGAGGATCTGAAATGAGGAGCGGCGTAGTCATTGTATTCAGAATACCTTGTAGGACAATCCGAACTCATTTCTGATACTTCCTAGGGAGCATCTAGTGTATTCTCTTTGAGCTGCCTAATTCAAAGCCCGTACTAAGGAAAACTCATAAGGTCATTCCTTTGTTAATACCAGCGCAGCTGGAGGGAATATTCGTGTCAAGTAATATTGCATTGGCTATCAATAACATGAATGGTGTAATTTTTCGTCAGTATAATAGTACGGACTCAAATCATTCAGGTTATATTTGCACTGAGTTTAAAGCAGAATTGATGCGCTATGAACTTAATATACTGCCCTGACACTTCCAATAAATCAAGCCCCCTTCGATGGTGACGCTATCTAGTTTTTGTCATTTTTTTGACATTTGACAAGTAAAAACTGCGCCATTAATAAAAATGAAACGATACACGCTTCTAGAACGCAATTAAATTATTAAAATTCACTATAAAAATGGTGAAAATCTGGTAGAGACGGTTTGTAAAAATCGAAAATTTTGGTGTGTCGGACCGCAATGAAGAAATTGGTGGGAAAATTCGAGCTGTTGGGACAAGTTAGTGAAGTGAAGAATAAAACAGCCGAGATTTTTGCTGCTGTAGCCGAAAGTGTTGGAGAAAACCCTGGTTCGTCCATTCCTCGTCGTTCTTTGGAATAAGGTATACCAGAAACATCATCACACCGTATTTTGCATAAAGATTTGGGACTTGAGGCTTATTAAGTTCAGTTAACATAAGGCGTTTTCGGATACTTACTCGGGTTAACTCGATCCCTAACCTTGGCGTTCGTTTACCTACCCCGAACA
This sequence comes from Propylea japonica, assembly GCA_013421045.1. Taxonomy (NCBI): domain Eukaryota; kingdom Metazoa; phylum Arthropoda; class Insecta; order Coleoptera; family Coccinellidae; genus Propylea; species Propylea japonica. Next base: position 46,303,636 of record CM024247.1, on the reverse strand, counting down.
TCCAACCCGTGTTCGGAAAGTACGGGGTTATTAACTCGATCACTGACCCAGGTTGATTTATCGTAACCCTACTCGAGAGTAGGGTTCTGGAGGCACCGCATGCGCACTGCAGTTCAATTTTGTATTGAAAAAAGCGGGAATAAGTCTTCTACTCCTTTCTAAATAATTTCATATATTCTATTCCCAAAAATTATGGAAAGAGAAGAGAATTTGGCTCATTGTAAAATGAGTGGTTCCTTGAGCCGAGAAATAATGTGCAACAACTTCTTCATAACTTTGTATGCAGATCTTTCTGCGTAAAAGCTGAAGCCTTATTTACTTCTTTAATATAGGTAGGTACTCGAAGATAACATTGAACAGTGAGGGCACACCAGAAATTATAAGAAATATTTTACAGAAGCCAATAAATCCTGCAAAGCTAAAGGAAAATAAGTGAAATTGGAACTGAAAAAATAAATCTCTACTTCTCAAGCATAGGTAGTCAAAAATGTAATTAAACATGGAAGGGCACACGAGAAATTATAAGAAATATTCAACAGAAGCTCATAAATGCAAGCATATCTAGAGACAATCCGAGAATAGACTGGGATCGAAAAAATAAATTCATTAATTTGTTTGGTTATGTTATTGATACGACTGTCACTTCAAATCCTAAACCTAATGTGTTCGTAAACACTGAACCCGGGTCCGAGACCCGAGTAGATCCGTCACGTGACTCGATGGATCGAGTTAGTAACCCTGAGTAAGTTTCCGAAAACGCCTATAAGACTCAAGCCAACCGATCATCAACAACTTCGTGTCTTTGCTGATTGGGTCGTTGAAATGCATGAAAATGGTGATCACAATTGGCCACCGAGATCTTTTGATTTAACACACCTGCGACTTCTTGTTTTGTGGCCACGTGAAAGGAAGGTCTACGCTAATAGCCCAGCGTCGATTCAAGACCTCAAAGATTGAATTCGTGAGGCTATCGAGGACATAGGGCAGCCACTTTGCGAATTGGTTATGAAAGATTTCATTAAAAGGATATGGTCCTGTAAGCGTGGTCGTGGTGGTCATTGCATGATGTTATTTTCCACTATTAAGGGCATAGCTTCTTCTTTATAATGAAATAAACATCCGATCATCTATATTGAAAAATCATTCATACTTCACAAAAATGTCAAGTTTCAATTCAAAAACAAATATTTTCTTATATATTTAATCCTGTAATATTGCTGCTGTAGCGGAAAGTGTTGCAGAAAACTCAGATTTGTCCATTCCTGGTCGTTCTTTGGCATTAGGCATCCCACAAACGTCATTACACCGCATTTCGCAAAAAGATTTGGGTCTGAAGGCTTATAAAGTTCAGCACAAGAACTCAAGCAGGCCGATCATCAACAACGTCGTGTCTTTGCTGATGGGGTCGTTGAAATGCATGAAAATAATCCGGTGATCACAATTGGCCACCGAGATCTTTTGATTTAACACCTTGCGACTTCTTCCTTGGGGCCACGTGAAAGGAAAGGTCTACGCCAGTAGCCACGCGTCGATTCCAGACCTCAAAGATTGAATCGTGAGGCTATGAGGAAATAGGGCAGCCACTTTGCGATTTGGTTATGGAAAATTTAATTAAAAAGCTATGGTCCTGTAGGCGTGGTCGTGGTGGTCATTTGCCTGATGTTATTTTCCACTATTAATGGCGTAGCTTCTTCTTTATAATGAAATAAACATCCTATCATTTATATTGAAAAATGGCATTTTCAATATCAAAAATAACTCCTCTTATTGAAAACCCTTTATGTGTCCAGGAAGTAACCTGGGTACTATTAATACCACTTCTAGCAACTCAATTTCCGAATCTTAATCTGAAAAATAATTAATTCTTCATCGAACGTTGTGCCTGATAATTCAATACAAACACATTTAGAAAACTGGAAATTGAAATTATATGCGGAGTTCAATTTTTCAACCCTTTTTCCCGTATTCATCGTAACAAACCCTTTTCTTCCGTCGAAAATGTCGTGAAAAAACACAAAATCACAGTACGGCACCTCTTTCACCTCGACCTCTTCATTAACCGGGCAAAACAACCCTTCTCGTTTCATCCCTTTCCGGGGGCAAAACCGTCACAGTTTTCAAGATCTGTTTAAAAGAGGCCGACGGGCCGTGTTTTTTGCGCCGATATGCACTCTGCTTTGCGTCTATCTCAACAACTTCCTTAATTGCTCTCTTAATTACTTTCAAAAGTGTTTCTTTTCATCCTTTTCAATCCTTTCACGCGAGATTACAGCGCCCGGTTTATTTTGTTATTGTGTTTGTACTAGTTGTGCCGAAAAGTGAGGTTATTGGGTTTATGTTGGTGTGACTGCTTTGACGTCAAGATTGCCTGCAGGTTCATTATGGAAGTGGAGAGTGTATGAAGATTAGTCAAGGACAGAGAAATTGTTGGAAGTTTTCATGTATGAGTTTTAGGTTTTCCATTTGAGGGATCCGCAAACTTAAGTATCATCACTGAGTAGCCTACAATTAAATACAGACCCGGTCAGATATTCATTTTCGAAAAACTCGGAAACTGTTGGACACCTGAAATACTTCACCTACCCTAAATCCCTTGCTTCTACCGATCGATAGCTAGAGTGGGTACGGATGACATGACATAACTGTTATTTATACCATTATTATAAGACCTGTAGTCGTTATGGCTAAAAAAGCCTTTCGGAAATTTCGACCATGTGGATCTTGTGTTCCCTACCCTACTCATCCATGGAAATCCAAGGAGTTCGTCAATGGCGTTTATAAAACCGACAATCTTCTTAGGAGGAACTGAATGTTACCTTCTAGGTGTTCAGGACCGGTTTTCACATATGAATTGTTTTTAGCCGTGCCAGATCTGTACACTTGCATACCAAGTTCTCAGCTGTTTCTGCTTCTGATACACAAAGCCTGCAAATCACATCTGCTGACTCTTCTCTACTGCTCCCACCATCACTAAAAGCTCAGGTCATGACAGCTTCAGAGGCTTTCTGGTATAGATTGTAACGTTAACTTTTACCTTATGGGTATTCGAGTATGAGATTCAAACACTAATTTCTCAGGGGAGGCTTCATTACCCCAGCAACAAAATCCCTAGTCAAGCTTTCAACAATATATTATAAAAAGAGAAAAATGTACAAATCTAAATTTACAGATCCAATTACAACCTCTCAAATTACACAAACTACTTAGCTTAAAAGAAAGGTTCAAATAGTGGTTCCGCTTCCAATGCACTATCTTGTCTTCTGTAGTGTCAGATGTTCTCGGTATGGGATATGCTCTTAAGTCGGCTTCGATAGACTTCAGGTATGCTTCCAGCTCTCTGTCATAAGTTAACTTCCAAGCAAATAGGGTACAGCCAAGTATAACAGCCAAAAATTACTCAGGTGTATTTCAGTCCAAAGGAAAGCTTCAGCCAATGATTGTATTCCAGTCCAAAGTTAAGCTTCGCCAAGCTTGTATTTCAGTCCAAAGTCGAAAAATATGGTCCAAGCCAAAAAATATAGTCAAAGCCAAAGAATATGATCGAAGCCAAAAAATATGGTCTAAGCCAAAGATTATGGTCCAAGCCAAAGAATGTAGTCCAAGCAAAAGAAATGTGCTCCAATCCAAAAAGGTATATGAAATTAACATAAAAGAAAGATTAGGTATTTACATTATGTCGATAATTATTAGTAAACCTTAGGAGGAATTCTGCCGTGGGGAAACAAAAGCGAAAAACAGAACATGTGCTATTAAAAAATGAAGACAATGCAACAAATTCAGAACGAGTAAATCGGAACCTTATTAAATTCCTAGTGAGATTCTTGCTTAAATTCAATGAATTATGACCGAGAATAAACTCAGAAAATCCAGGCGAAACATGAGTTCAGATGGAAATTCTTCACGATAACACGATATACGATAGATGCTTTCTTCTTCAGATAAAAGCCAGAAAAATGAAGTCAAATTGATTTCATTACATCACGCAGATTTGAAGATCATAGAAGGGAATTAACCTGACATAAGGTTGACAGTCTGTCAATGTATATTCTATGATCACCTGTGGCGGTTCAAAAAGCAAAGGCGTGCAAGACGTTGCAAGACCATTGCGAATTTTTCGGCCTGAGTAAGTCAAGGAGTATTTATTTAACGGGTTACTATGTTATTCAAATTCCATTGATGGACTGCTACCTCATATTGATCTTTTCCAAAATCACACAAGACTCAGATCAAGTTGATGCACATCTTTAAAGTTGAAAGTTTTGCTTTCGACCTCAGATTATTCATCAGTTAGTGCACCGAGTTGATTCAGACCACTCCTGGCTTAACCTCGTTATATCAGTTTGGGATGGTGCACTGCATACACATGTGAAGCCAATTCAGGTTATCCAAATTCCTAAAACTAATTTACTTGATGAGTAATAGGTACCCCTTTGACGCTCTCTACATAGAAGCTGATGTTTTAGATGTAGGGAAATTATTCATTCATTCTTCGGTCACTTCCCATCATGTTGACCGAAAGCTGCATCCTCTTCACAGGTCATTTTCTCGCACCTTTGATGGTTAAAAGAATAAACCAGCGAACGTACAGCTTTTTTGCTGTAATGTTGTATAATCGATTGCTATCGGAGGTTTGATCTTTACGAGCTCCCAATTCGTTTAATCCATAGACTTATAAAAGAATGGACAGGGCGTCACTGACTTTCGCACTAAGTTTCGTGCTCCCAACATAAGAGAGAGAGAGATACTGTGAAGGATGGAGTAATATTAGTGTGGTGCATAGACTAAACTAAACTAATATTACTCCATCCTTCACAGTACCTCTCTTTCATAATGTCGGAAAAATGACAGAACATAAAAATATCTAATGCGATCCAACGTTTTATTATACGTTCTGTGCTTCGCACTAATATTATTCTATCCTTGTCTAAAGTCAATATTCTCTCTCACACGTCCTGTCCATTCTTTTATAAGTCTATGGTTTAATCAGCAGTTGCCATGGAAGAACACTTCCCAGAATCTTTGAATGACTCATTCTTGAGACAGTTTTTTTGGGAACATAGTGTATTAGCAAGGTGATGATTCAAGGAAATATTGTAATATTTTGTGAATAATTTCAGGATTCATGCCTAGTAATGGTGATTGTTTAATAAAGGAAAACTACTTTATTCTGATTTATCTGGCAAAACAAGTAGTTTCACTCGTCTCCTTTTGTCTGCCTTATCCGAATCTTATAACTATGTATGATTAACAATAGAATGTAGCAACTCGAATGAAGTTATAGTTTCAATTATTTGTTCCGAATGATAAAACGCTGCGCTTTCCGAAAAGAGCATAAACAAACTGACTGATAATAATAGTAATATTAGTTTCAGTAAAGAATTTATTTTATTTACTGCGAGCCATAGAGATAGAATATTCTATCTCTATGCTGTGAGCTAATCAAGCGAGTCTTGCTGTCATAGCTTGGATTCAACTTGGTTTAAAAATAAAAATAAAGATCAAAAGCGTCGATATGACATGTTAATTAAAAAAATGAAAAAAGACGTTCTAATGGTTGCAACCTATCTAAATACGACCAAAACCAGTTATCTACGTAGTTTCTTTCTCTAAATCTTCCTCAAAACTACTTTCCCATCGACTTTCAAACCGAAACATGAATATTTCCGTTCCCAAACGTACAACCAACCGACCGATCTCCAGAATATCCTCCGATATCCTAGTTCGAACGTCGAGGGAAACATTTGGTCCTTCGAGCCGGATTTTCCAGTTTCGGCGAGCGGCCGAATTAGGTCAGCTGACCTCACCTGCCGTCTGCAGCCCGCGGCTGGATATCTGGATATTCGTGTTCCATTTATATGGTAATTCGCCTGAGCCGACGAAACTGTATCGGGGGCGGGCGATTTTATGATTTAATAATGTCGCCGACTGTTGATACGTGATGCAGCGCGAGAGCCCTGGTAGATTTGCGTAATTTTTTAAGTCTTTTAAGCTGTTTTTTTACGTTCATAAAGTAGGTAATCCAATTGAGAGGTTGATTATGTGGAAAGGGTGCATGTGTATGTTATGTTTTGAGGGTATTAGGGATGTAGAATGAGATTATACATGTTCGGACAATTGGATACGTTTATATGGCAGATGTTCATGAGAGACTGGTTTTTGGGATATTGGTTCTAGATGAATTTGTTTTTCATTGATTTGTGGTTTCACAGAAGAAGTTCCTGGCTTCAGCCTTCCTAAAACGTTTGGTGTAGTTTTAGTTATCAATGTTGTTATAGCTTTCTATTCAGATGAAATTACAGTGAAACCTGGATAAATGGGAAACCTATATTATTGAGGTCCCTGCAGTTTCTCGTTGGATAATCTCTGAAAAAGACTTTTCGAACCTGGTTTAATGAGATTTTATTCTAAATTTTTTTCGACATTCATTCTTATAATTGTAACTTTGCAGCGGAATCCCCTGTATAAGTGACATTTGATCAGATTGTGGCAGGTTTCGACAAGTTTGTCAGCAAAAATTTCAGTGGTGCCTCTTCAAATGAGACCACTACGATTTTTAACTGTCTAATTGGAAAACTATGAATGAGAACTTCTGCGAATGGTACAAAAACTCTGGTTCCTTGATATCCCAATTTATAAGGTCTTAAGTTTGATAGTGTGAATATGATTCAAAGGATATAAATGGAAATGTTTTTGGTTTAGAGTTCCTAATTTGAGGATCTGATTTCTGTTTTAACAATATCATCGTGTTGGTACATGATGAAGCGCGAGAGCCCAGGTCCATTTGCATCATTTTAAAAGCCTTTTAAGCTGTTTTTTTTACGTTCATAAAGTGGGTAATCCAATTGGGAGGTTGATTATGTGGAAAGGGTACATGTGTATGGTTATGTTTTGAGGATATAAGGGGATTACACATGTTCGGACAATTGGATTGGGAATGGCGGAGAGCATACGTTTATCATTGGCAGATATTAATGAGAGTTTGGGATATTGATCCTTGTGTTGTGTGTTGGGAATGTTGTGTTATATTGATTTATGATCCCTTAAGAGAAGTTCCTGGGTTCAATTTTCCCATAAAGTTAGTTGCAGTTCTTGTTATGAATGTTAGTATAGTTTTCTATTCAGATGAAATCATTCGATACTTCTAGGGATGAATAAGATGCAAAGTTAATCTTACACTGCGCAAAAAAATCAACGCACATTCTGAAAATCTCAATTTTAATGAAAGTTAACTCTACATTGACTTTATAACTCATTTATTATGTTCCCTCGGGAAGGTTTTGGACGAAACAAGACACATTAAATGGAAGAAAAATTCAGGATATCACCGAATCTTATGTGAAAGAAGAGAAATAAACAATTTTCAAAATACTGGAATGCTGATAATTGATTTAATACTTGGTATTTCGACCCCTTGCGTCAAATACAGCTCGGCAACGACGGTTCATACTCAAAATGAGTGATCTTAAAATGTTCTGATCTAATCCGTTCCAGATTTCAGTTGGATTCCTAAGTCATTAGGAGTAGCTGGATGATTTTCTGAACTTCTCAGCCTTCTACTGAGCTTGTCCCAAACCTGAGATCTGGACTTCTTGCTGACCTTTCCATTTGAGAGACTTCAACCCCAGATGCTATCTATCCATATTAAAGAGGAGATACTACGTAGCTACTCGATAATGGCAAGTTAATACAATACGAGATGACTCGTAGTTGGCGTCCTGAAAGAGAATGCGATCTACGAGTTATCTCGTAGTTGGCATTCAAGGTGTGAGCAATTGTTTCATTTTAATTGGAGACAAATTTTTAATTTATGACTTGATGGTGTCTTGGACTGTTGATACGTGATGCAGCTAGAGCTCTGGTCGATTTACGTAATTTTTAAGCCTTTCAAGCTGTTTTTCTACGTTCATAAAGGGTGTAATCCAATTGAGAGGTTGATGAAGTGAAATGGTGCATGTGTATGGTTATGTTTTAAGGAAAATTGAAGGGTGAAACATTGGATTATACACGTTCGGCACAATTGGATACATTGGATCATTTATCATTGCAGATGTTAATGCAAGCTTGTTTTTTGGATATTGGTCCTAGAGGAATGTTGTGTTTTATTGATTTGTGGTTCCACAGGAGAAATTCCTGGCTTTGGAGAAAAGTTTTGGTATGGTGTCAGCTATCATGTTATAGTTTTTTATCCAGATGAAATTATAGGGAAACTTGGATAAATGGTAAACCTTTTTTTCGAGAATTCCAATGAGGCCCTGGTACTTTATAATCGAATTATCTCTAAAAATGGTCTAGTTGATTGTTCTGTTATTCAACTCCCATTACTGGATGTACTGTCTTATTCTGGACTTTAACAAACCCGCCTAAGGCTCAAGTCTTTCAGGTTTCAACTTTGATTCACTTTCTGCAGTTTCATCGGCTTTCATTTACTATTGTAAATGAATAGTAATCTGTATATGGATTTCAAAATGGTTTATGGATGTCAGTATGTATTTTATCAGAAGAGTCCAATTAATTCAATGTATATTTTTCACTCATCGCCTACTTTTGTTTTAATTTTATCTTCTCGTTTCAGATATGGTTGCAAGATATTTCCATTATCTCTAGAGTTAAATATAATAAGAGATTCTGTCGAGGTTATATCTCTGAGTTCTTGTATCGAATATGGAAATGTGTATTTTTTTGTGCCAATAGTGTTAACTTTGTTTCTCATATTACTTGTTTTTACATTCGCCGAAATTTGGAAAGAAATTCCCTAGAAAATATATGAAATAACTGGGTTAGAATCGTCAATATAAAGCAGCTGAAGTTACTGTTATGTTGTATTTGAAAAAAATGATGATAATTTTTGTATCTATACGAGTATAATAGTATCACTATTATGAAACACACTTTTTTATGGTCTTTTAGAGAAGGGGAAATTGAAGTAGACTATCTCTGTACAATATCTAATGAAGTTATTTCAGTTATTAAACTGATTTGTATTGTGAACTAATTTTACGAATTAAAAACTTCTGCCCTTTTTTTTACTGGGGAACGATTATTCAAATTCAAATATTCTGGAAAATATTTAATATTCAAATCACAACACACCTGGAAAAGTCCAAATTTTGAAGTTTTTTTTGCGAAGCTCATTGTCTTGACGGTCGGTCATAGGCAAACTTATATTTTGATTTACAATTAAAGAGCTTTAATGGGCATAGCAATATAAAAATTACCACCAATGTAAATCAATATTTAATACTTCTTTTCAATATTAGATATCCTCTACAATCTCACTCATGAATATAAATCCAAATAATATTCAAATACCATATACCCCCTGTACAATTGAAAGGTGCTTGGCCTCCGAAAAACAATCGATAAAGTCACCCAGCTCTTCTGTTAGTCCCAATATCAATCCGACATTCGTTCACGTTGACTTTTTCATGGATAATTCAAAGAATGGAAACAATAAAAGTTGTTAAATATACAGGGATGAACCGAGGAAATAACTATCATTACTAAGCGAAGGTCATCAGTTATAATCGGAGAGCAATCGCTTTCAGGGGACACATTTTATTGGATCAGATTTATTTTTTGATTGATGAATCAAATATCACGGTAACTATTTATGGATTTGAAAAAGATCTACTTAATAGCTTCATTATGAGGAATTGACTTGAGTTTTGATTTTCTATTTCTATTGAATATCATCTAGTTTATATAGATGGTAGATTTATGATTTTGAACTCCGAAATTGTGTCAAAATGAAGATCTATTTTTTGACCATATAATGAGGCCATTAGTTTCATATGATAGCATATACCAATTTAAAAAAAATTATTCCTACTATATTTGTGGCTGCTGATCATTTTGTTGAGAAGGAACGTTGATAAAAATTGGTATTTAGATTATGAACGGTAAATTCTTGATAATGGCTCATTAGTTGAAAGATTATTTATTATTTTTACCAAGGAATGTATTTATGAAATCCCTGTGAATGCGGTAGATCCTACATTGGGGAAACTAAACGGCCCCTCAAGATTAGAATCAAAGAACACCAGAGATTGACTCAACTTGGAGAAACCGAAAAATCCAAACTGGTCCAACATGCTATGAACGAAGACCACAATATCAGTTGGAAGGAAGCTTCCATAATATCGAAGGAAGAAAGATGGAAAAGGAGAAAATTGTAGGAAGCAGCCTTCATGACTTTAACTACCAACCCGATCAAAGGATCGAAGGATGTTTGGAGGCCAATAATTCGTTCTGAATTGGGTAGGACGAACTCGAATCAGGAAAGTTCAAACCTTATTCAAATACTACACATATCAACATGGTTGAGAATCATGTTTAAAAATTTTTGAATTTTTAAAAATTCAATTTTCTGACAGCTAGTGTCAGAAGCTAGTCGCATTGATTTTGCTGAATTTTAAGTTTATTTTTGCGGTTTCCCTGAAGACGGCTGGCGAATGTTTGCCGAAACGTTGGATAGAACAATCCAAGATAATGGGAACAGCCCAAATAATTTTTCAATCGTATATAGATCATAGAGCTGAAATCCTGAAAAATTGATTGTGATTTAATTCCCTTTTCCGGCCTGTAAAACATACGATATTTAATATATCAGAGAAAAATTTACTTTATAGTAGTACAGTGGTATATTAGGAAGATTTACTATCTACGTTTCTGAGAAAATGAATGGTCAATTGCGAATCCAATTGTTGTCTTTCTTTTATCGTTAGGGGTGGCATAATTGACGTAGGATGGCAGGCAATGTACAGTACTCGAATCGAGTATTACAGGCAGCCTGACGCACTTATTCCCGATTCTAAAAAGACACCTTTATTTGCAGTAGACCATTCATTTCGTCGGTATTGTAGAACGTAAATTTTTGGAATATACCACTATTCAACTGTTCACCATACACTATTAACGGGAAAGTTCTGATGCATTGAATATCGTATGTTTTCGATGTAAATTTCCATACCTGTATAAACAGTTTTCACAATGTAATTTGTACGATGATCATTTACAACCGCTCACTTATATTTCTAGAGATTTTCGCAAAAAATTATTATTATAAAATTGGGATAATACGTTTGCAGGAATTTGTTCAAATGAAATAATCATTACTGATTCTCCATTGATCAATGTCAATTGAAAACTAACTCCAGAGATTCATTTCAAACTTCACGAACAATTTGAAACAAACTGCAAAAATTATAAATTCTTCGAATTTTTTTCCCTTTGTTTGGGTTCATTATTTAAAAAAAGTCGTGAACTGGAATTGCTAAGCTGCGTGTCATAGTTATAGAAAGGGTCGTGTTTCATGAATTCCTGCAGAGTTTTTAATGCGTGGTTGACATGAAACAGACGGAGAAAATTTTCGGCCAATGATCTGCTATTTCCGGGACATTTCCCTTCGATAGTCGAATACACTTTCGTTTCTTTTTTTTCGGAGATGTCCCCTGATAGAGTGATGTTTAATTTTGAGGAAAATTATCCAACTAGTATTCTTGGTTGATAATATTTCCTATCAGTTCATTGTTTACATAAACTAAAATCGAAGATTTGATTGCCCAATTGAGTATGGTGAAAAATGTTATTCTTGTTCTATCATTTTCCTATATCAGATTTTGATGTTTGCTTGATATTATCAGATACCAAAGCATCTGAAGAAGCTGAACAACACAATCCCTCATAGTTTCGTCGTATTTGCTTTCAACTACTTGAAAGGTTCAACGATTTGTTGCAAGGTTCCATAGATATTTGATAAACACTCTGTTTCTCTAGAACTGTATGATTAACATAAAAGCTGCTCCTTTTAATTTCCTAAGTTTCAGTTTTTCTTCCGATATTATGGAAGCTTCATCCTATTTAATCCTATCTCCATTCAAAGCTTGCTGGACGAGCTCAGACTTATCAGATTACCCCTGTTGACCTGATTTTTTATGTTTCTAAATACGAACTTTCAAGGGGCGGTCTGTTCTTCCATAGAAAAGGAAGGTGTAATGTTTCTCTAATACAGGTTCTACCATATTCACAAGGTACTACATAATTACAGCTTTGGATTTCAGATTTTCAAGACCAAGTAGGACTTTGATTATACGAGTATTAGCCCTGATAGTATTTTTATTGTGTTATTATTCTGTCATCTTTTCAGATAACAGATTATGTTGTTACTATAGTACTTATAGAGTTCTCGACGAATAACATAATTTTTTTTGGTCAATATCCTTTAAACTCTAGAAATTGAATATGCTGAAGTTTAACTCATTATAGGAGAACCAGCTTTTATGTCAATCGCCGAAAAACCATTGGTCAACCATCTATATAGTTCTCAGAAGCATCTGGAGTCCAAAAGTAGGACCAAGAAAAACAGTCAACAGAAATTTTAAAATCCAATAAATCGAATAAATAGTCATTGATAATTGATCCGACCAGATAAATAATTCTTGACAACGGCTGGTGAATGTTGTCCAAACATTGGAAAGGTACTGGTGGAGAAAATGATGGAAATATTCCAAATTTCATTTATCAAGTGATCCTCTTCAAGCACCAAAACTTTCATTTATTCCTTCGTGTAATCAATATTCATTTCGAAATCCTGAAGCACATTTCAATCATCATCCATTACAATCATAATCATACTTTAAATTCAGTTATGTTAAATTTCTTACAGCTCCAAAAGTTTCCAGCCTCACGTGGCTAGGGATTTCAAAAGACAGCATAATGAAGTGACTTAGCCAAGTTCCAGACTTCGCTTTTCCGGGAAAGTTTCATCAACCCGAATTATTCAGATATCAGTTTCGGAAACACGAGTTAAGGCAAGAAAGTACGAAATATTAATTACACTAGTTTGTCCACGTGAAACTTCTTTTTAAACTTTTCGGAGAAACTACTTCGAAACTCTTCTGTTGAACGACAGAAAAATCTAATCAAATTTTACTTATTAGGTACCAAAACATTCTGACAAAAGTTTGTCCCACGTTTTTTATCAATATTCCGAAATCGAATTCTATAATTAGAATGAAATAGCACTGTTCAAATTTATGGGAGATGATTACCCATCAGTAGGGTCCTGTAACGGTCTCAGAAGAACAGAAGATTCGAAAAATCATTACTTGGAAGGTCAGACCTGGTGTAAAACACCCTCTAGGTCTGAGAGCAAGAATCAAGTATTTCGTATCTGAATATTAAATACTTTTAGGTTTAAATTTTGTAAAAACAGCGAGACAGGGTTTTTTACTGAGGTTTTTCCCTGAGCTCTGGTATCATACGCAGACTACTATGGTACCCCGTTTTGCATTAACCTCAGCTAGGGACTTGTTTATTTCTCATGTATTGTATTTTGTTAGCTCTCAATTCAAAAGAATATAATTAATAATTTTCAGAAAACATATAATCTTATAACTTATGGAGTTTTAGACGAATAACAATTAAATTCTTGAAATAATATGCTCGATGTTTGCTTCCTTCAATACAGAAAACTGCTTCAATATAAATAGCCAAAAACCCATAAGTCAGTCATCTGCAGATCTCAAAAACTTCTGCTTTCCAATAGTAGGACTGAGAAAAAGAGTCAACTGAATTTTGACAATCCAATAAATAATCATTGAGGATTGATTTTCGATATCCAAGTTTCAAAGAATAATTCTTCACAACAGCTAGGGGATGTTATCCGAAACGTGGAATATCACTGACGAAAATGATTGACATAGCCCAAATTTCATTTTCTCAAGTTCACCTCCAAGAATTCCTCGTCAAGCAGTGAAACTTCATTCACTCGTATGCTTCCAGTGTTATCAATATTTAATTTCGAAATCCTTAAGCACTTTCTGAAATATCTATTACATTACAATCATTATTACAATTAAAATTCAGTTATGTTAAATTTCTAAGAGCTCCAAAACATTCTAGCCCCACGTGGCTAGGGATTTCAAAAGACAGCATAATGAAATGACTCTCTTCTTGGAAAGTTTCATCAAACCCGAATTATGCAGATACCTATCAGTTTCGCAAACACGAGATGAAAGATAGAAAGCACGAAATATTAATAACAGTAGTTTGTCTACGTGAAACTTCTTCGAAAATCCTCGAAGAAATAACTTAAAAGTCAGCAGAATTTTGACAATCCAATAAATCAAATAAAAAATAATCATTGAAGACTGATTTACGATTTTCAATTTTCAAAGAATAATTCCCGACAATAGCTAGGGGATGTTATCCGAAACGTGGAATATCTGTGAGGAAAATGATGGAAAAAGCCCACATATTCATTTTGTTAAGGTTATCATCAAGAATTCCTTTTCAGGCAGTGAAACTTCATTCACTCGTATTCTTCCAGTGTTATACATATTTCATTTCGAAATCCCGAAGCACTTTTGGAAACATCTAATGCAATCATGAAAATAATTTAAATTCAGTTGTGTTAAATTTCGAAGCGCTCCTAAACTTTTCAGCCCCACGTGGCTAGGGATTTCAAAAGACAGCATTATGAAATGACTCTCTTCTTGGAAAGTTTCATCAAACCCGAATTATTCAGATATCAGTTTCGCAAACACGAGATACAAGATAGAAAGCACGAAATATTAATTACAGTAGTTTGTCTACGTGAAACTTCCTCGAAACTCCTTGAAGAAATAACTACGAAACTCTTCTGTTGAACGATAGAAAACTCGATTCGAATTCGCGGATAGTTTCGAACGGATTGATTCTGGAAAAGTCTAGATATACAATTTTTTGTGTCTTAACTTTGGACTGATAGAAAGTTTGCCAGCGGAAGATTTTAGAAACTTTTGGTTGGATGTACGTACTCTTGAAACATTGTTGCTGATGGATATTTTTCTTTGAATTGGGTTGGATGTTGACCTTCATTAAATATTCCGATCTTCTGATTGTGATATTGAAAGAAAAGTGTCCCATGTACAGGGTAATTCACTTATCTTGGTAACCTAATTTCTTCCGAAAAGGGATGATTTTTTTTTACTCTGTTGAAGGTATTTGGTACAAGTCAATGTTGACTTGAAATGTGTGTAAAAGTCGGAAAAAAGAATTAAGACGCCAGGCGTCGTGGCGATATCAAAAAATTTTTCTCCAAGAACATAACTTTTTTATTGTGGCATTCAAAAGATAATTTGATTCTGAATGTTCCTTCTGAATACCATTTTTTCTAGTTCTTACCGTCAGCAACCTGCAGCGTAACAACTGTCATTCAAGATCGTTACTTGAGAGTTTCTTCGTTGAGACAACGGTTTGCAACCGCTCGCCTTCTTCAAGATCAGCTTGAGCAAACTCATGGGGTGCCAATAAGCACTCAGACAATAAAAAATCACCTCAGAGAATATGATTTAAGGCCTCTTGTCGCGGCAAGAGGCCCAGCTCTTACCCCAGTCCATCGAAGGGCGCGTTTGGATTTTGCCAGAGAGCATATCCATTGGGAAGGGGCTGCTTGGGAAAGAGTTCTCTTCACAGATGAGTCTAGATTCTGCCACTACCATTGTGATCGACGTTCCCTTGTATACAAACGTCCACATGGATCGATATGCTATGGGGTGGAATATCTTTGTCTGCTCGCACAGACCTAGTGGTCGTTGATAATGGAGCTATGAATGTAAGGAACATTCTTGAAGAGCTTGTAGTGCCATTTGCCCCATGAATCGGTGAAAATTTCATTTTATGGACGGTAATGCCAGACCCCATCGTGCGCGCATCGTTCAGGAGTACCTTGAAGAGGTTGAAGCTTCTCGAATGGAATGGCCAGCAAGAAGTCCAGATCTCAATCCGATTGAGCAGATTTAGGACAACCTCAATAGAAGGCTGAGAAGTTCAGAAAATCATCCAACTACTCTAAATGACTTAGGAATCCAACTCAGAGAAATCTGGGAAGTATTAGATCAGAACATTTCAAGATCACTCATTTTGAGTAGGAGCCGTCGTTTCCGAGCTGTTATTAACGCAAGGGGTGGAAATACCAAGTATTAAATCACTTATCAGCATTCCAGTATTTTGAAAATTGTTGATCTCTCTTCTTTCACATAAGATTCGGTGAAATCCTGAATTTTTCTCCCATTTAATGTGTCTGGTTTCGTTCAAAACCTTCCCGAGAGAACATAAAAATAAGTTATAAAGCCAATGTAGAGTTGACTTTTATTAAAATTGAGGTTTTCAGAATGTGCGTTAATTTTTTTGGGCAGTGTAGTTTAACAGAAACTGACGAGTGTAGATTTTATGTGGAAGAGAAGGAAAATCCTGTTAACTTTAGTTAAAGAATGTCTAGAGATCATTCTTTCGATACAGATTTCACTTAATTTTAAAAATGAAGCATCGATGTTAGCAAGAAACGATTAAACTTTGCGAAACCCATTATGAATATCCAGAAACACTTTTCATTTATTGTTTCTGAAAGACATCCAATATTGACTGAAAAGAAATGAAAAACATAGTTATCAGTTGACATCTAGTGATTTCACGAGTATTTTATATGAACCGTTGTTCGATCGACCCAAATTTCAAACGCATTAAACCTTCCGTTTTAATACGAATATTTCCATTTCAACTCTGCAGACTGAACTGAGTAATATTCCATTTAAATCAGAACTCAACTCCGAAGTTCCAGGAAAGCTGAAAGCATAAACGAACTCGAGTTAAATTCCCTCTCTAAAACAGCCTTCATTGCACCACGGGTATTAATAACATCAACTACAAAACCCCTTCCAGCGTACATTTTCCTTTCAAAACGGCTGCTTTTCAATATCGATGATTGAAAATCCGGTTAATTGAGAGCCGTCAAAGGCGACATTGACGGCGTATGTGCGGCAACGTTCAAAGGAACTTCATTCGAAAAGTTTCGAGTACCGTCAAAAGTAGTGCAGTGTTTTTCAATTAAAATGGACCGAAGTTTTTCAACCATTTCCGGTTGTAGAAGACTCAGGCAGTGCTTACAGATAAAGAGAATTTTTCTATGAGGTTTTTTTTTTTCGAGCTTTTGGATTTTTTTTTCTGGGGAAATATTTACCAAAGGAATTATATGGAATTTCAAGATGTGACACACACTTTTTTGAAAACCACTTCTCCGGAGCTCTGAGATCCGAATACTTTTTGGACCTTCCAGTTTAGAAGGAACTTTCTGGAACAATTCATTCCCGGGAGATTCCTCCAGAGCTCTTTTCTGTCAGTTTCTTCCTTTTCCGAGAACGCAATAGGTACATTTGCCTATAAATTTTCCTTTCAAAACAGTTCCTTTTCAATATTGATGATTGAAAATCCGGTTAATTGAGAGCCGTCAAAGGGGACATTGACGGCGTATGCGCGGCAACGCTCAAAAGAACTTCATTCGAAAAGTTTCGAGTACCGTCAAAAGTAGTGCTGTGTTTTTCAATTAAAATGGACCGACGTTTTTCAACCATTTCCGGTTGTAAAAGACACGGGCAGTGCTTCCAGATAAAGAGATTTTTTCCATGAGGATTTTTTTTGGAGCTTTTAGAAAATTTTTTCTGGGGAATTATTTACCAAAGGAATTATCTGGAATTTCAAGATGTGACACACATTTTTTGAAAAACCACTCCCCCTGAGCTCTGAGCTTCTAACTGAGATCCGAATATTCTTTGGACATACCAGTTTGAATGTTTAGAAGGAACTTTCTGGACCAATTCATTCGGGAAAGATTCCTCCAGAGTTCCTTTCTTTCAGTTTCTTCCTTCCAGATGTTGGCGCATCAACAATGCAACCAATTTCACGAATTTGAGCAAAACAATTGTGTACTTATTTAAGATCAAGCTTTGTACGGCATTATCGTGCACTACGTGCAATTTCTGACGAATTTCCAATAAAAAAACGTTGTTCAAGTGTAAATCGATTAATTTTCTTCAGCGGGGATAATTGTTGTGTGACAAAATACACTCACTGGCAAAATAATCGATCCATTCAGAAAATTGATGCAGTTTGTTAATTCATAAATATGTTATTTGGGGTCCGAATCGATTGAATTTTTTTTTCAATTGTAGGTATGTTCATCCTCAATCAATCACAAGTGTTGAATTTCATGAATACCCGACGTACGTCATTTTATACAAGGTGAAACAAAATCTGTTTTTTCACCCTAACTCAATAAACATCCCTGGTGTGTTCCAGTTATTCCACCGTGTGATTTCTTATTTCATCATCAAGAAACATCTTCTCTTGACAATTTAATTCTTCATTCATAACAATAGCTCAATTTCTGTTGAAGATAGCGGGTTTTCAGAGCAACATTAAACTCCACAATTTGGCTATAACTATCAAAGTACTTTTACAGATTTAATCTTAAATCCGAACGTTATAAGAATAAACTGAAAACTGAGTGAAAACATAAAACAAGAGAAGTTTTAACTCAAAATGTTGTTTCGTATGCACTGTTTATTGGAGAAGACTTCGTGCTAACGCTTTATAATGCCCGACCGCATATACCGCATGTGGCTATGATTGCCAGGTTTTATATAGCAGATACTCAAGAATTCATTTGGCCTGCTCTAAGACCAGATTGAACCCAATTGGGCATGTTTGGATGCTCTTGGGAGGAAAATTCGGCCTCGCGTACCAAGTTCTGATAATTTGCAGCAGATCAGTGATGCTCTAATTGATTCAAAACCTTAATGAAGGCATGCCGAGACGAATTGCACCTGTTATCTGCGTCTGGGCGGAAAACTCGTTATGTTTTTGACGACTTAATTTTCCGTTTGTTTTCATTAGGTCAGAATTTCAGTTCGAATTTGTTGAAGTACTGTTGTAGCCTTAGCAAAATTTAATGTTTCAAAATTTCAAAATGTATTTCGCAAGATTCGGCATGAATACCTATTGAAATATATCAACGATTTTCTATGTAAAGAATAGATGAACTTTTAATTATTTCATTCTATTCTACATATTAAAATAATCTCAACCCAAAATTTAGCAAAATTTAATGTTTCACTGAAAATCCTGTATCTTCAACAAAAATGGAGCTATTGTTATGAATAAATAATGAAATTATCAAGAGAAGATTTATCTTGATGATGGAATAAGAAATCAGACGGTGGAACAACTGGAACACTCCAGGGGTGGTTCTAAAGTTAGGATAAAAAACAGATTTTGTTTCACCCTATACAAAATGACATACGTCGAGTTTTCTTGAAATTCAAAACTGGTGATTGATTAAGAATGAAGATATCTACAATTAAAAACAAAAAGTAATTTGAACCGGACTCGAAATAACATATTTATGAATTAACAAACTTCATCATTTTTTTGAGTGGATCGATTATTTTGCCGTGTAAATGCTACCCTTCATATCTGGTATTATTAAAATGTTTAAATTTTCACTGAAGGAATCAAGCCGAACGTTCTGGCAACCCTGCGCTCGCCTTACCTCTTCCTCAACTTTTTGGCAGGACGAGAAACGTTCGAGAAGAAGGAACTCTAGGGACTTGGAGACGACCAGGACTAAGTTCATAACTCAAATGAATTATTTAGGGGATTTTTCGTAACTCGTTTGTTCTTTCGTCCGGTTCTTTTTAGGAAATGGACCTAAATTGGATATTGTATTTCAGTAAGTTTCAGACGGGTCGGAAAGATGTATGGTTTTAATTCTGATGGGATTAGGTAGTGTTTTATGCGGACAATTTAGAGTGTTCTTTTTCGCCCTTCGTGAGTTTGAGACGAAGAATGGCAATTGTCATCAATTACTGGAGTTTCGTGGAGTTTAGCGAGAGGAATTTCTTGGCCCGTAAGAGGATGGTGGACTAATTGTGGAAAATTTGTAGGATGCTGTCAAAGTGCGATTTATCAGTTTTGTATTGTTCTCCATCATTTGGCCCAATGTAGTTAAGTTGCCCTTTTCAGTTGAAGTAGTTTTGAATTAGTTTTCAAGTATTCATTTTGACAGTGAAGAATAATATTGATCGATTGATATCAATCAATATCAAACTCATTCTTCGGAGCTAGTCTCATCAAAATTCGAATAACATGCAAGCATGTAATATCATTTAGAAATCTAGACCTAGAGCATGCAAAGATGGCTGTTTCGACATATTGAGACTCATCAGTATGAAGAATAGCTTTAGACCCTTTACTTCAAGACCTGGCGGTTATTATTTGTACGACTACCGAAACGAAACACTATCTCTGAGGATCCTTACGAATTGCGTCCACCCACTCAATGAATCTTGAACGAACTATTGGATTAAAACATGAAAGTTATTTGACTTCTTTTTTCGGTTTTCCTCTGAAGGAGAAAGCATCTGTCGTGTCATCTGAACTCATCGGATGTTTCGTCTGGAATTTCTAAGTCTTAATTTGCGAGCTGAATAATATTTATTCCCGCTCCTTCGTTGGGACCTCATTGTTTCCTGTACCACATTCCTTGACTTGAAACAAATTCTTTGGCTTGGAGCACATTCTTTGGCTTGCACCACATTCTTTGGCTTGGAGCACATTCTTGGCTTGGGGCACATTCTTTGGCTTGGACCACATTCTTTGGCTTGGGGCACATTCTTTGGCTTGGGACACAATCTTTGGATGGGACCACATTCTTTGGCTTGGACCATATTCTTTGGGCTGGAGCACATTCTTTGGCTTGGACCAAATTTCTTTTACTTTGGACTTAAATACAAGCATTGGTGGAAGCTTGACTTTGGTCTGAAATACAATCCTAGGCTGAAGCTGAGTATTTTGTGGCTGTCACATTTGGCTGTATATAAATTTGCTTGGAAGTTAACTTATGGCAGAGAACTGGAAGCATAACTGAAGTCTATCGAAGACTTGAGAGCATATCCCGTTACTGAGAACATCTGCATTGCAAAAGTGCCTTGGAAGTGAAGCCCCTATTTGAACCATTCTTTTAAGATGAGTAGTTATAAGTTTGTGTAATTTGAGAGATTATGATTGGAACTGTAAATTTAGGTTTGTACATCTTTTTTTCATAATGAATTGTTGAAAACCTGACTAGAAATGTTGTTGCTGAGGTAATAAAGCCTCCCTTAGAAATAGAATTAGAATCTCATGCTCGAATAACCATCACGTGAAAGTTTATTGTTACAACACAATAACTTCGAAAATACCGACCTAGAGAGCTTGCATTAATATATTGATCTTGAGGCTTATATAGGATTATGTTGGATTTCAAAACACTGCATTCTTGTAAATTGATGAAATTTAATTATAACTATGCAAATTTCAGTTCATTTTTAACATAAACTATCGAACGATTTCAGAAGCAACGATTTGATTGTCCAATCACAGAATTCACTGAACAGTGAATTTAGAAGAAGAAGGTGAATGTATTATCAGGCTTCAGGAGACACATAATAACTTTTCTGTTATTTTTCCATGGTCTAGTTCCTATCGATACATATTGATCAACACTCATTACAAAAGTGCACCTAAAACATTCATTTTTCTTTTTTATTGCTTTTCAATTTTCACCACAATATTTTTCGAATAGTTGGATGGTTCTGTGAGGAAAGCCATTAACCACACGAAGTACACTGCTGTGAATATCTCAGAAGGTTACTATGTCAAGTATTCATCTTTCCATTGGAAAAATCAGAACCAAAAAGCCAAATTCATGGGAGGTTTTTACAGATTTCAAAATGTACTACCCAAGACTCGAAATATCTCAACGATTTTTAATGTATAAGAATAGATGAACTTTTAGTTATTTCAATCTATTCTACATATTCAACTTATGTAAAAAGTAATTGCCATACATTTAGGGTTTCTCTATTGAATATTCTCAACCCATAATTTAACTATTATTCGAATAAATCGTCTCAATAATAAAGTTCTCTGAGGAAATTTGTAAGAATAATATACTATTTCCAGTGAGTGTTCTTGGTTTTCAAACATTCCTATGTTTGCTGACATTACTAAGAATGGCATACCTATTGATTGCTCATCAAAACCAAGATTGCTTTTGTATCATCCAAAAAAAGGATCAAAACATTATCAAATTACTTTAACGACTTCGAATAAATACATTAAATTGATTTGATAGAAATGGAACCTTGTTTATACAAACCATCGATAAATACCATAATTTTCTTTACAGTTCAGTACCTAGTAATTTCTGGATAGGATAGATATCAAATATTGATATCCACTTCCATAGTTTCTTGTTGCTGAAAACAAATTCTGGATAATTTGAATTCTATGAAAAGTTTTCAGCACAAGGGAAAACATTCAGTTAATCTGTACATGTAATTCCTTTTGCAACTATAGGAGAAATAATATAAAGAATACTTTTTTCGATTGTCATTCTTAAAGTAAAAAACTTCACATTAAAGTTTCGTTTGCCACGCAAAACGAAGCTAAACAGTAAACTCAAACAACAAAAGAATAAATTATTCCACTTCATTTTACTCTCATTTCCATTAACGAATCAGGCATAATAATGATGAATTGGAATCAAGATTTCAATTTTATTGCTTGTCGTTAATGTTATGGTGAAAAGAATTTGTTGAATAGATTTGTTGAATCGTAAGAACGTATATTTTGACTTTGATGTGAAGCCAATCGTTCTGTGGATAAGATGTTGTATAACTCAGCTTGACTATTGAAAGATATTCACGTCAATTTTCGTCTGTTATGAAATGTTGCTAAGCATTTTCGTTATGAATTTAGTCAGACCGAATGTTTTACTGTTGTTACCAGTAGAAATACACTTGTTTTAATTCAGAAAACATCTAGATCCTTTGATAGAGTGACACAACCACAAATTTGCATTTTGTCAGTCTTCAAAGGGAGGACAATCCATCGCACTAATCTAGGAACAACAGCGTATCTACTTGAGGAAAACATAAGAATTTTACCTTTGAGAAGTTGAAAAACAGACAATAATCATCCAGAGGAAAAATTAGGAAGATGAACTGAACTGAACTGAAGAAAGACAGAAAGACACACAGGCACAAACTCAAGCACATACGGTACTGATCTATTTTTTCTGTTCAATGTCAGTGTCGATAGAACGCGATCTTGGGGGTTGGGTATCGTCCAAAATACAGTATCAAGGGTTGAAATGTGCTGTGTGATGTTGAATGTGAAAAGGGAGTAGACCCCAGCGAGCGAAGGGTGCCAAACTGCCAGAGAAACGGGGGGTGGTCTGAGCGCCTCGCGAGGTCCTTACGCGCTTGCGCTCGCGAGAGTTTTCCGCCGCGAGACGGCAGATGGCGCGGGTTTCCGCCGGTCAGCGATCATCCCCGCGATTTCGTTTTTCTCGATCGGTGGAAAACTCGGAATTCGGAGGAAATTAGATGTTACGAGGAGCGTTGAAGAGCGGAAATTCCAACATGGTCGGCACGGAAAACACGATCCGACGTGTCCAAGCGGGATAAGGTATTGTTCTCCGGAGGATTGATGGATATCGATGGGAATCCTGCAGGTGATTAGTCTTTTTTTCGGGATTCGAATATTCGACAAATCGTGTGAAACACTTTCCTGCTAATGAATGAAAAAACGGGGGATGTTTTTGATTCTGTCAGGGATGTCATTTATGTTTCGGACGTGCCAGATGGAATCTATCATTTTTGGCGTTTGGTTTTTTGTGGAGGGTTGCGATGAAATGCTCTTATATTGCGTGTATTTTTCATTCGTAATCTCACACTATCGAGATGTTCTATCCTTATCGAATGTTACTCTGATATCTGCGAGAGGAAATAAGTGATCGCGAAAAAAAAATGGACTCCGCAAAACCTCTTCTGGCAAACAGAAAGCAGAGACAAGACATAGTCAATAATAACGAAATGAAAATTCATGCGTTCAAGAGTAACGCAGGTATAATATAAACTACGTCTGGTTCATGACGATTAACCGAGCGTTTTCACTTCAATGACTGAAGGTAAAATCTACATAGTTGGACTACCACCAGTTTGTATGAAAAACGGATAAACATCTCTCTACTCGCTACTTCGTTCAAGGTTCATGCATCCGTTATTCTCAGAAATAGGCGACAATTCTTCAAATAACGGAATCTAGAATGCCTTTCATACGGAGCTCCACCATACTGCAGAGCCCCAAATAGGGCGAAATAGCTATATATGGATGCTCTGTATGATATTTAGCACCATGTATGTTCTTTGTGATTTAACAGGATTAGTTTCGAACTATGGGTTTAATATTGGTTGATTTCAATCAATTAATATTAATCTCTACTTTCATTTTTTATATCGATGATGACACTCCAAAATTGTGTAGTGATAATTAATAATTTTTTGAGTATAATTCATTCAAATCGCTATTGTTCAATTCCTCAGTGTCTTCTTACTGAGAAAAAAAATTCCAAATAAGGAAATCGAGGAGTAAAGTGACAAAGTGTTGATGTATCGACGAAAAGCGGTAAACGGTAAACTAGTCACAGGAAATATGAAAGTTTGCTCCTTGCATTTTGTAGATGAGGATTATTTTAAACGAGGTAAGTACAGATTACACAAAACTTTCAGCTTAGGTCAGATTCATGGGTTAATCGTTTGCAGATAACAGAGGTAGTTTTTGGAAAATACTGTTGTGCCTACCATAAATCTTCCTATTGTATTTACTACTACGCTCAAAAATACAGGACAGTATATTCACAATTAAGGTCACTACTAGACAGATATCATGTTTGAAATTGTCCAAACATATTGTACCTGATTGAGGAAAACTAATCAACCTCTGATTCTACTGACTCACCCTGTTAACTCTGAAAAGTTTGGCGCCATAGGCATGAGTAACTTCTGATCACGGGCAAGATTTCGACAAAATTTTTTGCAATATTCAATACTGAAAGACCAAAAAATTTCAGCGCTGCATTTGCTCGGTGAAGACATCTAGTAGTTCCACTTCCTATTAAGGTTTGCTTACATTATTAAACTATTGTTTATTTTTTCAAAACCTTCGGTAATCTTGTTCCTCAGCTTCAGCTATGATTAGTCCTTAATCCTCGTATACAACAACGACATACAGTTCGTTTGAAGAGTTTCGTGCTCCTGAGCTGTTCGAGTTCTTGTGAGCAACCAATGGCAATTCTGAGTTACTCAGAAACACGAAACTCTTCAAAACGAATAGATCAATTATCCAAATCACCTTTGATCTCACCATACCCTCTTATACCTAACAGGGCCCGGAAAAAATCGGACCATGAACCTTACTTGCGGAACCCCTCTCGAAATAAACTTGATCTCTTGATTCAGTCCAAGAATCCTTGATTCTGACATTTTCTAATAACTTTTCACTTATGGAACAACTTTTCTTCGAACATTCTTAAAGCTCATATCAATAATAGTATCTAACCTGGATCGATAATTACGAAACAACCTATTAATACCCTTCCATACAATCAATTAGCAACACCCTCATCTCTCTAGGTCAGTTTATTCATATTGAATATCCTTCAGAGAAGTTTGCTGACTCACCACAAGTACGGGCCCTATAAATCTTACAGGCCAACTTCGATTGAACTTTGGTCGCCTTCAACTGGGTAATGAGTCAGAGGATGGTCTAGGATTCGCCGAAGGGTATGTGGGTGTGTAATGTAGGGTAAGGTTGAGGACTTAGCATCCTTGCAGACACCTTACGTGCGAAAGACCCTATCAGGAATATTTTGATGAGGGTTAAGACGTACCTGGTATTGTCAATTAAGGTCTAATGGATCTGATGCAGCGTAGGTTCCTATTGTACAGTGGTGGCCTAATCATTCACATTCGGATGAAGAGATGTAAATGGACATAAAATGATGCTCCAGGCATTATCTGTCTGGAAATTATGAAGCGAACATCAACATCAACATAGCTGTATGTATATTCTGTCGAAACTGCTAAAGGGTTATCCAATAAGAGGTGTTATTTTGAATAGCCCGCTATTTCGGTAGATATCATGTTTGAAGCTGTAATTTTTGACATTAGGCAAGTATGAACTACGCCATTAATGAAAATGGAACAATACACGCTTCAAGATAGCATTGAAATTATTAAAATTCACTTAAAACTGGTGAAAATTTGGCAGAGACTATTCGTGAAACTCGAACATTTTTGGGTTGTCGTGAAGCACCTTGTCGGACTGCAATAAAGAAATTGGTGGACAAATTCGAGCTGTTGGAACAAGTTAGTGATGTGAAGAATGAAACCTGTGCACGTTACTCAAGAACAGCCGAAATATTGCTGCTGTAGCTGAAGTGTTGAAGAAAACCCATTCCTCGTCGTTCTTTGGAATTAGGCATTCCACAAATGTCATTACACGGTATATTTCGCATAAAGATTTGGATCCTTGAGGAGAGCGTCCACCTATAGGCAGCGAACGCAGCGGATGCAGCGGATTTTAGAATTCTTTTTAAAATATCCGATTCGTTCGGCGCGGGCAGGTGGACGCGCTTGCATTAGTTTCTATACAAAGGATTCTAAAATCCGCTGCGTCCGCTCCGTCCGCTACGTTCGCTGCCGATAGGTGGACGCTTACCTTTG
Source organism: Propylea japonica (assembly GCA_013421045.1). Classification (NCBI taxonomy): domain Eukaryota; kingdom Metazoa; phylum Arthropoda; class Insecta; order Coleoptera; family Coccinellidae; genus Propylea; species Propylea japonica. Next base: position 46,277,210 of record CM024247.1, on the reverse strand, counting down.
GGCTTTTAAAGTTCAGTTAACACAAGAACTCAAGCCGGCCGATCATCAACAACGCCGTGTCTTTGCTGATTGGGTCGTTGAAATGCATGAATGCATCTTGAGTGATGACGCTCATTTCCACCAGTGGCTTCGTCAACAAGCAAAATTGTCGCATCTAGGGCTCGGAAAACCCAAGAGTTATTGTTGAAAAGCCTTCCTATCCTCAACGTGTGACTGTTTGGTGTCGTTTATGGTTCGGCGGAGTCATTGACCTTACTTTTTCGAAAATGAGGCTGGATCAACAGTTAATGATTTTTATGTCCGGAATTGGATATTAATGATCTGGACAACGTTTGCGTTCAACAAGACTGTGCTACGTGCCACACAAGCAACGAAACCATTGATCTTTTTCGGGAAAAGTTCCGAACCGTGTTATCTCTCGAAAAGGTGATCACAATTGACCACCGAGATCTTGTGATTTAACACCTTGCGACTTCTTCCTTTGGGGACACGTGAAAGAGGAGGTTTACGCCAATAGCCCAGCATCGATTCAAGACCTCAAAGATGGAATTCCTGAGTCTATCGAGGAAATAGGGTATTCACACTACAATAAAACTGTTGAGTGTTGATTATAATTACAAATATCAGATCTTATCAATTATGACATTCTTGAGATGAACAGTTTATGATTAATTTGTTTCCAAAAGTAGAAATTAGTATCATGAAAATTCATATTCATAATATCATATCCATTTATATCCGAAATCTACATGGACAAATATGATGGATGCTATAGATATATCGAGTGTCCCAAGGTGAGTGGCCTATTAGATTATTATGGAAACTATTAATGGTACAGATTTTAAATTTTGTAGATAAATATTTGGAAATGTAAGGAACATTTCTGAAAAAATTTATATTTTTAGTGTTGTCTAGTACGACAATTCTTTTAATTATAGTTATCAGTTATACAGGATGAACAAAAAAATCATAATTTACCAAGCTGGCCACTCATAATGGCCGCCAATTTGTTTCCCCAGAATGGTGAGGACTTCGCATTTCCTTTAATATATGTTCTATGGTGTTCACTTGCCATAATCGAGTAGCTACGACTAAACTCGTAGTATATCAGCTTAAATATGTATAGATAGATGGCTTCTGTTAACAGAAGAAGAAATCAATGCTCGCTCACAGGAACGGAAAATTCATTCATAAGAAAACAGATATTACCTACAATTCAAAAAAACTACCAGATCATTCGTAAGCCCCTTTTTCCAAAAAAAACACATAGTCCGTTCACGAAAGGTTGAGCCGTCGGTTGGCCATGGAAATTTGGCATATTCCACTGTGTATATTAAAATTTCAGGTTATGTTCTTCATTTTCTTGTCAGATTGATACACAATGTTGTCAATAGTGCATAGAGTTCTCTGATAACTAGCAGCTCGTTGGACGAGACCGAGTACATTCGGCAACGTTGGCTTTATTTTATTTTATGACAGTAAATACTGCCAACTTCAGATAAATAAAGAAACGCCTACTATGTGCTCAACCTTTCGTGAACGGACTATAGATTGTTTATTCTTCAGAAACCTAGGCCGTCCAAGACTCTTGCTGATGTATATATATCCATGGAGGTAAAGGAAGAGGAGGGAGCATATCCTATATTTGCCTAGGTGCAAAAGTGTCACATAAAACCATTAAATCGGCCATATTTGTATGGGCAACTTGCGGCGGGAATTTTTTGTATTCATTAGAGCACCAATTCACTAAATAAGAAACCTTTTTCAACTAATACTAAATATCTTTCTGCCACAAACTATAGAGAAAATAAACAAGAAGTGAAGCACAAATAATAAAATTCAACGTTTAAAAAGTTCGAAGTCGGCCACATTGGTGTGTCCCTCCTTTGTTTTGTGTTATTTTGTTTACATGACACTTGTCAAACGTTAGGCCCCCTCCACTTCCTTACCTTCACGTGTATATCATTTACAAATTACATAGAACTTCAAACTCATGGCTGCAACACAGAGAAACCCTGTTTCTCAGGAACAGAAACCCTGTTTCTCAGGACGTTAGGTTAAGAATTCACCCCCGTCTTGTGGAGCACAATCCGTGCTTCCCAGAACGTTATAAAGCCTCCCACTGTCTCCCATTCATCCTTTGTATTCGACCATGTCGAGGCGAGACACGAGCAATTTCATCGGGAATTCTTGAGACGAATCCGGAACTCCTCCATTGTGTCCTGCGAGCTAGAAACTGGAACGAAGAACACGCTCGGGAATTCCTATGAGCTCTGTTAATAAGCGACCGAATTGATTGCTGATTTGTTCTTTTCCGGGACGACCGGCGATGGTTCTTTGGATGAGGACGGTCATCAGTGACGGTTTTGAAGTTCACTTTAAAATTTTAATACGTCATTGGTTCATTGTGAAATGTTGAAGAAACATCGTTTTTAATACTGATGTTTCTCGAATCGAATCAAATTGTTCAACAGATTATTACAAAACGATATGTAACAATTGAAGTCAGTAAAAAAAATAGCGAAACTAACAGAATGACAAAATAGTATATAACATTACTAGCAAGGTAAGAGGGTTTTTACTGGCGAATGGAGGATATAATTGACGAGCCGCAGGCGAGTCAGTTACCTCCTTGAGCCAGTAAAACCCGTTATCTTGCGTGTATTGTTTTATATTTTATTTGTTTCTCGTTTGTAAAAAGGTGGGATAAATTCCAAAAAATCTCAATAATTTATGCAAATGTCGTAAGCTATTTATGATTATTTATGACATCGGAAAATTATGACAACTGTCAGTGGCTTTACGAGAGGGAAGTCCTTCGAGAATATTTGCTGATTTCTGAGGAAAAAGGCCAGATCCAAATGAAACAAGGTATGCATATCGTTTTTTAATACTTTTATAACATTTATTACTAAAAATATTTGTTCTAGGAACGATGAAATTAGAAGGATAAATGAAATTAGAAGCAAGTACGTGAAAAGGAAAGCGAATAGATACGAATATAACAAGGTACGAATATCGTTTTTGAATAGTTTGAGAACGTTTATTGAGAAATACATTTGTTCCAGGAACTCTGAGATTAGAAGAATAAATTAAATTAGAAGCAAGTACTTGACAACTTTCAATGTAAATAATACTACTAACTTGTAAAAGTTTTACAAGTTAACTGTCAATTTTACAAGTTAGTGACTTGAAAACATAAACTTCCTTGATTAATATTGTGTTTTGGAATCTGACGTTTACAAATGAGAAACAAATAAAAACTTTTTCCCTACGACCGCGTGTTTCTACCCACTTTCCCGCACTCATTTAGGTTTAAAAAGTGTCACTTTCTTGCTCTAGTGCGAAAAGACTCGCAATTTTCAATCAAGGCCTACTTACCTAACCCAGAACGTTACAGTTCACAGTTTAAGACGATCCTTGGCGATGTTTCTAGCAGATTCAGGCGAAGGGACAACCAACATAAAACGTCTTGGAGGCTGAAAGTCAACTGCTGTTAATGAGAGTTATTTTGAGGAGTCCGCTGAACAGAAGAAAACCATCGATCCCTAACCTTCACGTTCGTTTACCTAACCCGAACATCCAACCCGTGATCGGAAAGTACGCTGCTAATAACTCTATCAACCGACTCAGGTTGATCTATCGTAACCCTACACGAGAGCAGGGTCGTAGAGTCACCGCATATGCAGTGCAGTTAAATTTTGTGTTTGAAAAGGCGGGAATAAGTCTTCTATTTATCCTAAAACTTAAGAAAAGAGAAGAGAATTTGGCTCAGTGTAGAATATGTGGTTCCATGAGGCGAGAAAATGATGTGAAACAACTTCTTCACAACTTTGTATGCAGATATTTCTGCGTTAAAGCTGAAGCCTTCTTTACTTCTTCAATATGGGTACTCAAGGATAACACTGAACATGCGAAGACACACCAGATATTATAAGAAAGATTTTACAGAATCAATAAATCCGAACAAAGCTAGAGACAATCAATAAATAAACTGGAATTGAAAAAAATAAATTCTTTAACATAGGTGTTCAGAAATAACATTGAATATGGAAGGGTACACCAGAAACTATAAGAAATATTTTACAAAAGCCAATAAATGCAAGCAAAGCTAGAGACAATTCGAAAATGAACTGGGACTGAAAAAATGAATCCATAAATTATTTCGTTATGTCATTGATATGACTGTCACTTCAAAACCTAAAGCCTTAGATTATTCACAACTAAGGGGTTGACCCCCCCAAAAACGCTATATTTTAGCATTTTGCGAAATTCTGTAGGAACTACAGAAACGGTTATTACTGATTATTATAAAGCTCGTTCTTATGAATAGATTGACGCTGAAAATTCATCGATTCGAAGCGAACTGCATTTCGCAGACGCTCTTAAACGCAACTCGAAAATGAAAAATGGAAAATCTATAAAATGAATTCATTCGAAAAGTATGGCAGACTTTATTGAATTTGGTATGTTTTTATAGGTTTTCGAGGTAGCTGAATTAAAAAAAATACTTTCGAATCGATATCTGCAAGCGTTAAGAATTTCACCGTTCAAATGGCATTTTTTCCAAAACTCGAAATTTCAAACTCTCATAATTTCCGTTGAATAGCCAGAATGAGAAACGAATTGCATATTCTTTTTCAGTCTGTAGTACCCTTCAATATAAGCACATAAAATAATCATCTGAAATTTTGAAATTTGGACGAAAAATGACTAAGGGTTTGACCCCCCTAAAACGATATATTTCAGCATTTTGCAAAAATTCTGTAGGATCTACAGAAACGGTTATTACTGATGATTATAAAGCTCGTTCTAATGAATAGATTGACGTTGAAAATTCATCGATTCGAAGCGAACTGCATTTCGCAGACGCTCTCAAACGCAACTCGAAAATGAAAAATGGAAAATCTATAAAATGAATTCATTCGAAAAGTATGGCAGACTTTATTGAATTTGGTATGTTTTTATAGGTTTTCGAGGTAGCTGAATCAGAAAAAAATACTTTCGAATCGATATCTGCAAGCGTTAAGAATTTCACCGTGCAAATGGCGTTTTTTCCCCAAAACTCTAAACTTCAAACTCTCATAATTTCCGTTTGAATAGCCGGAATAAAAAACGAATTGCATATTCTTTTTCAGTCTGTAGTACCCTTCAATATAAGCTTATAAAATGATTATCTAAAATTTTGAAATTTTGGACGAAAAATGACTAAGGGGTTGACCCCCCCTAAAACGCTATATTTCAGCATTCTGCGAAAATTCTGTAGGATATACAGAAACGGTTATTACTGATGATTATAAGCTCGTTCTTATGAATAGATTGACGTTGAAAATTCATCGATTCGAAGCGAACTGCATTTCGCAGACGCTCTCAAACGCGCAACTCGAAAATGAAAAATGGAAAATCTATAAAATGAATTCATTCGAAAAGTATGGCAGACTTTATTGAATTTGGTATGTTTTTCTAGGTTTTCGAGGTAGCTGAATCAGAAAAAAATACTTTCGAATCGATATCTGTAAGCGTTAAGAATTTCACCGTTCAAATGGCATTTTTTCCAAAACTCGAAATTTCAAACTCTCATAATTTCCGTTCGAATAACCAGAATGAGAAACGAATTGCATATTCTTTTTCAGTCTGTAGTACCCTTCAATATAAGCACATAAAATGATCATCTAAAATTTAAGATTTTGGACGAAAAATGACTAAGGGGTTGACCCCCCCTAAAACGCTATATTTCAGCATTCTGCGAAAAATCTGTAGGATATACAGAAACGGTTTTACTGATGATTATAAAGCTCGTTCTTATGAATGGATTGACGTTGAAAATTCATCGATTCGAAGCGAACTGCATTTCGCAGACGCTTTTAAACGCAACTCGAAAATGAAAAATGGAAAATCTATAAAAAATTCATTCGAAAAGTATGGCGGACTCTATTGAATTTGGTATGTTTTTCTAGGTTTTCGAGGTAGCTGAATCAGAAAAAAATACCTTTGAATCGATATCTGCAAGCGTTAAGAATTTCACCGTTCAAATGGCATTTTTTCCAAAACTCGAAATTTCAAACTCTCATAATTTCCGTTCGAATAACCAGAATGAGAACGAATTGCATATTCTTTTTCAGTCTGTAGTACCCTTCAATAAAGCACATAAAATGATCATCTAAAATTTCGAAATTTTGGACGAAAATTACTAGGGGTTGACCCCCCCTAAAACGCTATATTTCAGCAGCATTTTGCAAAAATTCTGTAGGATCTACAGAAACGGTTATTACTGATGATTATAAAGCTCGTTCTAATGAATAGATTGACGTTGAAAATGCATCGATTCGAAGCGAACTGCATTTCGCGCAGACGCTCTCAAACGCAACTCGAAAATGAAAAATGGATAATCTATAAAATGAATTCATTCGAAAAGTATGGCGGACTTTATTGAATTTGGTATGTTTTTATAGGTTTTCGAGGTAGCTGAATCAGAAAAAAATACTTTCGAATCGATATCTGCAAGCGTTAAGAATTTCAGTTCACCGTTCAAATGGCATTTTTTCCAAAACTCGAAACTTCAAAGTCTCATAATTTCCGTTTGAATAGCCAGAATGAGAAACGAATTGCATTTCTTTTTCAGTCTGTAGTACCCTTCAATATAAGCCCATAAAATGATCATCTAAAATTTTGAAATTTGGACGAAAAATTACTAAGGGGTTGACCCCCCCTAAAACGCTATATTTCAGCATTCTGCGAAAATTCTGTAGGATCTACAGAAACGGTTATTACTGACGATTATAAAGCTCGTTCCTATGAATAGATTGACGTTGAAAATTCATCGATTGGAAGCGAACTGCATTTCGCAGACGCTCTCAAACGCAACTCGAAAATGAAAAATGGAAAATCTATAAAATGAATTCATTCGAAAAGTATGGCAGACTTTACTGAATTTGGTATGTTTTTATAGGTTTTCGAGGTAGCTGAATCAGAAAAAAATACTTTCAAATCGATTTCTGCAAGCGTTAAGAATTTCACCTTTCAAATGGCGTTTTTTCCAAAACTCTAAATTTCAAACTCGCATAATTTCCGTTTAAATAGCCGGAATAAAAAACGAATTGCATATTCTTTTTCAGTTTGTAGTACCCTTCAATATAAGCACATAAAATGATCATCTAAAATTTTGAAATTTTGGACGAAAAATGACTAAGGGGTTGACCCCCCCTAAAACGCTATATTTCAGCATTTTGCAAAAATTCTGTAGGATCTACAGAAAAGGTTATTACTGATTATTATAGAGCTCGGTCTAATGAATAGATTGACGTTGAAAATTCAATCGATTCGAAGCGAACTGCATTTCGCAGACGCTCTCAAACGCAACTCGAAAATGAAAAATGAAAAATCTATAAAATGAATTCATTCGAAAAGTATGGCGGACTTCATTGAATTTGGTAAGTTTTTCTAGGTTTTCGAGGTAGCTGAATCAGAAAAAAATACTTTTGAATCGATATCTGCAAGCGTTAAGAATTTCATTTCACCGTTCAAATGGCATTTTTTCCCAAAACTCGAAATTTCAAACTCTCATAATTTCCGTTTGAATAACCAGAATGAGAAACGAATTGCATATTCTTTTTCAGTCTGTAGTGCCCCTCAATATAAGCATATAAAATGATCATCCAAAATTTTGAAATTTTGGACGAAAAATGACTAAGGGGTTGACCCCCCCTAAAAACGCTATATTTAAGCATTTGCGAAAATTCTGTAGGATCTACAGAAACGGTTATTACTGATTATTATAGAGCCCGGTCTAATGAATAGATTGACGTTGAAAATTCATCGATTCGAAGCGAACTGCATTTCGCAGACGCTCTCAAACGCAACTCGAAAATGAAAAATGGAAAATCTATAAAATGAATTCATTCGAAAAGTATGGCAGACTTTATTGAATTTGGTATGTTTTTCTAGGTTTTCGAGGTAGCTGAATCAAGAAAAATACTTTTGAATTGATATCTGCAAGCGTTAAGAATTTCACCGTTCAAATGGCGTTTTTTCCATAACTCGAAATTTCAAACTCTCATAATTTCCGTTTGAATAGCCAGAATGAGAAACGAATTGCATATTCTTTTTCAGTCTGTAGTACCCTTCAATATAAGCACATAAAATGATCATCTAAAATTTTGAAATTTTGGACGAAAAATGACTAAGGGGTTGACCCCCCCTAAAACGCTATATTTCAGCATTTTGCGAAAATTCTGTAGGATATACAGAAACGGTTATCACTGATGATTATAAAGCTCGTTCTTATGAATAGATTGACGTTGAAAATTCATCGCTTCGAAGCGAACTGCATTTCGCAGACGCTCTCAAACGCAACTCGAAAATGAAAAATGGAAAATCTATAAAATGAATTCATTCGAAAAGTATGGCAGAATTTATTGAATTTGGTATGTTTTATAGGTTCTCGAGGTAGCTGAATCAGAAAAAAATACTTTCAAATCGATATGTGCAAGCGTTAAGAATTTCACCGTTCAAATGGCGTTTTTCCAAAACTCCAAACTTCAAACTCTCATAATTTCCGTTTGAATAGCCGGAATTAAAGACGAATTGCATTTTCTTTTTCTGTCTGTAGTACCCTTCAAGATAAGCACATAAAATGATCATCTAAAATTTTGAAATTTTGGACGAAAAATGACTAAGGGGTTGACCCCCCCTAAAGGAAGAAGTCGCTAAGTGTTAAATCACAAGATCTTGGTGGCCAATTGGAATCAGCTCTTGGAGATAACACGGCCCGGAAACTTTTCCACAAAAAATCAATGGTTTGGTTTCGTTGCTTGTGTTGCACGTAGCGCCGTCTTGTTGAAAGTAAACTTTGTCCAGATCAATACTATCCAATTTCGGCCATAGAAAATCATTAATCATCTCGATGGGCAATCCATTCACCATAATTGTTGTTCCAGCCTCATTTTCTAAAAAGTAAGGTCCATTTTCGAAAGCAGCAATATTCTCAGCAGTTCTTGAGCGACATGCACGAATTTTATTCTTCACATCTCTAAAATGTCGCAACAGCTCGAATTTTTCCACCAATTTCTTTATTGCGGTCCGACAAAGTGCTTCACGCCGATCCAAAAATGTTCGAAGATTACAAACCGTCTCTGCCAAATTTTCACCATTTTTATAGTGAATTTTAATAATTTCAATGCGTTCTTGAAGCGTGTATCGTTCCATTTTTGAGCGCTCGTTCTACTTAGACGAGTGCTTTATCGTTTTGTCCAAATGTCTGTAATTTTCGAATTTTAAGCCGAAAATGGTCTCAAACGATAGGGTTCGACTCCCTGATGGAAAATATGAGGTCAAATCAAATTCTGTAGGGCCGTCCGGCCGGCCGTATGTGAGCACCATAACTCTCGAACGGATTGTCCTAGAGACCTGAAATTTTCAGGGTGTGTTCAGCTCCCAAATAGCTCGGTTAAGTTCGTTAACCAGAAAAATCGTACAGGGTGTTCCATAGAAAGTGGCCATTCAAAATTTTTGTTACTCAATATTTCACACAAAACGAAAGCAAACGGAATGAAATATTGCAGCAACGTGCCAGATGTTTATAGTAAGCCTCTTGCAAAATTTTGTTGCCATAGTGTTAACAGAACCATAGAAAATTCAATTGGAATATTGAAAAGAAGAATTTTTTTATTTCCATAACCAACTTTCCGATTCAAATGAAATTCATTTTGTAAGTTGAGACTGATATACTGAATGTTCATGCGAATTTTCAATAGGATAGCATCATCAAACCATAGAAATTCCAACTGGAATATTAAAGGAAAGACTCTTATATTTCCATAACAAGATATCCGAATCAAATGAAATTTATTTTTGGAATTGAGATTTATATATTGAATGTTTGTGCAAAATTTGAAAATCATCGCATCATCCGAACTATAGAAAATTCAATTTGAATATTGAAAAAAAAAATTATATTTTCATAACAAGATATCTGAATGAGTGAAATTTATTCCTGGTATAAAGATTGATATACTGAATGTTCATGCAAATTTCAAGAGGATCGCATCATCAGAACCATAAAATTTAATTATTTTAATTTTCAAGTGTGACCATAGAATTGAATTTTTTAAATTGTTTATATATAAAGTATCAATTTCAAGTCATATAAAGAATTTTGAGATGATAGTCCTATTGCTCCACCAGAGAACGAGCGCTCAGAAGCTCCTGCTCAGGGCTTGCTTCTATTTTTATTATGGCACGTAGTTTCTACTTGTCAAATGTCTAAAAATGATTGCTTCAAACGTGACATGTACCGAAAGAGCGGGCAGTTCAAAATAACACCTCTTATTGGAAAACCTTTATAATCTCTAAGGATGAATATTTTCTTCTTCGTCTTCTTCGGAAAAAAGCGAAATATCGGTCCCCTTTGCAAATAAAGAGGCTACAAATCTGTTCGCGTGTAGAAACCGTGGTTATACCAAGTACTCGTTCATTTCGTACCTGTGGGAATGCAAAACCGGGGCATATAAATCGATATAAAATATCAGGGTCTGTTTGTTTTCCCTCGGGGCCCCTGCGTTCGAATTTACAATAGCCACCGGAAAATATGATTACGGGAAAGTTCACGCAAGGAAAATTCGAAGCAAACCTTCGGCAGGACTTGCGGGAAAATTCCTGGAGATGGAAAGTTTCTGGGACAAAGGATTCAATTTTAATTCTTATCTGATCGCGGTCGCGAAAATTTTATTGAAGCGAGGTGTTCGCAATTTCCTTTTAGCGGGATTCTGCCGGTGGGAATGATTTTCTGATACATCTATAATTTCCGAATTTTTTGCTGGAAATATTCCTTGAAGTTGTGGTTCTACTTATCGATGGAATGTTCACTTTTTCTTATGATGAAAATTGATTTAAGTTTGGTTTCACAAAATGACGTTGATAAATGTCATCAGGTATTCCTATAAAAATAAGTTTTTTCTAATATAAACCCCAAACGATCAACGATCATAAAGTTTTGTTAAGCCTATCTCATAAAGATATGAAATTTTCGAAATGGGTGTATTCAGACACTTTCGAAATAAGCATGAGCATCGCAGATTTTTGCTCGCTTGTTTTTAGGGGAATAACAGCCTAGTTTCATTTTGCCCAAATGTCTGTAGTTTTTTAATTTCGTGCCTGAAGTGGTGTCAAACGACTAGGTCGGGATTAGTGATGAAGAATACGTGACCAATACAAATTAATTCTGCCAGACCGTGAACACGAAAACTCCTGAGCAGATTAATTTAGGGTTCTATAATTTTTGAATAAGGGGTCGATTCTTGAATAATGTCACTGCACTAAGCAGGCACTTTCGAACGCAACTCGAAAAAGAAAATTGTAAAATCTATAAACTGAATTTATACGAAAATTATGACAGACTTTATTGCTATTGGTATCTTTTTTTAGGTTTTCAAGGTGGCTGAATCAGAAAAAAAACTCTCGAATCGATATCTGCAAGCGTTTAAATTAAGTCGTTCAAATGGCAATTTTCCAAAACTCGTTATTTCAAACTTTCATAATTTCCGTTTCAACAGCCAGAATCGAACATGGATTGCATATTCTTTTCAGTCCTTAGTCCCCTTCAAAAAAAGCACATAAAATGATTATCTAAAATTTTGAAATTTTGGACGAAAATATCTAAGGGGTTGACCCCCCCTAAAACGCTACATTTCAGCCTTTGCAAAAATTCTGAAGGATCAGCAGAAATGGTATTACTGACAATTGTTAAGTCCGATATAATGAATTGATTGATGTAGAAAATACATCGATTCGCTGCGAACTGCATTACGCAGGTCTCTCGAACGCAACTCGAAAATGAAAATGTAAATCTATAAACTGAATTTATTTGAAAAGAAGACGGACTTTATTGAATTTGGTATGTTTTTGAAGGTTTTCGAGGTAGCTGAATCAGAATAATGTACTTTCGAATCGATTTCCTCAAGCGTTCAGAATTTTACCGTTCAATAGCAATTTTCCCTCACCTCGATATTTCAAACTGTCATAATTTCCGTTTGAACAGCCTGAATGAAAAATAAATTGCATATCTTTTTTCAGTCTGTCGTCCCCTTCAATATACGCACATAAAATGATCATCTAAATTTTTTAAATTAGATTTATATGTGCCCAGAGTTTTATTATAAAATTTATAGTTTATGTCATTTTCTTTTCACCATGTAATAAAGGGACCGCGCTGGCTGCCCCCCTGGTAGAAACTCCCTGACTCGCTATATCAAAACAGACGCTATTGGTTGGGAATAAATCCATAATCTGCAAAACGCTAGCAAACAACATTGTTCAGCTTATAAGCTGCTGCACATAATTGTTTATATTAATTATATGTATTAATATAACGCATGTCATTCAAAATATTGGTATCGTACCATTTTCGAATTTTCCGTTCAAATCTTAAAACTTCCTTTGAAATTTTCATACTGAAAGGTACTCCATATCCGAAAGTTATTGTGTTCACGGTCAACCGCCTAGCTATGTGTACCTATTATAAATAATTTTCATCCAATTGAAATCCATCATATCTTCTTTCCGATAAAGCGTCCACAAAATATTATCTTATTGAAATTATAATTAATTCATTGCATGGATAGTACAATGGCCCGATCATAGATCAGACATAATCAGATAACCACAGAATTTGATTAGCATAATAATTATAAAAAACATTATGTCGCTTCCTCTTTAAGTACCGATATCCTCATGACTCATCGTATCGGAAGTATGAAGTATAAGTACGTCTATGGAAGTGACGAAGTAACAGTTTCCTCCATTGCGTACTTATATTACATTGCCCATTAAAATCCATAAATGTTTGATTCTCAGCATCATTGTAAACCATTTTCTTTTATTATTTATTATCAACAATGCAAGGGACTTGGGAGATGATACATCGATAAAAATAAGCAGGGAAAGTTCATATAATTTTTTTCGAAATCGACCTCCCTTCAAGATACAGCCTATGGAAGGCGATGATGAGTTCACAGTTTTTAATTTTTTTCAACGGCTTCTTAAAATCACTGAGTCATAAAACTATACATAATATGAAGCACTAAGTAATAGTTACTCACACAAATTCTTTAGATCTCATAACTTTATTATTAGGGGTTGAAAATAACAATCCCCTATGATTATAGTTAAAAATTTGTTTTCGTGGGATAGATTTTCGAAAAATAAAATGCTCTTAGGGTTTCCCATTCAATTCTGCAGAAAAAAGTCTCTTGGAAATTTTGATACAGTCGATACTTTTCTCGGAAAAAATAAAAACTTACTATATTATAGTAGTTAAGATTTTTTTGATATCGATTGAATACTGTTCCACAGAACACCAATGTGTTCTGTGACTGTTCATTCCATTTCATTAAAGAGCAACGATCTAGTTTTCTACTCATTATAGGTTTTTTCGTTCTTTGATCTCGTTACGATAAGATATACAAAATATAGGTTCAACCTTTTTCCCAATGTGTGATACGCCCCTGCGTCAAACCATTTCCTTCTGTCCTGCAACCTTGACTTTTAAGCTGCGTTGTCGGCTCCACAAAAAATACGTAATTCTCATGCTCCAATTGCGAATCGAAACAGCCTTTTCACCATTCTCAAGACAATATTCGGATCTTCGAAAGTATATCATGCAATAATATGATAAAACTAAGGCTTCTTATGTGATGACAAGCCATAAATCTTCGAAACAGTACAAAAACATTTTAAACCAATGACCTTTCACCTGTCTATTGGCAACAATGTAGCCGTTTGTCAGTTTAAACGAAGAAGGTGCAAGTCTTTAATCCTTTCAATAAAATGACAGATTCAAGATTGTGAATATTGTGATGCCCAATAAGAAAGTGTAGAAGAATAGAAGGGAAGCTTACTGATGCAAAATTGAGAAGCAAGCCGTACAAACGTTGAAAAATACCATTTAAAGAAGAACCTTGAATGACCGATAAACAGGTTGTCGGCAGAAATCGTAGCTTTGATATCTGGTTTTTTATTATCATGAACACGAAAGATACGTTGGACAAGCATTGTAAAGTTGAACGAATTGCAACAATTAATAGTCAGTTCTCTACATAAACGTGGAATCTAATCAGGTGAGATAAATACTTTTTTCATTAGCTTAGTTAAAATGCAGTATTTGAACATGTGTTTCCTATTTATTGGTGCATTATGAATAATGTGTCTCCATTCCAGAAGCCAAAAACGCTTCCAAACCATGTCTGGAGCAGTGTATCAACCAACTACGGTAACATATGAAGCTAACGGAGAGCGATGGCAAGACCGTCCTATAAGTTATCTAGCTTCTACTGTAACTGAAGTTACATCAGCCCCTTGTGGAATATCTTGTGTAGCATGCAGAGGATTATGTCCAGTATTACTTCTAACAAGTTGTGTTACTTGTCTTATTGTTGGGTAAGTAAATCATTCATACTTTAATGAGCTATTTCTATAAAACATAGGTTTCTGAATCACAAACATCATTTGTATTTGCTTCAGATTGATTCTTCTGATACAAGGTGCCCTAGGATATGCGGGAACATCTCAGAATGAAGAAACTGTGTATTTGTTGCTCACAATATTTGGAGCCTTATTCTTTGGACTTTCGATTCTTCTGTTCGGTAAGTATTGAAAAAAAAACGTTAGCATTATTCAATTAAACAGAAAGAACTATTTTGTTGAATTTGAGTGAATATGAATTAGAGGCTATATTTGATATTTGGAGTATAGGTTATCTGCTCTTCTGTCAAATAGGACTCGTTACAGAGGTTCAGTAAGTAGCAAATAGATAATACCTGAATAGTTAGAACATCGAAGTTTAAACTAGATTTATTTATAAGTGAATCTTTTATTGATATTTCATATTGAAACGGATGGAAGAATCGGTAAGAATTTCTTCGATGCTATAGGTTATCTGTGAATAAACTATAGATGATGTGGTAATATTACTTTCAAATCCACATTGCATATTTTCTAGACATATGAATGCCTTTTATATATTTATATCGGCATTCTTGTATAAAGTTTTTCTTCAATTTTAATGGTTCTGTTTTTTCTTAGTAATCTTTTTACGGATGACAAGAAGATGGTGCTGGGCAAGTGGTAAAGATCATCTAGACATTGTTGGTAGCCCTGGATTGACTATAAATCCCTCCACAGATCTCTTGGTCACCGCGCAGTATGCTCCTGTATCTGAGGTTGCATACCAACCTACCCAACAGGAAGATTCTGAGCAGAGCAAACTCATGCCTCAAGAGAATAAAGATTTGTAAGTTGTTTCTCAGTTTTCTTTCAGTAGATTTTTTATAACATTGCCCCAATATGGCTAAAGGGTTTTTCAAAAAGAGGTGTTATTTTGATATTCAAAGAAAAATACCATATAGGTTTGTTCCAACTCAAGAATTGACCGTACAATGATCGTCAGGATTCTGCGCAATAGATAAAAATGTGTTCCAACTGAAATGTATCGTTTGAGAACAGTTTCGTTTTTGTTCCATCCTGCTTCGGGACCGTGAGTGGAACGGTTTTGTGATCGTCATTTCGATCCCTGGTCTGGAGCAAGTACTGTTTGGACGGTTCTTGTACGGTCAAAGTTTAGACATCCGCATAAGATCGATTACTAACAGTTTCGTGACCGTCAAATTACCGTACAAAAGTCAGCTGTTGGAACAAACCTAATATAAATGATCGGATGTTTATTTCATAATAAAGAAGAAGCTTTGCCGTTTATAGTGGAAAATAACATCATGCAAATGACCAACACGACTACGCTTACAGGACCACATCCTTTTAATGAAATTTTCCATAACCAAATCGCAAAGTGGCTGCCCTATGTCTTTGATAGCCTCACACATTCCATCTTTGATGTCTTGAATAGACGCTGGGCTATTGGCGTAGACCTTCTCCTTCACGTGGCCCCAAAGGAAGAATTCGCAAGGCGTTAAATCACAAGATCTTGGTGGCCAATTGTGATCACCTCTTCGAGAGATAACACGGTCCGGAAATTTTTCCCATAAAAGATCAATGGTTTCGTTGCTTATGTGGCACGTAGCTCTTGTTGATAGTAAAAGTTGTCCAGATCATTACTTTCCAATTTCAGCCATAAAAAATCATTAATCATCTCTAATTCTAAAGAATGACGAGGAATGGACAAACTTGGGTTTTCTTCAACACTTTCGGCTACAGCTGCAATATTCTCGGCTGTTCTTGAGCGACGTGCACGGATTTATTCTTCACATCACAAACTTGTCCCAACAGCTCGAATTTCCCACAAATTTCTTTATTGAAGTCTGATAAGGTGCTTCACGACCACCTAAAATGTTCGAGTTTTACAAATGCTGAATTTTCACCATTTTTATAGTGAATTTTAATAATTTTAATGCGTTGTTGAAGCGTGTATCGTTACATTTTTATTAATGGCCTAGTTTCTACTTGTCAAATGTCAAAAATTGACAGCTTCAAACGTGACATCTACCGAAATAGCGGGCTAACCAAAATAACACCTCTTACTGGAAAACCCTTTATTTTCTTCATATTCTTTTCAATATCAAATGGTATTTGTATTGAAGGGCTTTTTTTAACTATTGTGAATTCTGCTTGCTAAATATACATATTGCAAAAACATCTGAAAAGTCAAAACTCAGTTGGAGCCAATAAAAAATATAATATTCAATAAATAATTTTGAATTTGCTGACCTCGAAGTGCCTTAACACCATAAAGCAACTGGTAAAAGGCAATAAAGTGACCCACTAAGGCTGCAAGATCATGTATGGCTAACCTAGCCATAACGACCCATTTCAATTAAAAAAAAATAACTTTCTTTCTTGAAAAGATGATCAGTTAATATACTATGATTATAAGCATGACCTATTTCTGTAATTAATCTACTGTTTTTGTTTCAACATTATCTATATTTGAGTGAATCAATCATTAAGTTCTTCAATAATTCACGAATCTTGGGTTGTTTGTTCACAGAAAGGAAGATACGGACTGCATGATTGAGAGAGATCCTAGGATTGTACTGAGACCCCTCAATCAACCAATTCATGAAGAAACTTAAAAAGCAGGATTTTTTTTACATCCTCCTTATATTAGTGCTTTCTTCTATATCACAATAAGATTAACAACTTACTGTATTTTTTGTACTAAAAATACTACCATGAAGACTTCACATAGCTTTAAATACGAAAACGTTATGATAATCATTACTATGTAGTTTCTTTCGTTTATTAGTTTTTTATGACTACAATATTTCATAATTTGGGTTGTTTTTTCAAGCTCTTTAGCCTTTGTATAACTGATTGAAAATATGTTAAAAAACTTTATCGTTTGATAGTACTGATAAATTTCCCTAGGTAGTTACTATTTTTTTCTTGTTCGATTTAAATATTGGGATCACTGAGTGCTCAACATATCAATTTTGAATTTCTGCATAATGTAAAAGTGAGTTTAGTTGAAACGAGCTGGGAAAATGTCATTTTTGTTGATTTAAAGTATCCGATATGATTTTGATTTTTTATCTCTCCTAAAACAATTGTTAGTGAGGTTTTGAAGTAATCAGCATTTTTCGACAAATTGTTTTGTTCTAATAACTTGACTTTCTTATGCAATTATGATTTTACAGAAAGTGATGCAACATAATATATATGATTCGATATCATTGTTAGCTTTTTGTGATATTTCAATTGTTTGACACAATTAGGCTTAAATTGACTATGTTTTATGCATTCAAAGTTTTGACCATTATAGTTATATTTGTTTGAATATTTTCAAAATGATGTGCATAGCAACATTCCATATTTTTTATATAACTATAAGTTTACAACTAGTTTTGTAAGTCTCAATAACTTCGTCCTAGTAACTTATATTCCCTCCCCTAAAACTTACGTCCATTTTTTACTAGTATTCAGACATTCCTTGGAAATAGTTGAAATTGACTGCAAGATAAGGCATTTATGTATTTAATATTTATAAGTGTATTTAAAATTTGTACTTTATTTATTTGTAGCTTATTTTCATATTGATTCTGTAGTTTATTGACGGAGTATACCTCTGTTTAGTTTTGGCATATATTTTTCTGATTGAAATGCTTCAGTGTTTCGATAAATTATATTTCTTTGAAAAATGTGTTTTTCTTGTGTCCTGTTGGAAACGAACGTTCAACAATGATACAATGATGAATAGGGGTAAAACTCGATATATTTTGAAAATAAAATAGAATTATGAAAAAACATTTATTGAAAATTGCTATTGGAGATTTCATTTTTTCTGCTCGTAATTACAGTTCAATATAGAAATCTTCAAAAGCGCCATCTGTCCTTATCTTGGGAGAACCTACAGTGGCGTGGAAGGCGTCATTTATCGAAATCCTTGTGTTCATCGTTTATGAAGTAAACGCCTCCTACAATGTTAATCCTCTATATGGTGAAGAAATCGATTATGTGTGGATATTTCGAGTTTACAGCAATGGAGAATAGATGGCACTAGTATGAAGCGGGGAGAGAAGATACCGAGTTCGACAAAACGAAGAAGGTTACTTGATACTTGAAACTCAAGTTCGAAAAAGTGTTTGGTTATGATAAGGAGCAGAACAAATTTGACTTTGTGAAGCTTTTTTCGAAAAATTGCATGTAAACAGATTGATATTGTATTTTTACTTTATAGGAATCTGTCATATCAGCTGTAGAAGTTATTGGCAGATGTCTTAAAAATTTTGTAGGAATCTGTCTAATTATTTGAGATGCATTAGAGAGAGAGAACCTCAGAGCTTTGACGTCCAGTTGAACAGTTGTATATTCGAGTGATTTAGGTGCTACGTTTCTGAGGAAATAAATAAGATCAGCTGCGAATTATCTTGTTTTCTTTCTCTTATCGTTTGGAGTGGCCTGATTTAAGCACTTAGCAGGGAAGTCGGTCGACAACTGTCGAGTAGCGAATACGACATTATTCAAGAATCGCTCTCCAGCAGTACGAGCGGCAATGCGGGCAATGAGCGATTAGGTACATTCAGCAGAGGTTGCTGTGGCTGCGCTGACAACAGAATCGCCGAACGCTCTTACGAAATTTATAATATTTTCGAAAATATTGTTATTATTATTGTCGAGAAAATGTCCACGACGGAGTGGACTGAAACTTCGATTTTGTAAATAATTTTTCAGTATTATGTGAGTTTTATTTCCTATCCAAAACACAACTAACAATTCAAACGAATGTTTACATTTTCCATCAGTGGTGAGATCAAAATTATTGCAAAAATCACACGAGCTAGAGTTATATCACAGTAAATTCAATGGAATCGATTTAAAATCCCATTTTTAACACAAAGGTAATTAAAAAAGTAAAATAACTTTTATCGGGATTCATGATTTTTGGCCCATCTGGCTTCCAAGGCCGATCACAACAAAAAAAGTGGAATCAAGCTGAAAAGACGCCTTTTTTTGTTTTTCTAAACAGATAATGAAAGTTTGAATACTGAGAACTGAATTTCTAGCTTTTAAGCTTTTTTGGGAAACTTGCAGATACTTTTAGAAGCTGAATATTATTCATTATTGAATCAAATTCAGGAAGATCATGTTAAAAAGATGAAAACTGTGAAATACATTTAAAAGCACTCGAAGATTCATAACTCGAGAACCCCAAAAAATCGCATAATATATACATGGGGTATATTTGGAAAGGCACCGGTCTGAGGAATCTAAAAAAATTATTGACGTCAATCTCCTGGACATCCTGTATAAATCAAGAGACAATGCGCTGAGGCTGCAATCTTTCGCCCGTCATTGCCGATTGGTAGTCGCGAGAGCAATGCTGCGGCAGAGTGTGAATGCTCACTGCCTTCGATACTGCTGCAGTATTTCGGGAATTATTGCCGACAACGCGAGCAGCAGTAGCAGGGGCTACTGCTAATATTATCATAGGTACAACACGCGTGTTGACAACTTTCTGTTCCCTGTTCATCGTTTAGCAGTCTCTGAAAAAAGTCCATACTATATGGGTAAGAGACTTTATAATAAGCTAAACAATGACATAAAAACTAACAATACGGAAAAACCCTTCAAGCAAAAGCTAAGGCAATTTCTTATAGAGTTTGAACCATACATTGTTGAAGAATATCTAAGCTATATTTGTTGCTAGTTCGTGAAAGGAATTGGACTGGTTTAAGTTGAATTAAGTTGAGATTAGATTTTTTTGTGTGACGTCATTTCATTTTAAATTTTTTTCCTCCTGTGCAAATGTTATTTAATTTGAAATAAAGAATAATAATTAATAATAATAAGTTTGGAGAGCTGAGAACGGTTGTCAGTAGATATATGCTGAATGCGCTCAATTCATAGGTTCTTCGATCTATGATCATGATTTTTGAAAACCACTCTTCGTTCAATATTAAAGAAAAAACCTACGTCTTAACCAATAGGAAGCATTTTCCAACAAAAATAATGTCCTCTGTCCCAAGAACTAATACGTTTTACCTTCGCTTCACCATCCCTCAAAACCATCATTCCCCATTTTCATTTTATCCAACTCCGCCACATAAAGACACGTGCGTGTAATTTCTCTATACCCACGTCTTTTTTCAGCGTTCCTTCTCGCCCCGTTGACCCAAAGCCTGGGCGGGCGTCCAAATTCCCCCTAAGGCCCCCTGCACACTTGTGAACTTTTACGCCCAGCCGAGTGTCCTCGTGTTGTTCAAAGGATGTTTTGAGCGATGAAAGGACCTCTTGTTTTTCGTCTTTTGTCGCTTGAAAGGGAATTAGTTAACGCAAAACACAGGTAACTAAATACTTCCGGTCTCGTTTTATACCGTTGTTGGGCGGTTATTAAAGAGCGGGCGTTTTGGAGGGAATAAGGAGGTGAAGATTGTAGCTTTGGGGGTAACTAGATTCCTGGATTTTTCGGGAGTCTTGGGCAATTTGAGAAGGAGCCAAAGGTTTTTATTTTGTTCTTAAGTAAGTTAATTGCGCCTTCCAAAAGAATGGTGGTCTTATTCGCTTACCTTCTAAAATACTAAAATACGCGAGTTGGAATAAACTGAATAATACACTTTTTCTCTGAATAATGCTGATACCATCGAAATTTTTTATAGTACTTGAGATTCTGCTAAGTGATGAATGCAAAATCTCAGCAAGATCGGATTTATATTCTGGAAATTACTCAAAAAATAAAAAATGTGAAAAATGAATACTTATTTAATCAACTAGGTTTGACAGACAGCGACTAATGGTTAAGATATTTTAACCATTAATAGTTCGAGACCATTAGTCGCTCGATTAATAACCGACTACAAGATTTTTCCGACGATCTCAATATGAATTCTTAAATGAAAAACTTTCTCATTTTGCACAAGACTTACATTTGACATAATAAAATTTCCATGTATCTTTCTTCCAGTAGAGTTTTGAGATTTCTCGTAGTGCTTCTGAATACTTGTGAACGGTTGCCATTAGGATTGCACATTAAAACAGCAGAAATTGAGCATTAAAATGGGCAATTAATGATCAATTTCGTACACATTAAAATCACCTTGACTTTATTTTGAGATCGACGGAAAAGAATATTAAATTCAATGGTTTTAATTGTTGTCTTGAAATTTTGCGATGAATATTCAGTATATCTATCAATTTTCATTCACAAGAGAAATTTCACTCGAGTGAGAAATCCTGTTATGGAATGTTTAAGATTCTTCCTTTCAATATTCCAAAATTACAGATATTTGGGCAAAACGATATAGCACTCGTTTGAGTAGAACGAGCGCTCAAAAAGAAAATGAAAAACAATAACATAAAGAAACTATTCCAAGAGCAACAAAGAGATTTTTATAGAAGTGTTGGGCCTCTACATGTTTCAACTCGTCACATTAATAGTATAAATAGGTATATTCTTTTGAAATCAAGAGCTAACATAATACAATACATAAATCCAAAACTAAAATCTCTAATTGAGGTTAGTGCAAAACGGGGCACCATACTATTTCTTCGTATGATACCAGAGCTCAGGAAAAAAAACCAGTAGAAAAAACCCTGTTTCACACCGTTCCAACAAAATACACTTGAAAACTATTCGAATTTGAAGGATTTCGTCCTCTTGAGTCCAACCGATTACACTCTCAAAGATGCCTTCGGATTCTTAATCTGAAACAAAAAAATCGATGCAGAAAAAAAGGAACAAAATATCAATAGTAATAATGATAATAACGATGAACTTTTTCAGCATATGTACACAAAAAATAGTAAACGATTTAATAATAATGATAAAATGAACTTTCAAATTCACCTCAACAATCGTCGACATGTCCATTTTCATTTCTGACGTCATTTCGAAAAAACCACTGATGAAAACTCCAGGCGCACTCTCGGCTCTTGCCTCTCGTCGCTTTTCAAGTCGGAAAAGCGGTTCAGTTCTTCCGCAACCTGCACAGAGCGCGCACGCGGCACCTCTGCCCAGGAAAATTTCCCGGTGGAAACTCGTGAAAATTCGAACTTTGTAATAGTTTAACCATCGACTTTCGAGTGTTATTGAGGTGAGCCGAGGATTTGATGATTATTTATTGATATTTTGTAAGGGTTTGAATGTGAATTGGATGGTTTGAAATAAGTTTCGATATGATTTTTATTGATAAATGGAATATTAATATTCGTTCGCAATTTTTATCTAGCAAAAGTTTCTCGAAATGAAAGGTTCATCCAGTTTTTGATATTAATGAATATTTCATCATTCTTGAAATTTTCTCGAGAATTTATTGATGTGTTTCGGTATTTTAATTGTTGACTGAATGAGATTAAATGATTCAACTTGTAGTGTACAAATCTATCAAGGATGCTTGAATGTTCCTTAGTAATAATAAGTGGAACAATACCTAATGGTCTGATTGCAGTACTTTCCAATCACAAATTGTACATTGTTTCCTAATTTATTGATAGAAAAACTTCATAACCATTCTTCTTTCAGTCATATTAGTGTATAACACCCCAAATATTCCCATTTGAAAGAATAAATTAGAGGGGTGCGGGGCGAAGGGGGTGAGAAATCAAAAAAGCTTACCTAGGATAAATTGCTTCTGGAATTAAAAATCGACGGATATGAGGATTATCATTAACAATTTTTTTTTAAAGAAATACTGACGAGTTACTTACGTTACTTATTCGCACACTGTAGATTATATACAATTTAGCTCACCATAATATGCGTATTTCGATTGCAAATGTAGCTCATACATAATCTCGGTGGATAAGGCCAACAAACTTCAGTAGGTAATTACATTACCCATGCTATATAACTTTTGTCCCCAAATGCATCGTTTGGTGAGATACGAGGTGTTAAAATTTTACTTAAGAACTGACTAAAAAAATTATGTAGTGGCAACGCTACGTCAAGTTATTCTATTTTTGAAGATAAATTTATTGTCACAACTTGAACGAATAATTAAAAAACTCTTGTTAGTCTGCATACCACTTTTTTACATTGAGATGCTTGCCAGAAAATCCGTTATAACTTTTCTTGAAACCCACCAAATTTCATTGACGACCGGTTACAGAATAGTAAATAAATAGTCAGTGAATAAGTGAAATTTCATCACCCTGTATAACAGCTAGTTCGATGATAAGTTGCTCAGAGTCATTGAGGTGATTCATATTATTTAGGCAACGTTTTCGTCATTTTAAAAAAACGAAACGAAAAACTAATGTTGGAAAGCATATTGCAGCTATACCTTATCCTAGCCATATGTTTGTGTCCCGAAAAAAACTTGGAACCTCAAATTAAAACATCAGAGACTGTATTTGTAATAATTTGTGCTAATTTGCCGACCAAATGACTGTATTTCAACAGTTTAAGTTCGAATTAACCTTGTTTTCTTTCGAATTCGAACTTATCATCTTGCAATCTAACCAAGATATTTATCTGACCCACATTTCCAAAAAGAATAATTCAGTTTCAATTAGGGGTGTTGAAAAAGATTATTGATGATTATTTCTTTTGATATAGTCGCGACTGAGCTTTAGCGAGCTTGTTTACATTCTTCAAGCAATAATTACGAGAGTGAGTTAATATTCTGTGATTTTCGCCTGTTCTGTCAATTATGGAAACCTGCATTGTTATTTTCCCAGTTGATTGCAATTAATGTTAGCTTGTTCAGTTCGAGTGCTATTTGATTTGTTACATATTGTGTTGATACTTCATCATTGTATGCACCGATGAGTGGAATACAATAGAACATGAGCAAGTCCTTTATTTTGAAGGTATGTTTATGTTATGTAATGTCATATACTTACAAAGTATTCCTGAATGATATGCTGATTTTAACAGAGGGATTGATGAATCCAATTCAAGAAGAAAACTATCTACAGTGTGGAACAGCCAAATGGAATCAATTCGATAACATATAAATGAGAGTTATATACCTATAGGGTGTGTTATGTAAGTGGCCAATACAAATTTTCTCATTTCAAATACAACGCCCTGTATATTATTATTTTTTGGATTCTTCAGTTTCTAGACGTAATTCATGTATAATGTCCCAAATCTATCTTCAACTGTTTCAGAAATATTAAGTGTTTTCAGATGTATTACAAAATTAACATTAAAAAAAGAAAATTATTCTATTTCACAAATTCGCTACATTACACTCAGTACATCTCTCACATTGAAATTAATGTTTTTTGTTGTTTTACATTATTGGTGAAATGAAAATTTTTTTTTTCAATTTTAATATTTGTAATACATCTGAAAACACTTAATATTTCCGAAACAGTTGAAGATAGGTATGGGACATTGTACATGAATTACGTCTATAATTTTCTGAAGAATCCAAACAACTAATAACATACAGGGGGGGTTGTATTTAAAATAAGATAGTTAGTATCGGCCACTGTCACATGACACACCATATATAATTATTTTTTTAAAAAAATGCGCATCTAAAAATACAAATCGACGTGTGCAAGCCTTAGACTGAGTCTAAGGTCCAAGCGTCCTTCCCAACACGCTCTCATTTATTCGTTATCGAATTTATTCTATTTGGCTATTATATCTTGTAAATGTGCTGAATTTTAGATACAGAGTGGAAAAGTTTTCGAAAAAAATTCTTATTTGAGAGCTTGTACTACTCAAACTAGTGTTATATTTGTTCTGTCGAAATACCTGTCATTTTCGAATTTTGATAAGGTTCGACTCACTGATGACGAATCCGTGGACGAATTCAATTATGTCTGTGGGACCGCCCGTTCGTAAACACGATTATTTTCGAAAGGATTACCCTGAAGACTTCCAAAATGCCGCGGTTAAGTTTGCCAACCAGCAAAATCGTATAGAGCTTTCCATAAAATATGAATTGTGAAATCAGATTTTGAACATACTTTTCGATCTCCTTTTACCCGGTAACTATATATCCTTTCTTAGCACACTTCCATTAAATTGTATTCCTTTTGTTTTTGGCACAAAATGCTCAAAAAAAATTCGTTATAAAGAAATTACTATTTCGTTGTACAGTAAATTCGTTTCTATAGTCGGCAATGTCGCGGTCGAATTCATGATAAATTTATGTTTATCATTTAAACTTAAACACTTGCTTTTAGATATTTTCGTACAACTTTTCACACTAGCGTAATGGTTAGATTGAAACCAACAGCCAGGGGGGTATTTAAGACTGTTTCAGAAGGATCTCTCTCTGCCCGCCGTAATGATTTAGTTTGAGGTCGGGATTTGTTACGTTCGTCCGGAAAAATTTCGGAAAAAACCTATAAGGTTGGTTTTTACGAAATTCTTACCAATACCCATATTTCGTTATAGAGAGAATTTTAGGTTTTAGAGGGTGTTTTTAACATGGAATTCGGATTCAAAGTACATTGTCTTGTACGAGATAGGTAATGAAGACATTCGTTATATGGAAGTTCTACTGAATTTTCAAAAAGGCTCAATTGTAGGCCCATAATTTTAAAGAATTTTCTTACTGTATTGAGGTCCGATCCCAAATATTGAAACTTATCTCTTCAACACCTGGTATTACACCATTTCCAAGGTAAATAAAATTTCGTGAAGTATCGCCGTTTCCAGAAAATCCTCTAAACCCCCAGGTGTTCCTCAGGGCAATCATCCCATCCGCATTCCTCTCAGACCTCAAAATTCCACCATCCCCACCCCTTCCCCCACCACAACCCTTATATTTATCATTATTCGGCATCAGCTCGCGGTCTCGCTCTTGATGGTTGGCCCAAAAAATGGACGATTATATTCAAATGGAGCGTTTCCACAAAGCGCCACCGCCGTAAGAGAATTAATCATCTCTGGCCGGCCTTAATAGAGCTCGAAATGGGGAGGAAAAATTGAAAACGACACGGAAATTTTCATTTTGATAAATGAACCGTCTAATACGATTTGTTCGTTTCGCGGGATGATTCCGGTAGCGCCGCTCTCTGTTTTCTTCGATGATTATTCTGGTTCGTTTTGTAGAAATAGGGGAAGGGGGGGGTAGTATTGATCGGACGTTCTTAACAAGTGTTGGTAATAAATATATTGAAAATACCAGAAGAGCAATTTGAGAAACACCGCACGTTCATAATTTCGACAACGTGATCTTCTAAAGGGTTTCCAATAAGAGATGTTATTTTGAATAGCCCGCTATTTCGATATATGTCACGTTTCAAGCTGTCATTTCTTGACATTGACAAGTAGAAACTACGCCATTATAAAAATGGAACGATACACGCTTCAATAACGCATTGAAATTAGTAAAATTCACTATAAAAATGATGAAACTTGGCAGAGACGGTTCGTAAAACTCGAACATTTTGGATCGTCGTGAAGCACCTTTTCGGACCGCAATAAAGAAATTAGTAGAAAAATTCGAGCTGTTGGGACAAGTAAGTGATATGAAGAATAAAACCCGAGCAAGTCGCTCAAGAACAGCCGAGAATATTGCTGGAGCAACAGTTACGGTGAATGGATGGCGCTATCAAGAGATGATTGATGATTTTTTGAAGCCAAAATTGGATAGTATTGATCTGGACAACGTTTACTTTCAATAAGATGGCACTACGTGCCACATAAGCAACGAAAACATTGATCTTTTGCGGGAAAAGTTTCCGGACCGTGTTATCTCTCGAAGGGATCACAATTCGCCACCGAGATCTTGTGATTCAATACCTTGCAACTTCTTCCTTTAGGCCACGTGAACACGTTAAAGAGAAAGGTCTACTCTAATAGCCCAGCGTCGATTCAAGACCTCAAAGATGGAATTCGTGGGGCTATCGAGGACATAGGGCTGCCACTTTGCGATTTGGTTATGGAAAATTTCATTAAAAGGATATGGTCCTGTGCGGCGTGGTCGTGTGGTCATTGGCCTGATGTTATTTTCCACTTTTAAAGGCATAGCTTCTTCTTTATAATGAAATGAACATTCTATCATTTATATGGAAAATGGCATTTTTCTTTGCATGTCAAAATAACACCTCTTATTGGAAAACCCTTCTTTATAGACGCAGCTAACGAAGAAAAGGCTCACATTTCCATCTCATACAGGTTGTTACTCAGTAGGATAGGTATGTCACAACTTAAGGGGATCAATCCACGTATATTTTCAAAAAAAATGTCCATATAAACATGGGTCCGCAAAAGCTTCGTTACGGAGCTACAGGGTATTGAAATTTTCAAAAAATTGGTTTTTCTTCATAACTCCTGAAATTTTTGAGGTATTCAGTCTAAATTTAGAATGCGAGCAATTCTCAACAATCTCCGTCATTGCACGTCCTGAATCTTAACTAGAATTTACAGTTTCTTTTCCGGAGCCATGTCTCCTTTTTCCCCCTCAAACTATTTTGCGGTACACCACTGATCAGCGTGAAATCAATTTTTGATATTTTCGTTCAATTTAAAAACTTTTTAGACTCCTGTAATTTTTTCGCATCTCTAACCGTTTTCGAGTAAAAAAATATTGAAGGATTGTATGCTATTCGCTAAATAAAAAATATAATAGAAATACTCCACAGGTGTGCTCAAAATTTGCTTTTATTCTGATAGTTCGTCATTTGAGACTCAACTTAAAGTTATTCATCAATTCAATATCAACATACAATCGTTTAATAATTTTCTATCCGAAAATGGTTAGAGATACAAATAAATTACAGGGGTCAAAAAAGTCTTTAAATTGAACGGAGACATCAAAAATTGATTTTACGCTGATCAGTGGCTTACTGCAAAAAAGTTTGGGAAGGAAAAAGGAGACATGGCTCCGGAAAAAAACGTGTAGATTCTAGTTAAGATTCAGGACGTGCAATAATGGATACGGTTGAAAATAGCTCGCATTCCAAATTTGAACTGAATATCTCCAAAATGTCAGGAGTTATGAAGAAAAAAACAATGTTTTCTGGAAAATTTCAACAGCCTGTATAGCTCCGTAACGAAGCTTTTACGGACCCATGTTCATAAAAAATGCTTTTCTTAAAACTACATGTAGATTCACCCCCTCAAGTTGTGACATACTATTATGTAACATCCTGAAGACGCAGCTAACCTGCTAACGAGGAGAAGGCTTACTTTTCTAACTCATATAACGCTTTTACGGCTTGTCTGAAATCTTTATTTAGTTGGAAAGTCTCGGAAAATGTTCTATTTCGAGAAAAAATGAACGAAACGTACAATGTGAAGAGTCAAATGCAAAGTGAAAAGCACTTCGAAGAAATTAAATGTAGGGAGAAATGTTGTGCAGCATAATTAATTTTCACTTTTGAAATTTGTCAGAATGCAAAGTGCAAAGTGGAAAGTGGCAAAGTATTTTGGTGCAATAAGCCCCTGGTCTTCTTTTTCATACTGGAAGCACGGAAACTAAATTGCAGATCAACTGTCAAGAGAGCCAAAGCCATTCTGCGGTTTCAAAAGATAGCAGTTATAGAATGAGAACAAAAGAGGATGAAAAGATATTAGCAAATAACTGTAGGCCAAAAATATGCTTAACATTTCCTCTGAATGAGCTGTACAAAAAACTCATGCCACTAAGTAAAGGGGCTCACTCACTAGGAAGGAAGAATGCGCAGTTAAGTATCTGCACGTTAGCTGTAAAGTAAACGTGTACATTCATATTTCCCACACACAGACACTTTTGCGTGTTGAGTGAGAATGTGCGACAAACGTGAGATAACATCGATGTTAATGGCAGTGCGGTGTGTTGTTATTAAGGAAAAAATGTCCGATGTATAAATAGCGAACGCGACACTGTCTTGCTAAAAATATGAAACGTGCACAGACTGTTGCCCATACACGGTCGTTCTTGGTCATTCTTCCACGTACGATGAGCAATGCACACGACTAAATATCAAAACTATCTTGATTCCGACGAAATAATTGGGCATTCAAATTTCGAACGGCGGAACGCCATACACACACAGGTTTCACTGTACCCCGTACCACGCGAATGAAGCCTTCGCGCTTCCTCTTAGTAAGTGGCCCTTTAAGGTTTGATTAGAAAAAAAACGGAAAAGTGTCTCATGAATTTTTACTCGCGGAACATTGGAAAGTTTGCCGATTATACCTCACTTCACGTTAGAGTTTTCCAATTAGATTTTTATTTCATATCAGTAGGTACTGATTACCAAAACTGATAGGTTTCATAAAATAAACTCTGAATCCAACCAAATATTTTTTTCAAGCGCATAGTGGAATGTTTTATTTCTAAATATAAATCTCACAGCACGTTGATGTCCAAATGCTGTAGTAGCATCCATACAAATAAAAATAAACCCATCATCCCTTCACTTCCATCCAAACCAGATGAAGTACACCTAATTTCCGCCAGACACTCACTAACCTTATTTACGATCCGGATCGCGCTCGCAGTATGGCCAACCAACTATCTCTCTCACTCAGCTCAGTGTTGCCAACTACCTAGACCTCTCCAAGTGCGTCCACCCGTAATTTATTCTAAATATTTCCGTCTAATACCTGCTCGGCTTCGAATGGAGACATCAAAATTCTGAATTTTCCGTCGGATTTATCGGCTCTCGGAGGGCTAGGAAGAAGTACTTCATTTGCAATTCCGGGTCTTGCCGGTTTCCGGTGGCGCGAAATATCCGGATGTACATTGCAGCCTGTTTTAAAATTCACTAATTTAATTTAGGTAGGTAGTGAATGCCTCTGGGGCTCGGACAGGAATTTGAAAAAGATACATTCGCTATTCGCATGATGAGAAACGGGGTCGTCTGGAAATCAGGTGGGGTTTGAGCCTGTTTTGAATGGAGAAAATGTAAAAATTTATTCAGCATGGTATAGCGTAGCTAATGAAAGGATGTTAATGATGATGAAACATTCACTCTTGCAATTATTCTACTCTATGTCTTGAAAAGAATTTGCTTGTCCTCACTAGACGTCCTCAGGATGTTCTCTAATAGTGCTATGATGATCTACACCTTAATAGCAACTTTCCACCATATTAAAATTCTCTCTTTCTTTTGTATCTCGTATGACTCTAAACGAAGGAGTATGAGTTCACGTCAGTCGACGATATCAAGTAAAGAACGACATTGACAAAGGCAATTAGAATTCATTCTAAAGCCTTCAATGAATAAAGAATCAGAGAGTCTGGACCTCTCTGAACAACTACATCTCATCTGCGAACATCCCTAGTGATGTAATGATCAAGAAAGTAAGCACTGAGAAAACTTCACGACATTGCTAAGTAAAAGGAGGTCTGAGACCAGGAATACACCTACTATAACCGCAGAGAAAATACCGTATAATGGTATACAGATGGTTCCAAAACCTCTTCAGGAGCTGGCGCTGGGATATATGGGCCAAGAACCAAGTGTGCACTGACGCTAAGCTCCTGTTTGAGCGCCTTTCAAGCGAAAATCTTAGCTATTGAAAGATGTCTAGATATAAATCTAGAAAGAAACTATCAGATTGGCGATATAGCAATACACTCAGATAGTCCAGCTGCTATTAAAGCACTCTGAGCTCCTACGTCATCGACTCAAGAATTATTTGGGAGTGCCAGATCAACCTCAATGAGGTAGGCAAGAAAAGAAAAGAAAGAATAAGGTCTTTTTGATCTGAATTTTCGGCCAAATCAAGGAAAAGAAGAGCCCAATACACTTGCCAAGAGGACGCACGAATGCCCCTCATTGGCCCAGAACCTTTCTGTTGAATAGGTAAATGTACTATAAAAAAGAGTTTCTGGAGAAGGAGAAAGCCGAGAGGAAAAAATTCGGCGGAGTCTCTCAGGGATGGATCATTCCAATAAGTTCCTTCATAACTTTGAAACAGCAAGATCCAAAAGATATCTGGATCTTGGTAAAACCATTACACCTCCTCACTGGATTTCTTACAGGACAATGTCGCCTCAGGAGGCACATGTTGATATAATTTATTTTTTTATTCACTATGGAATACACACGGAAGATTTTACATCCAAAAAGGTATTCACTAAATATCAAACAAAAGTGCATACATGAAAATACATTACAAATTTCCCATGGTCGCAAAGAATAACAATCAATAATCAAAAAATAATAACTAATTACTGATGAGGAAAAAATTGTATGTGCTAGTTATTGATGAAAATACAAAAAATAAAAGTGGAAGTTAAAGATCTTCGAAATATTTTTCCAATATTTTTTGCTTAAGAGTTCTTGAACCGTCGAAGAATATGTCACAGACTTCACCAAACAATAAAGTTTTCTTTTGCATTTTATGTAAGGGTGAGTTTTGGCCAGCAACAGTATTTCTCCTATTGAGGAAAAGATGTTGTGTTTCCTCGGTGATACAGTTTGTTGGGGATGGGATTGCCGGACACTGACGAGTGTAGGTTCTGTGGGAAAGAGAAAGAAACCCCCATTCATATGGTCTCGGAATGCTTTGGCATTGCGAGACTAAGGAGAGAGCTTATTTGGAAGTGCGTAGGAAACTCAGTTAAGCAGGCAAGAACAACAAGGTCTCTTAAGTCTTGGTTACACTGGAACCAAAAGGGACCAAGAGGCTATTACATAAGCCTGAAAGGGAGAACAAACGCCATTTACTGACACAGAACCCTTTTGCAGTATAGGCAAGTGCTCAATAGAAACTGGCGAATGTAGATTTTCTGAGGGAGAGGAGGAAACTCCTGTTTCCTTATAGTCACAGAATGCCCAGCCACTGGCCTGCACAAAGAATGTCTTAGTCCCTCAATATTGAGATATCAAGGTTACTTCGGGTTGCAAATACAACTTAGAATTTTCGTTTTACTAGCAACCGAATTGCAACCTTAAAAAAAATTACTGATTATGATGATACTGCTTATCCCTAGGCTTAGATTTAGCTACTCTGACGCCATAAGGCATGTGGAGTTACTAGTATCTTTATAATTTACATATGCTTTGTTATCGTGTCCCTACAGGATCTTAGGCGCAGCATATTAACTAGTCTGATACTCTAACACTACTTAAAATAATGAATTTGTCGAAATATAGTTAACATAGTGCTTGATTTTATTGACAAAACTCTTTAAAATTCTGCATTTTTACAGATGGACGATAGCAACACTAGAAGTTGCAGTATGTCCTTTTTGTGTTGGAAAACGAGCCTTCTGTTCATTATAATCGGATATGCAGTTTTCGGAGCAGTAATCTTCAAGGCTATAGAGGGTGGTGATCCTCCAAGTGAAAAGCCGATGATGGTACAGAAAAGCAGAGAGGATTGTCTCAAGGAGCTATGGCTTATTACAGGTAGGACTATTGTTGATAGTTTATTATTATACGCAAAAAGTTAACTTTTCGAACTAAAGGCTTTATTAGTCTCTAGATAATTTCAGTTTCTGCAAGTTAATTTCACAAATTGAATAAGTGGAAACCTTTTTCATAGAATAATTCTGAAAATTTTTAACGAAAGCCTCAACAAAGTGAAACTATACACAAACTGAGATATATGTCTTCTTCCATGAAAAATAGTATATTATGCAACGAGCGTATAATGATAGCTATTATTCACGAGCCCTAGGCGAAAGGCCCGAATCACCGAGTGAATGACAGCCATTATATATGGTAGTAGCATACTTTATTTTATCCACGACTAATGATAATTTTCTTGAAGCTTTCAACATTTTGCGACCGTGACAAGACCCTTCTATGACAAGCGTGGAAAAGGTCAAGTTGACACATGAGAAATTTTTGGAGAACTGGTCATTGTATATTTTGTAATAAAAAATGCTTCAATGTACATATATAATAAAAGTAGATTTGACCCTCAATTGACAAGGTATACCCATATTTTTTAGTTGGAATACTTTAGAATACTGAAGGAATACAAATTTAAGGAATATTATATCAAATCTTAGTCTTTGAATCATCTGACAGCAGTGATTAATATTTCATTATTCCCTTGTGATAAATGGGTATTTTTATGGCCGAGCACAGAGACGTTCAATGAACGAATTTTACAATAGTCTTCGATGAAGAAATTGATACGGCTATTTTTGAATTGAAAATACGCGCAAAAGTATTTTGTTATTTTTCTGGTGCTATGATGCAAATCCAATAATCTATCTATGGCATACATCGAACAACAAATTCAACGATAATATTGAATGGCAGAACAGTTTTCAGTTCTACTGAATTGACAGATAGTAGATAAATCCGTGATAACAGAGTTCGAGTGCCAACATAAAAAAGAATTATAATGAAATCCGTATGAATTTAGATTGATCCCTCTTGATTTTGCTTCAGCAAGGGATAACAGAGTGAATGGATTCGACATAGAATGAGAGAATTCCAAATACATATCCATTATTTCGAATACAATTTTCAGTTTTATTGAAAATCGACATTTTGATGGCAAACATTGAGTTATACAAATTCTATTTTGTGCTCTCTGTGACGATTTCCACATTCATAGATAATTATCATGACGTGAATTCGACATACATAGAACCGCTATGTTTCAGATCCGTAAACCAGGGTACTTTTGATCAATGTATCATATATTCTTATTTTTATTTGTTTTTATCTCTGTGCTCCATAGAATACCATTAGCGAATTATTATTTTTTTGTCTTATTATTCTTGATATAATTCAGCGTCATCTGTTCCTTCTGTATTGAAGTTGATACCCAAGTATTTGTAGCTTTCGCATTTGTTGTTTTATAGTTTCAAATCAGTGGTCTCTTCACCAACACACCAGTATTAATGTGTTTCAGATATATTCATCTGGAGACTCATCCTATTTTCCATACTTTTCTTGAAGGTTTCTCGGTATATATTCTAGATCTTCTTTATCATTCGACATTACTTGGTCATCGGCAAATTGAAGAGTTAATATGCAAGTATCCCCATCAAATTCTATACCCATACTATGGCATTTTCTCTTCTCTGGAAATAGCAGATCGTCGAATTTCAATATTGATTGTTTACATTGAATCCCAGCAGCCATCTTGAAAAAGGTGCCATCTGATTTGTTGGACAGGAGCCTATTGCACGAAATATTTTGCAACTATTCACCTTTCATATGAATTACGTTGCACGAAACGCATTCATAATTGAAAAGAATTATGTGCAATCGAAAACCACTTCGCAGAAAAAATGTTGAGAGAAATGTTGTGCAACATAAATAATTTTCACTTTCGAAATTTGTCCGAATGAAAGTGCAAAGTGAAAAGTTGCAAAGTATTTTGGTGCCCCTGATCTATTCTCCACATTTTTGCCAATGTTTACCTACAACCGACATGTTGCCTATCTATGTTCTTTATCTAAGACTTTTCATCTCTGACTTCACCTAAAAACTATATTTTGACATAAAGATGTGAAGCCACCTTCAGTCCGTCCACGAAAGGTTGAGCCGTCAGTTGGGCATGACAATTTGGCATATTCCACTGTCTGTATTGAAATTTTTGCTTATGTTGTTTATTTTCTTGTCAGATTGATACGCAATGTTGTCAATATTGCATAGAGTTCTCTGATAACTCGCAAGCTCGTCGGACGAGGCCGAGTACATTCGGCAACGTTGACTTCATTTTACGTAATGACAGCAAATACTGCAACTTCAAATAAATTAACAAACGCCTATTATATGCTCTCAAACTTTGGTGAACGGACTATACGAAATGTAACGACAATAAAATGAAGTTTTCCGACATTTAAAAGTACTCACTACTGAATTTTAAGCCTGTCAGATTTTACAGTTTTTCACGTTCAAGCTTTTAAGCATCTCACAAGCTATTTCCCTAGAGACCAGAGCACTAAAACATCAAATCTCGATTATTTAAAGTTTTCGCTGCAGAGGAAACGTGAGGTGCACTAAGGCACTCAATTTTTTCACACACCGAGTTATCTTCCATTTTCTCTCGCACCGCTGGCCAGTCGTTAGGAGATATTTTCCGGGCGTCGCGACACGGCCGGAAAATCCATTGGCGAAGACTTACGAGGACGTCGGCTGACCTAAGCCGCATAATTCACTTTGCGGCCCCCCGCGGGACTTTCCCGGCCGTTTTTCCGACGCGAATTCTGATTTATAGGCCGATACGCGCTGTTTTTCAAGCCCGGATACGCCTTTTCTCGGATCGGGAAAATCGGCCGCTTAACCTGTTGCAACGCGAGATTTTTCACCGGTGAAAAATCTCCTAAGGAAAGCGGTAAAGGGATGGGGTAACGGATATGTGATAAAGAAAACGATTTTGGTTTGTCCGGGCAGTGGCGTGCGAAGATAGGTGAATAGGAATACAAAAAATAAAAAAAATGAAAAATCAAAGAAGATTCAGTTCCCTCGTTATTATACGGGATGCCTGTAAACAAATGCGAGCGACTTGGGAGACGATAAAAATGAGTAGGGGTAGTTCATATAAATTTGTTTCGAAATCGTCCCCCCCTTCCAAGATATAGCCTTCGGAATGCGTTGACGAGTTGACAGTCTTTAATTTTTTTTACGGCTTCTTAAAAACACTGAGTCTAAAAACTATACATAATATGAGGTAATAAGTAGATGTTACTCACACAATTTTTGTAGATCTCATAACTTTATTATTGAGGGTTGAAAAAACAACCCCCTCTGATTTTCGTTCAAAAATTGTTTTCGTTGAATAGATTTTCGAAAAATAAAACTATTTTATGGTTTCCCATTCAATTCTGGAGAAAAAAGTATCTTCCAAAATTTCGACACTGTCGATACTTTTCTCGGAAAAAATAAAAATTTCAAGCAGTTATCATCACTCTTCATTCCATTTCATCGTATAAGTTATATTTTTATAACTGAGTAGTTTATCTCATTATTGCAAAGTATTTCTTTAGAAAATCGAACTCTTCTGAAACTGAAAATTGTAGAAAGAGTCATGGAAAATCTTTTTTCTTCTGTCAAAACCAATTTTGAGCATAAACAATATCTTACAATATACATTCGATGGAACATAGGATGAAATGGATTGGACAGTGACCATAACTGCTTGAAATTTTTATTTTTTCCGAAAAAAGTATCGACTGTATCGACATTTTGCAAGAGATCTTTTTCTCCAGAATTGAATGGTAAACCATAAGATAATATTATTTTTCGCAAATCTATCCCAAATAATTTTGAAAGAAAATCATAGGGGGTTGTTTTATCAACCCCCAACAATAAAGTTAAGAGACCTAAAAAAATTGTGTGAGTAGCATCTACTTAGTGCTTTATATTATGTATAGTTTCATGACTCAGTGTTTTTCTTCAGAAGCCGTAAAAAAATTTAAAACTGTCAACTCATCTCCTTCTAAGGCTGTATTTTGGAAGGGGGGTCGATTTCGAGAAAAAAATTATATGAATTACCCCTGCTTATTTTCATCGAGGAATAATCTCACAAAGCCCTTCGCATTTGTTTACAGACACGCTTTATAATTACGAAAATAATTGAAAATTTCAAATGTGAATAACTCCGAAACTACATCAGGACCGATTTTACCCATAAACCGCGGCATGAATATCTCATTTTATTAACATGCCTAATCGATTGATAATTTCAATATTATTCGTTGTTCAATGGAATTGCTATCGATATAAACTTTGCAATTATTGGTCTACATTACACTTATCATAGTAATTGCTCAATATTTACTTGGGATTTTCGACAAGACAGAAACTAAAGTTATACAAATGACATTTTTTTTAGGGGATCAATTTATCATTTCCGCTTCCTTTTTATTCCACCCGAATGACCGGAAATGCGCCAATTTCAAGCAAAACTTTAAACAAACAGAATCCGAACTGATTCTAGAACAAAGTTTTAGGCAGAAACTCCCCGAAGTGTATAGAATCAATGAAACCATAAATCGGGATGAAAAAAGCGGAAAATTCGAGTTTTCCAACTTTTGCTTTTCCCCAAACCGGTGTCCTACAATTTCTCCAATTCCTGTCCGAATCCCATGATGTTATCGATCTCGAGGGCTTGAAAGCACTTTGAAATTTCCCGAAAAGTTGGTAACATTGAAGGATTTCTCTGGTGGGATTGTCAGGAACAATTCATCGGAGGACATTCTGATGTAAAAAATGGCAAAATCAGGGAACAATCAGTCCTTTATTCATGGTACAATAACTCTCAGAAGTATCTTTATGCTGAAAACTTGGGGAATAATCTGACTCGAAGTAAACTGCTCCACATGAGTTAGGTATATTGACTTGAATGTCAAAAAATATAGTTTGAATGAGATTATTGTGATGAAAATTCATATCAATATGATATCAAGTTGCAGGAAATAAAATTAATTTCAGCCTGTAGGATTTCAACGTATGCAGAGTGGTTGAGCAAAATCGGGTAAAATAACGAAATTTTATTCTCAAAGAATTCAAGCATTTTAAGACCATAGATAAATAAACTCTCTAGATGCCCAACTCACGTACTAAGAGGTGGTTTCACAAACATTAGAGACATCTGGTGTTTTTTAATTTAATTTTTTTATCGTGAGTTAAGTCGATTGAAAATGGTTTATTGTCATATCCAACTGGCTTTTTATCATTTACTTGAATCTCAATCTGAATGATAACAAACCAATTGGATATAAAAACAAACAATTTTTTAATCGACTTAACTCAGAAACAATTTTAATTGGCTAAGAGATATTTTAGTTCATCTTAAATGTATTTAGGGGCAGAAATATGAGAAATTATTCGACGAAATATGATATATTATGAATAGAAAAAATACATGTATAATATACAATACAAATAACACTACATAACAAAACAATACGTACAGTAATATCTTATGAACGAAGTAAATTTTTTCTATTTGAAATAGATAATTTGAAAATAACAACACGAGGTATTTGTCAATATAAATACTTACCGACAAACTTGATATATTCATCAGATTTCATCAAAGTATTAGAACAGGCGATAGTCAACAATAGTGTATTTTTCGACGATATTTGAGGCAGTAATGGCAATAGAAAAAAAATAAATACACAAAAGGCCAATAGTGTCGAACATCTCTATGTCCTCCTATGTTTTGAGTTATTCAAATGCCTAACTGCACTGAAAACTTCCAACGAATTGTTTCAAATTCACCAAAACCTTTTAGATGAACCGTGAAATTAATTTTACAACAACAGATTAAAGTGCATTATATGGAGGAAACAACAGAACAGACTATTATGCAAATGTTCCCAAACTCACTATACATTATTGTTTGTACCTGGTCTCCAAACAACTTTCAACATCTCCATTAGAAAACTCAAGAGACAAAACCTTCCTACCACACACCACTTAGCACACATCAGGTGCAAGTATTAATTAAAATCTGAACGTCGTACAAGCGTAAAATATCCCATAACGTGGGCTATAATAGATAAACTCCCGATATTACGTCTAAGTCTAGCAATAGCGTTATTAGGTTTTGCGCTCAGAATATCGGTGCTGAAGCCAGCACGAGGATTAGACCGCTATGTCGTTTGAGATTTCGATTAAAAACATTTTTTTCAAACATTAAAAGTGATAAGATAAGTGATAAACTGGCAGCCCGCAGAACGCAGGAACGGAGGAAAACCAAAGACTAGTTGGAAACAGGGCGTCGTTAAAGCTATGAGTACAAGAAACTTGCAAGAATTAGACTGGGAAGATAGAAGAAGATGGAAAGAAGGCGTCGGACAACGTCGGAAGACGTTCTGAACCGGCATAAATATATAAAAGTGATACAGCATGAATTATAAAGAAAAACATCATAGTCCACCATGTACCATCGTTGGCAACCTTCTTGTCAACCACTTCAAGTAGGCGGCAATCAAGTTATCAATAAATCAACAGGAACAACTTCTCTGCAAATTGTGCGACAGATGGCAAACAACATGAGTATAGTTATTTTAAAAGTTTTTTGTAAGAAGTCATTCTAGAGTGGCCTCCTTACGAGTCCCTCAACAAAGCTACCAAACCTCATGTGTTTCCTAGTATCACTATAAAAGTTAGAAAGTGATGACTGATGCCACCACAGCAGATGGGAAAATATAGTAATTACCCTCCTTCCTCGTATGTAGGCACCTATGAAGCATGTTGTGGAAATGCCATAGTGAGGGTTGAAAACATCCCTGCCGTCTGTTATTTCCGATCTATTCTATAATTGGAATAAATGGTGGCAAATGCCAGCTCAAAGGCAAAAAGTGTCAAATATCTCTATTGAGTTATTCAAATGCCTCACTGCACTGAAAACTTCCAACGAACTGTTTGAAACTCACCAAAACCTTTTAGATGAACCGTGAAATTAATTTTACAACAACAGACTAAAGTGCATTATATGAAGGAAACAATAGAACAGACTATTATGCAAATGTTCCCAAACTCACTATCCATTATTGTTTGTACCTGGTCTCCAAACAACTTTCAACATCTCCATTAGAAAACTAAAGAGACAACACCTTCCAACCACACACCACTTAGCACACATCAGGTGCAAGTATTAATTAAAATCTGAACGTCGTACAAGCGTAAAATATCCCATAACGTGGGCTATAATAGATAAACTCCCGATATTACGTCTAAGTCTAGCAATAGCGTTATTAGGTTTTGCCGCTCAGAATATCGGAGCTGAAGCCTGCACGAGGATTAGACCGCTATGTCGTTTGAGATTTTAATTACGGACCGATCATTTGAATGAGCGTTTTGGCGCAATATCGCGCGAACTGATATTATCGGGGAAAATCGCTCCCGGATTCTGGAAAGATGGGAATTTGAACGGTTCGTCGATACGTGCGGGGGTTGGGGCGGTATGGCCTCCCCCGCGAAGGGTGGACATTAAATTTAGCTTCGGGAGGATTGGATTTTTCTTTTGAAGGGTATTATGGTGTTATGTCGGTTTCGGTTTATTGGTTTGGAATGATTGATATGTAATGATGTATCGAATGGAATCTGATTAATTGTGAATGGTAGTGTGGGTGTTCGGGTGTAGGCTTTGTGAGTGCCCACGACTTCTCATTATTATGATGGGTAGAGTAGCCTTCTGGTAACTGCGACCATGGTGTTTCCCAATAAGGTTGTAGAACTTTGTAAGGTTTTGGCGGCCATATTTGTTTATCAATTTTGACGTTCGAAGTGTCATTTTATTCAGAAAGGTTCAAGTTTTACCATGAAAAGTTTCACGCTCACACAACGTTTGGAAATCGTCCAAATTTATTACGCAAATTCGCGTTCGCCGGTGGCCACGCGAAGAGAGTTTCAACGTCTGGCTGAACGGCTTCGTTAACAAGCAGAATTGCCGATATTGGAGCGATTCTAATCCACAAGTGGTGCAAGAAAGACCTTTGCATCCACAAAAGATCACAGTTTGGTGTGGATTGTGGGGAGTGGTGGCATCATCGGGCCGTATTTTTTCCGAAATTACGCCGGACAAGCCGTTACTGTGAACGGCCAGCGCTATAGCGACTTGCTGCGTGAATTTCTCTTCCCGAAATTTGATGAAATTGGTGACGACGATCTTTATTTCCAACAGGACGGCGCCCCCCACACATTTCGAACGACAACATGACTTTATTGCGCGATAAGTTCGGCGACTTATTAATTTCGAGAAACGGCCCCATCGCCTGGCCGCCAAGATCGTGTGATTTAACGCCCTTGGACTTTTTTTTATGGGGATATGTGAAATCACAAGTGTACAGCAACTCTCCAGCGACAATTCAAGACCTTGAGGAGAACATTACGAGGTGTGTCGAGGCCATACCACAGGAAATGCTAGGCCGAGTCATGGAAAATTGGGTCAAACGAATTAAGGTCTGCAAACGAGCTCGTGGCGGCCATTTGAACGATATCTTGTTTAAATCATAAACTTATACACCATATCTTTCGAATAAATGTTTGAGAACCAAAATCGGTTAATTTGTTGTTGTTTTATTCAATTTCGAAGTTCTATCAAGCTTATTGGGAGACACTGTAGATCTCTCTCACTACTCATTCATAGAAATCCAAGAAGGCAGTCAATGGCGTTGATAAAGCCAACAACGTCCTTAGGGGATTTGGCCGTTACCTTTTGAGACCTGGGTCCATGTTTCTAGACAACTTTTTATGTTTTCACTCCCAGCCTCTGAAACAAAAATAATTGAAAAATTTTCAATTAGGATGACGCAAAAATCAAAGAATTGTGTTTTAAATATAATACAGGGAGTATATGTGGAAAATCTTAAACAGGAGAGACATCAAGACCTTTAGAGATAAGAAAACGCGAACATAAGAACACACATCAAAAATAAAGACATTACAAGATCACAAATCACTGATCATGTATGTTCAAATAGCGAGACCAAAGATGAACTACTGGAACAACACAAAGATCCTAATGACGGAACCTGATAATTATAAAAGAAAATTAAGGAATCCAAATGTATTTTGTTAGATGAAGTAGATAATTTGACTAATTGTTCTGTTGGAATAGATCGTATTTGGATTCATTTATTCAAGAAAGAAATGACATCAGGAAATTTCAAAATTAAATGAATCAAGATCTCTATGTGTTGGTAATTTTCAATATCAATCAGACTGCAAACGAAAAAATACTCAATTCCAAAGATTTCACTAGTTTGTTTGAAGAAGGTGTCTGATAAAGATACCGAAATGTTACATTATCCTTTTCATTTATTTCCTTTTTCAGTTTTACTCTTAGGCTACAATTTTTTCAAAACCAATTTGCTCCTGACAAGATAGTGCAAAGATTTTCGCAGGAGCATTTAATTTTTTCAAAAAATTTTTTTATTTATTTTTGTTTCTGAGACAGAAGGAAGTGAAAACCTAGAAATGCACAATTTTCCAGATTACATTTCAATCGATATCTGTATCCATGTGTTCAGCTATTTCTGCTTCTGATCCACAGAGCCTGCAAATCTCATTTGCTGACTTTCTCATAAGGCCTTATCAGCAGTCCCAAAATGTCTCTGATCTCAGCTAAAAAACCTATTGCTATCGAGTTTATCTATTATAGCCGACGCGGCGCCCATATTATAATAAATACACGCACCTAATGTGTACTAAGTGGTGAGTGGTTAGAAGGTGAAATTGTTGCTTGAGTTTTTTC
Source organism: Propylea japonica (assembly GCA_013421045.1). Taxonomy (NCBI): domain Eukaryota; kingdom Metazoa; phylum Arthropoda; class Insecta; order Coleoptera; family Coccinellidae; genus Propylea; species Propylea japonica. The sequence goes on along the minus strand of CM024247.1, from coordinate 46,234,741 downwards.
GAGTTGTTGAAAGTTAGACCGGGTAGTCCGGTCTATTTAGACATTCGAAGTTACATAAAGTCCCAACAAGCTGAATTTCTGTGAAGTTGTTCAAAACATAATTATAAACAATGTCTAAAAGTTCCTCATCATTCCCCTGTGAGGAAAAAATTTTATTCGAGGTCAAATGTCAAAAAAATGAGTTTTTCGCGATTTTCAGCAAAACGGTAAGTTTTATCATAAAAGTACCGCAGATAGTAGATCATAAAATTATCTATAAAAAATGTATCAATACTTTTTTCTTACGAGCCACCGTTTCTGAGATATAACGATTCAAAAAGTTATAAAAGTCGTTATCGTCATAATATGCACACGTTTCCACGTCACCTATGAGGTAGTGTCATTAGTACTAAACTACTATAACTAGTAGTTATAACTTTTTGAATCGTTATATCTCAGAAACGGTGGCTCGTAAGAAAAAAAGTATTGATACATTTTTTATAGATAATTTTATATTCTACAATTTTGTCTGAGGTACTTTTATGATAAAACTTACCGTTTTTCTGAAAATCGCGAAAAACTCATTTTTTTGACATTTGACCTCGAATAAAATTTTTTCCTCACAGGGGAATGATGAGGAACTTTTAGACATTGTTTATAATTATGTTTTGAACAAATTCACAGAAATTCAACTCACTCTCATTTTTGGTCTAAATAGACCGGACTAGGGAAGCAGCAAGAAAAACGGCGTTTCATATGCGAAATTGTGAGGCTTTTTGAGAAGTTAGCCAGTTTTATCAAGAATACAGAAACGCAAGTAGGGCGGCCCCTAGGTGTCGGCGTTGCGCCGCGTAATTCTTCGAATGTGTCAAAAAACCCTTGCAGTTGACTAATGAGCTCGAAGGTAATTCTTGTTTTATATCATAATATTCGTTAGTCCGAGTATGAAGGAGTCGTATGCCATACCGATGCAGCGTCTCAAACTGTCCGTCATACTGAATTAAACGTGTCATTTTTTATGGTCCTTTGACTTACCAGCAAAAACCTAGTTTTTTCATCCAACCATATAAAAAGATGTCACATTACCGATTATGACCATGCCATACTGTTTCGGTGTTACTAAGCACATGCCATACTGGTTCAAAGATATCGAATTCAACATCTTTGAACTAGTATGGCAAGGTTATAATCGGTTTTCGCTAGTAAGTCAAAGGATCATAAAAATGGCACGTATAATTCAGTATGGCGGACAGTTTGGGACGCCACATCAGTATGGCATACGAATCCTTCATACTCTGGCTATCGAACATATGATATAAAACGAGAAGTACCTTTGAGCTCTTAATGTTCTAGTCATTAAGTACTTCCTAGTAGTCGAACTTGCAATCTTTCAATTACTAGTCCGAGGCCTAAGTCGATGGTACAGGGTATATTATTCATATTTGAAAGCGTCTGCTAGGGAGTTGGAACTATATTGAATGTCTGCAGTAGTTATACAAGGGGGATTTTGGCACACATGGAAGTGTGCCAGACTCGCCCTATTATAACTACTGTCTGCTTATAGATGAATTGATTTCTGATTATTCCAATTTTTTTTGATATAATAAAACAAGGTGTGCTTCTTCAATAGATGTTATCAGTCCCACTGCGACCAAAGATTCATAGTTGGTAATAGTTACTATGTGTATTGGGAGTAGGACCTATGTAATATCTTTCAGCCTGAATAAAATATCGAGGGTACGCCTGTTGCGAGCTCCAACTCATAAAAGCATATCATGTTGCCGGTTCAGATTCAGAAGAAAAATGACAGCTTTACGTCACATTACAGTGGAATCCCTTACGACCTCGATTCTCACATACTGCCAATATTTCTCAAGAAGAAGAAACAGACAAATTCCACCATCTCGATTCCTACCCATAGATGTCTCGATGGCTTTTGTCCCGGATAAAAATTGCGTAGGGGCTCAACCGTACGGTTAAATATCCCCTAGGGGGCGTTGGGAGCGGCTTAACGCTCATTCCTTCATCCCTCTAAGCCACCATCATCCCTTCTGCTTTCTCAACAGGTTACGGTAAATATTTATTTCTAGGAAAGAGCTGCCTACTCTTATATCAATGTTGAGGTATTGCACTAGAAGGTTTTCTGTCGATATGAGGTTTGAATGTTATCATAGTAATAATCAGAAGAAGTCGAGAGTTGTATTTTTTTAATGGGGTTCTTGGCTACTGTCTATAATTTGAAAGCTTTGTATTCGATGTTCAAAATATTCTTGAACCCCCTTATGTTGGTCAAGTGAGACACTATCACTATAAGTGTATTGTAGTATGTAGCAGTGCGAACAGCCTGTATAATCTTCATACCTAATACAGCAAGGTCTGTATAACCTTACGTCATATTTAACACTTGTCTTAGATGGATAGAACTGATATTGACATCACACGTAATATCATCTAAAGGTTTGCAAATTTACTTCGGAAACATACGAAATTCAATGCATCAGAGAGAAAATTTTGACGTACAGTTGAAGAGTAGTTTAATCGAAAGATTCACATGATTCGTAACCCTCTGAATAAATGACCGATTGGAATAATGTAGTTTGGTCTCTCTCTTATCGTTGGTAGTGGATTCTCGAGAAAGTTAAGGTAAGAGAGACAAATGCTCCACTATTTCTTGAAGGTAACACAGCTCTCACATGTTACATCGAATAAAGGTTAAGGTGACCTTCTTGCATGTCCAATAGCAACCCATACCATAACGCCTACTGTCAGGTGTACATGACGTTAAAAATCAAACTGATGTTTACGTCTTCTCCTTGACGTCGTATAACCATTCTTCGGCCATCATGTGCACACGAGGATAATCGATATTCAACAGAAAAGAGGACCTGATGCCATTTCACATGCCAACGTTGACATTGTTTCACAAGAAAAACTTTCATATTAAATGCTCTTAGTTATTGAATTTACAGTCGGTAATTAGATCGGACCCCATTATTTCAGAATGAACATCTTGAGAGCTGATTTGTTCAAGGAATTTCGAAAGTTCACCAGAAAAAAATTGTGATAAAAATTTGAATTAAAAATTTGAAAAAAGCCCTGAGCAGGCGCTTTTGAGCTCTGGTTCTTTAGTGGAGAAATGGAACTATAATCTCAAAATTTTAAATGGGATTTTAGATTGATACCAAATATATAAATGCAGAATCTCAGCACATTCGGAATTATATTCTGGAAATCATTCAAAAAATAAAATATATGAAAAATAAATAAATTTCACTTGAATGGGACATCCTGTTATTGAAATATAAAGATTCCCATCAATTAAAACCATACCAACACGCATTATACAACCTTTCAAGCTTTCCACCCGTATAATCCACGATTCCATTATTAAGCGCAAAAAACTTTCACTCCATAAATAACCCAGCCTTATCATTGCCTCATTATACTTCGACCCCCCCAAGCCCGCACGCCCCTGTACCGCAATATTTCATCGGACGGACGTTCCTGGTTGCCGCCACACGTGTTAAAAGTGTAAAGTCCTGCGGGAACGTTTTATACGGGGAAGTTTTTGCTCCAGACCAAAGTTTGAAATTTATTCGTGAAATATTAGAGTCCCGGTTACGTCTCTCCAACGTAATTCTTTCGAATTATACGGAAGATAAATGTTTACCGCGGCGTAAACGGTCGTGTTTCACCCAAAAAATGTTGGTTTATGCGATGTACCAGTTTATGCGAACTTATAGTTTTCTTTTAAAACGTTTTTGAGGGGATGCCTGAGTGCTTTGAGTTTTATGCAAGGTATAGTATCGTTTCTGAAAAACTTTATAGGTTTACACTCCCAGTATCTGAAACATAAATAATTTAAAAAATTTTTAATTAAGATGAAGTGCTCTTGTGAGAATCTTTGCACTTATTTGTAAAGGGAAAATTGGTCTTGAAAAAATTTTTGCCTGACAGTAAAACTGAAAAAGGAAATAAATAAATGAAAAGGACAATGTAACGTTTTTTTTCAGTTTTACTGTTAGCCAACAACTTTTTCAAGACCAATTTGCTCCTGACAAAAAAGTGCAAAGATTCTCGCAGGAGCACTTCATCCTAATTGAAAATTTTTCAATTATTTCTGTTTCAGAGACTGGGAGTGAAAATCTATAAAGTTTTCAGAATCCTCCCAGAATATATTTCAATTGATATAGTATATCGTTCTTTCGAATTTGCAATAATACAACGGTGTGTGTTCTAAAGTAAGTATAATTCACGACAATATTATACCGGTATGGAAATTCACATCGAAAACACCTGATTTCAATGCAGTAGAGAAGGAACTCTACCCTCCAGTTGAACAAGGTATATTCGAAAGATTTCCGTGTAATGTTTATGACGAAATTGATGAACTATGACAAATGTTGTTGTCTTTCTCGAATCAATATCACGGGCAGCCAAAAACAATACCGCAGTTATGCCCCACCCAACGTATTCACCAGGTTTAGCGTTCTACGACTTACTCTATTCCCAAAACTGAAGATACCAATGTAACGAAACCATTCTGCCACATTTCATGATATAAATTCAGAATCTTAGAATGAGCTAATGGTTATACTGTATAGCGCATTCCAGAAATGCTTCGTAGATTGGAAGAAGCGCTGGCAAAAGTGCATTATATCTGAGAAAGAATGAAAAAGATATTGATGAATGTATAGGCCAAATCCACTTTTACTTTTGAACAGACCTGGTATATTGACCATTCAAATAGTGGGGGGAGAACATTCCTGATTTTTTTGTTGTTGGGTAGGTTTGTCAGGAGTAAAGAGAGTAAGGGAAGCACGTTGAATTGCCTCATCAACCCTCTCGGTGTCCACTGTCACGATGCTTGAGCAAGAGATTCCTCCGTCAATTGCATAACATGTTGTAATCAAGTTTCTCGCCGCAGAAGGCGTAAACTGGGCCAAACTCAAACTCTTGAGAAGATCGACTGGCCATGTTCGGAGAAGAGACACTGTCGCGAGCCAGAGTGTTTGCATGGCATAACAGTTGGTGGAGGGTCGTGATTGTGTTGAAAATAAGAGCCATGATCGCAGCGAACAACATAGTAGTGTTCGACAGCTTACTGAAGACGACAGACGTCGTACCACTTCTGAAATTGCAAGTTAGGTCGGGATAAGTTATGAGAGCACCTACTCCATACTCACAGAGGAGCAAAGGTACTGTAAGGATTGCGCCAGGTGGTTTCCTCGCCTTCTCACAGCTGACCAGAAATTTCATTGTTTTCAGGTGTGTGGGCGTCTTCTTGCTCGACCTCAGGAACATAGAGACCAACTTCTCACTCACATTATCACCTGTGATGAAACATGGGTGCACCACTACACCCCAGAGTCTAAATAAGCGAGTAAGGAGTGGAGGGAACAATCCGTTGCGCAATTGACGGAGGAACATCTGGCTCAAACATCGTCTCAGTGGACACCGAGAAGGTCGATGAGGCAATCCGATGTGCTTCCCTTACTCCTGACAAACCTATCCAACAACAAAAAAATTAGGAATGTTCTCCCCCCACTTTTGTGCCTGAAAATCGAAAAGTCCCGTTTATATTTGAATTGCCCTCATATCATACAACGACAGATATGTACTCAATTGATATCTAGAGAAAGAAACAAAGACATGGTTCATCCAGCATCAAATTGTAACACTTTTGTCACCCTGCAACCCCAGCAGAAATCACCGCCCTCCAAAAACGCCCTACCCCAATCGTAAAAACGTGTCGCCGGAGAGTAACCGACACGCATACGGCATGTTAAAGGAGCCGGAACAATAAAAGCCGCGTCAAGTGTCGAAATCCGAGATGTCACGCATCATCCTACTAGTAAAAACAGGTCTACAGGAGACGCTCGAGTCCTTTATGCCTTCCACTCTCGTAGCAGGATTAAAGGGAAAGAGAGATCTAGTTACCTACGGATCGCGGAATAATAAAAGTTGACGATCGGAAGGATTTGTCGTCCTTTTGTTCGGAGATAGAGAAGGGGTGTAGGGTGATCTGGTGGTGTGAGGGGACCTTTAGGGAGATGGTTTGAAGGAGATGGGTTTGGGGTAGTCAGGAAGTGTTTTGCTGTGCTTTTAGTGGAGAAAATAGATCGAGGGATGTTCACATAGAGGCCTTGTAGTGGGTAATTGGGCTCTATCGTCATGAGCGACTAGGTTTTATTCTTTCTGTGGAGATGTGTGCAGTTTGAAGTTTGCTTTGGCGTCCTGGATATCAATCGATTTCATTTCATCATCATCAACTGTTCTGCATCATTTCTTAATGGGATGAGAACACTGACAAAAATAACAGCGGAATGAAGGAAATTCATTGAAAAGAAGAATTAAAAAGGAATAAATGCTGTTATGAGCTCGCAGGACTTGAGCACTCTATAACAATCGAAGAAAATTTTTGAGTATCCAGATAACGTATTATACCAACAGAAGCAGTCAACAGCTTAAACTAGAAATCCTGTAGGACACTACCTTCTCAGATGGTAACTAGTGAGGAGACCAGTTCAGCAAAAATTAAAGAATGCGCATGATATGAAGAGGAATTTCACATCATCAGCCACCACATGAACAAAGCTTATCACAGTTACCTTTGATCTACCTTCAACCTTAATGAAATGATCAAACAGGAATTTCCTCTTCTTTCCTACCGAATCAACACTCGTCACTACCAGTCAGGAGGTGTGTGAACTTATTTTCACTAAGAAGTTACCGAGAGTGCTTCTCTTTCAGTTTTTTCCTTCACCAAAAACTCTTTCTTAAATGGTTCATTTGCCTACACTATACAAAGGTTCTGGGCCAGTCAGTAGCGTTGTATTTCATTCCTGGCTAGTGTGTTAGCCTTTTTATTATCGATTTGAAATATATTCTGGAAGGATTCTGTATTTCTTGAAAACGTTATAGGTTTTCACTTCCAGTCTCTGAACCAGAAATCATTAAAATTTCTTAATTAATATGAAGTGCTCCTGCGAGAATCTTTGTACTTATTTGTCAGGAGCAAATTGGTCTTGAAAAAATTATTGCCTAACAGTAAAAAGTGAAAAAGGAAATAAATGAAAAGGATAATGTAACGTTTCGGTGTCTATATCAGACACCTTCTTCAGACAAACTCGTAAAATCTTCAGAATTGTGTGTTTTTTCATTTGCAATTTGATTGACATTGAGAGTTGTCAATATAAAAAGATGTTGATTTATTTAATTTTGAAATTTTCTGATGTCATCCCTTTCCTCAATAAATCAATCCAAATACGATATATTCCAACAGAACAATTGGCCAAATTATCCACTTCATCTAACAAAATACATGTGGATTCCTCAATTTTCCTTTTATCAGGTTCCGTCATTAGGATTATTCTGTTGTTCCAGTTCATTATATGATCTCTGCTATTTGAACATACATGATCAGCGATTTGTGATCTTGTAATGTCTCTATTTTTGATGTTATTCTTATGTTCCCGTTTTATTATCTCTAAAGGTCTTGATGTCTCTCCTGTATAAGATTTTCCACATATACAGGGAAAATTGTACACACAATTTTTTTTTTCTGAGTACTTTGACAGGAGCTAGGACAGGTAGTGAAGAACAAGACTAACTGAACTGAATGCCGACGTTTCGTCCGTATATTCGAACTTTTTCAAGGCTACAATACAAGAAATATACAAAAATCACCAGTAACACTTAGTAAAAACAATTTGTATATCTCTTGTATTTGTAGCCTTGAAGAAGTTCGAATATACGGACGAAACGTCGGCATTTAGTTCAGCTTAGTCTTTTTCACCAAATGTTTTAGCTCCTGTCAAAGTACTCAGCATGAACAACCAAGGAAGTGATTCCTACTTCAATTTTTTTATTTGTGTCTTATTCATTGGTTTCGTTTTGGTTACAATATATGTATCTTTTTTTATTTACTTTTTTTATTTCCTTCGATTCTTGGTTGACAAGGATCCAATACTAAAAAGACCTAGCTGTCTTACTGGTTTATATTAACTTTGAATCGATAACATACTAGATCAGTGTTTTAAGGGGTTACATGGGTTTCACGGTTTCAAAAAATCGATTTTTTTTGTCTTATCAAATTCTATAACATTTCTAGAATAATGTCCTAAATTTTCAAGTTGATCCGAGTAATAGTCTCGGAGATACAGCCTTGAGAAGGTGAGAATTTTTTCCCACTTTCATTGTCTCTTAAAATTTTAAACGCGTTTTTCTCAAAACTATGTTTTCAAAGTCGGTTGTCAAAATTTCTCGCGAACTACTCAACCGATCTTAATGAAATTTTACACAAGTAATCGAGATATCATTTACAAGGTATTGAACGAAGGATTTTCTTTTTTTTTCAATTACAACTATTAAAAAAAAAATGTCGAGAAATTTTCATCGAAATTTGCATTTTTTTGTGAAAACGTCTGACAAAAATCCATTTTCATTTTTATTTTTTTTCCTTCGTCCAATACCTAGTTTATTGTCTATACTTAAACACGTTTTTTTTTTTTTTTACTTTTGATGATCCTGAAAGAAGTTCTGCTGACAACGCGGAGGCACCTTTTCTCCGAGGGACTGCCGGAAATGGCGTCGTAATGGCCGACATTTTAATATTTTTTTTTGAAAATTTCACAAAATCTCTAGTAAATATGTATCTTTCAAATAATACAAAGTTTCATTAAAATATTTCATTTTTTATATGCAAAAAAATTTTTTGAAAAAAGGCCGTTTTTTGCCCGAGGAAACCCATGTAACCCCTTAATAGCAGCTCAACTATCAGAATGGATCACTATGTCACACCCTTGATCGAGCTCTTGATAGTTTCTTTCTATCTATGCATCTTCCGATTGCAAGTATTTCTACCTGAAAACCACTTGAATAGGAGCCTAACGATAGTGTACACTTGGTTTTTGACCCGCATATTCCATCGCCGACACCTATTGTGGTTTTAAAACCATCTGTATACCATTTGACGGTATTCACTCTTTAATGTGAAAAATTGTACAAAATGCCACAAAATGGCAGGCTTAATATCATGATGAATATAACATTTGCAAATAGCATTTCAACCATAAACCATGTGATTCACGCTGCATATCTGACAGCAATTTCATCGAAGCAGAATGATTACCAATAAAGAAACAACAGCTTCGGCCCATCATTTCGCATTCATCAAAAAACGACCAGCCCAAATCGATATCGTGAAAACCTTTACGAGCCATAAATTTGAACCAATCTCGTCGATTTCCTTTATCATCATTTTCATGCCCCAATTGCCCAGACAGGGCCCTGATAATTTCTCGTCGATAAAGATTCCTTTTTTACGTCTGACTGCCTCCGGGATTGGTAGCAGAAACAAGAATGGATGGCCTCTCACTTTTCAATTATACCCAGCCTGCAGAAACGAAACCCGGTATATCGTGGGAGAATGGGGAGAGGAGGAAGAAACATAAGGAGAAAATGAGAATGGATTCGGTTTTTCCCTCGTTGAAACAACGGAGGACAAACTCCATCAGCTCGTTCACTAGGGCGATTTATGTAGTGGGGGTATTATGTTCCATTAGGAAAAGAAACTTGACACCGACAACAATAACAGAAGTTTGCGAGAAAAGTTAGATTCGTTTCCGTCGACTTTATATTGGTTTATTATTTTGGGGAGAGGTGAGCTTTGTGATCGCTGCAGGAATTGACCGTATTTTTATATAATAACAGATCACGTGTTGGAACTTAAGGTTGCCAATGAAAGTTTCGATTTCTGTCGATAAAATTGGTAAGTATAACAATGTTTCTACTGCTTGTTTGTTGTTGTAGTAATATCTATTTTTTTTTGTTTTTAAATTCAATAGTTTTCAATTCAATTCCATTTTGATAGTATTTGCAGCCTATGTAATTATTATTGTCGAGGAAATGTCCACGATGGAGTGAAGTGAAACTTCGATTTTGAAAATAATTTTTCAGTATTATGTGCCCTTTATTTCCTATCCCAAACAATTTACATTTAACAATTCTGACCAATGTTTTTTTACCTTCTCCATCAGTGGTAAGACAAAAATTATGGCAAAAATCATACGAGCTATATTTATTTCACAGGAAATTCAATTAAAATCAATTTAAAATCCCATTTTCAACATAAAATGGATTAGAAAAACGTGAATAACTTTTATCGAAATTCAATGATTTTTAGCCCATCCGCTTCCAAGGCCGATTACAACAGAAAAGTCGTAGTAAGTACCTCTTTTTTTCAATGACTTTTGTAGCTCAGGACTCCGCGAAGTTTTCAAATGTAGCCAAAAACTAAAAGACATTTGTTTCTATTTCTGAACCGAAAATGAATGTTTGAGTACACACTACTGAAAACCGAATTTCTAGTTTTCAAGCTTTTTTGGGTGCAGATAGTTCAGGAAGCTAAATATTTTTCATTATTGAATCAAAATGAATCAAAATTCAGAACAATTATGCTTAAAAGATACAAAGTACATCTAAAAAACACTCAAAGATTCATAACTCGAAAACTCCTAAAAATCGCATAATTATTGACGTCAATCTCTTGGACATCCTGTATAAATCAACGAGACAAAGCGTTGAGACTGCAATTTCTTCGTCTGTCATTACCGATTGGTGGTCACGAGCAATGCTGCGGTAGAGTGTGAATGCTCACTGCCTTCGATACTGCTGCAGAAGTATTTCGAGAATTATTGCCGACAACGCGAGCAGCAGTAGCAGGGGCTGAGTGTAATTGGGGCTTTAAAGTGTTGCGAGGTCTTACCGCCCCCCTTCTCAGCAATCTTATCATACCTAGAAATGTATGACGTCCTATTTGCAACTTACACTAGTTGAACGCATGTTGTTTGTTAATTACAGAAAGCGATTCCTCTGAACATAATTTCACAAATTGGAAGACCAAATAGCAAACCTCCTTTCAAATCAAAGTTATCGCAAAAACAAAAACAGAACAAAACATAATAACGAAATAAGTTAAATACCTTTTCATCGTTAAAAACAACGGACGGCAATCTCCATCGAATCTGACTAGCGAGATTTATGCATCGCCAGGGTAACAGCATAAAGTAAGGGTATTATGTTCCATCAGGGTAGGAAACTTGACACCGGCTACAATAACAGAAGTTCGCGAGTAAAGTCGGATTCGTACTCGACGGTTTGTTATCTTTTTAGTCACGGCAAACGGTGCATAGTAGAGAGTTCGTTTTGTCGCCCGGATGGAGAATCAGGAAATCAACTGCGAGCTTTATTTTCGTTTTGCTGAGGTTTCGGTCGATTCATTATTCATTTCCAGATTGTCGAGACGGTTTGTTCTAGGGCTTCCGAGGATGTTCAGTTTTTTTCGACGTTTTGTTTGGGGTGAGGTAAAGCTTTCACGTTGGATTTTTTGTGGGTTGTTACTTTTATCTGAATGGAAAGGTGAACAAGGTTATTTCAGGTGATTGAACTGCTTTTTAGACGTTCGTCGATGAGGAATAGGAGCTAAAGGGCTTTCAACTTTGAGGTTTGAAAACAGAAAACAATTAAATTAAATATAGTAGTCGATGTACACAATAACTACTATTCTGTACTAGGATAAAGGAGGTCTTTTAGTCGTCACCTTACTGCAACTACATTTTTTCTAGGAGATTTCTGTGGCTTATTCACATAACCTACATATATCGAAGTTCTCGTTCGCGAATCGACGATACATTGACCTATGAGAAGCTCGGTAAGAAGCCTTAACTGGATTTCTTAGAACGATAGAGTTCGTTGATCTTTTTCTTTCGAACAATATCTGAAGAAGTATCTAATGATCAGGATGTTTTGGGAGTTATGAAGTAGAGGCAATTTGTGAGGTGATTGTCACATGAAAATGTAATTTGAGTCATCTGTGCATACTTCAGAACAAAACTAAGAATGGATTTGCCAATATATGGTTTCAATGGAACAATGGAAGTCCCTAAAAGTCTCAAGCCATTACAGATCGGTTCAATGTTACCTAATGTTAAGTCTTTGAAGTTCGGTACATCAGTGTAGATGATGGTTGTTTTGAAACTTTAGGACTCTATGGATCCACTGTGTACTTATAGTTTTCATATCTGGAATACCCTTTAATTTTATTGGGATATGCTACTGCTGATAATATGTATGTGATTGTTCCTGATTTCCTATTGTGCTGAACCAATGCTCTGGTTTTGTCTCCCATAAACTAGAATCGAACAAGAAGGGAGGTATCGTGCCGTATGTCGTATCAAGTATACTAAAATCTCTACATGCCGTCTACTGAATCGGTTGAGGTGCAAACGGGTTACCTAAAAATTAACAAGGCATCAACTAATTATGGGCGCCTGATGTCTTGGGATGAGAGAAGAATACCAAAGCAATCTGTATATGTATAATCGATTAGAAAATTATTATAAATTTCTCGAGCAAACGATCTTGATTTGGAAAATGAGGATCAGTTCATTGTAAGCCTAGGACTCTATAGGGGTCCAAAAGAGTGCTCCATGAGGTTCTCAGGGGCTCCATTTGCACAGGAGACTTCGTGAGTTGGAGAACTAGGACTCCATGGGGTTCCTGAATGATGCTTTGTGGAACTCTTTGGTGGCTTTTTTCCAAAAGGAGGCTCCGTGGATTGAAGCGCTACAACTTCATGAGGGCTCCGACGCAAGAGTCTGAATACGCACGGAAGTCAGTGGTACGAATAAGCAGTCTGGCTTTCAGATGAGTCTGTTACCTGACAGTCTGGCGCCTAAGAGTTCAATACCAGACAATCTGACATTCAAAGTATCGCGCCGAATGGCAATTTGCATCAATCGATTCACCTCTTCGTTAACTAGTCGGAATGAATCTATCTATCTTTTCTCGAAACAATAGTACAAAATTAAATCCCTGTAATATTCAATAATAGCTGCATCTATCAGTTATTTATTGAACCTCCAACCTCCTTCGGATACACTCATAAATCATCCCTCCGAATATTATTCCCGTTTCCGAACCCAAACACCTAAAATCGATAAACCCAGACTTCCCGATCTGACCAATTAACTTCGCCTTAGCCCTAATCAGTTTTCCTGACTGATATGTGGGTGATCTTCGTATCTCTTTTATAATTTCTGACCGTATCCGGTCGAATCTCGAAGTTCTTAGACTTCTTTACTGCTAGATAATACGAATATCCTGTCATCTCGAGATACTGATGGATAGAAGCCCATTGGAGGAACTAGTTGGACTGAGAAACAGTTTTGAGCCACTAGCGAAATACACTATTGGCCATACACTAACAAACAATAGGAAGGGAAAGACACAACGAAATACTGAGAACACAACTTCAAAATGCTTATTGGGAGAGAGAAAAATCACCGCTGGGACAAATGCAAGAACTTAGATCCAGAAATTTACGATTCAATCCAAAAGTCTTGAAAACGCTTCTCATTCTTTATTCCAAGATCTGTGTAGAATCGATAACAGTATTATTGGAAATTTCGAAAAGAAACGATTTTGATTGAGCGAAAGAGGCTTATCGAGTTGGAAGCCCAAGGAGGTGCTCCCTTAAGACCTCTGAGGTTCTTTTTGCAAAAGAGATTCCTCAAGTTGGAGACCTGGGACTCCGTGAGGGATCTGAATGGTACTCCGTGGAGCGCTTCGGTCGTACCTTTTGGACAGTCTAACACCTGACTGTCTTACATCTAAGAGTTTAACATTAACGGTACCACGCCAAATGACAATTTGCGTCAATCGATTTGCCTTTCGTCAACTGATCTGAATGACTCTCCATTCATTCTCAAAAAGTGTGCTAATCCTACCTCAACCCCTACCATTAAGCTGTATCTTTCAGTTATTTATCCCAACTCAATTTATGGTCATCAACTACTGCCTGTTACTCAGCACGTTGATCTTGGAGTTGATGTGTGCTAAGATCTCGGATGGTCCGAACATGTTGGGTCGGTTACGGCAAGAGCGAAGCAAGTAACATCTACTTGCTTCTTCTTCTATTGGTGCCTATCCCCTGTGGATGTTGGCAATCACGTTGGTCCACATTACTTTATTGACACTCTCTTCTGAATACTTGAATGGTCGTCATCCCTGTCCACTGCCTGATATTCTTCAGCCATGATGTTCGTCGGCGTCCTGGAGACCGTCTTCCTTCTATCTTGCCTTGTAAAATCAGTTGAATCAGTTGGTTTTTTCATTACGCAATACATGTCCCAGATATGACACCTTCCTGATTTTAATACACTGCGATATTTCTATACCCCGTTTACGAAAGGTTGAGCCGTCGGTTGGCCATGGAAATTTGGCATATTCCACTGTGTTTATTGAAATTTTAGGTTATGTTCTTTATTTTCTTGTCAGATTGATACGCAATGTTGTCAATATTGCATAGAGTTGTCTGATAATTCGCAAGCTCATCGGACGAGGCCGAGTACATTGGGCAACGTCGACTTTATTTTACTCTATGACAGTAAATACTGCCAACTTCAGATGAATAAAGAAACGCCTACTATGTGCTCAACCTTTCGTGAACGACTATAGCTCTCTTTGCATCCGTTGCATAACATCTTCATTCGAGACATGCATAACTTTAAAAAACTCCGATGTTTCAACCTGTAAGTTCCTTCTAAAACATATATAAGACAGATAATGGAGTATGCTGGTCAGTTGTGGTGGCCTTCAACTAAACACAGTATCCTCATTGATTGTCGGGATTTCTTCTTTAATTGTGCTTTTTTCTATATCAAATGTTCATTTCGATGTGGTTATATTATTTTTTGGGTCTTATAGGTTTAACCTCAACCCTCATTCATTTTTAAATAAATAAATAAATAAATTTATTGGCTCTCTCTCCACCATCCTTCGCAAACACACAAACTATAAATAAATCATACCCCCTATCCCAATCCTCGTTCGCAAACCCAAACACCAAAAATCGATAAACCCAGACTTCCCGATCTGACCAACCGCACCAATTAACTCCGCCTTAGCCCTAATCTGTTTCCCTGACTGATATCGGTGTGATCTTCGTATCCCCTTTATAATTTCTGACCGTATCCGGTCGTATCTCAAAGTTCTTAGACCGTGACGTGACCGGTAACGGTAATTGCTTCGTTTGTCTGCAAATTGCTCTTTTGCCCAAGATCGCGTGCGACCGCAAAAACCGCGGGTTCCTCATTGGTCCGTCCTGGGAAGTACGGATTGAATTTTAATGGACTTGTTGAGTTGGAAATGTTTCATTATGATGGTTTCATTTGGTTGAGGGGCTCGCGGTTTGGTAATTTGCGGGTTGGAGTAGGTGGATGTTTGTGTGATTGGATCTAGTTAACTTTTATTTGTTTCAATTCTCACTCGAATATGAAGTTAACTCTATTTTCATCCACGTTATACATGTCGGAAGTCATGCAATAGAATATAGTTCTCCATTAGCTTTTATTTTCGGTATTATACATCCAGGCGGCCAACACGAGGCACTGGAACTGAAAGGCGGTGGTGTAACTAGATCTCCATGTATCATTAAAATATGTGTACATTTAACTTTGGTTTTATAAATATACATTTTACATACGGCACGATTTCGTAACGCCGGAAGATTGTTCGCGCGTATAAACAGATTTTACTTGGCTGCATAACAAACGCTTGACGTGATGGCAACTCTAGGTTTACTTATTACTTTGGGTTCGAGAGCTAGAAATCCATGAAAACCTAGAGGTGTGCTCCTTTGGTTCTTTTCGATCCAATTATATATCTTTTTATGGCACACTTATATAAAGTTAAAGAACATGAAGATATCTATATGATTACCACAGTCTTTCAAACTGAATCTCGCCCTATAGCATTGAATTACTCTGGTAATTGTTTTGTCCATTATGTACGTTTAAATAGATTTTTCAGTCCAGTTTCCTATGAACTTGCTGCATAGATCCGACTTAATTGTTGGGCTTGGTTATGTTACGTTTATGGACTATTATTAATGGCTTATTGTGAAATTGTGAATATAGGAACCCTTTTAAGAAAAATCCTGGAAAGTCGAATCACATGAATGAAGATACTCCTTGAATTTTTATGCAGAATATTCAAGGTCCCGTCCATTTTGTGGTACTTCATTCAAGTCCATTTTTTTCAATTCAGCTAAAGAACTCGGTTATCCTGCAATGCTTACAAATGAACGTGATGGTCTCACCATTAACTTTTCAAAGATTTATGCCCCAGTGATCACTCCAGTGTCAAATCCAACTTCGCAAGGGTTAGTTGATAATTCGCATAACTAGACAACTCAAAATGAGCTTCGTCACTAAAGATGTTTTCTGAGAACCGCCGCCGTTAGCCATTTGGACGATGTAATATTCCATAAATGAATGAATACGGAATACTTCCTCAAAGAATAGACAAGTAGGTATTATCATGTTTTCCTGCCCTTCCGTTTTTCCGCTCCTATTGGAAAACCTTTTATAGTATGCACCCCCATAAGACAATCAACGTAAGTCGTAAGTCACCAATAGCTTCCCAGTTCCAGAGTTCTATACATTGGTTGGTTGATTCCATCTATGTATCTACACGACAAACGACGTATTGGCTCATTTAGGTATAGTGTCTTCATTTCACAGCTCTTATAGGTCGATTTCCCTTACTTCCATCAAGACAAGTTAATGACATGAGAAGATCACCATCTGTGCCAGAGCAGAAATCACCATCAGGATACACTCGGCCTACCCCCTTCCTTAAGATTTCCTCACTCCCCTAATGCCAAAGGGGCCGGACCTCTTTCGCTCCATCCGTTCGGCCGCAGTAAGTCCCGATTTCCATCTTCTCGAGAAGCCGCAAGACAAATTAACTTAATCTTACTTTATGGATCGTAGAGGCCGGTCTCCTTCCCGACAAATGCCACTGCATCCCGGGGGATAATTACGGGACAGGGAGAAGGTGCTCCCGAGGGAACTGCCGACCCTCCAGAGAATTAGTGTCGCCGTGTCCGAGTGACCTTCCGGCCTTGGGGATGAAGCGATGAAATAGAGTCGAAATAGTCGAGAAGCTGGCAATAATCACCGTAGGGTTGTTGTAGTCGACCGGTGAAATATCCGGGGTCGTGGATTAGGGGTGGACGTAGGTCCAGGATGATTTGCATCGTGGGTTTAAGGGGAAAAGTTGGATAGTATATACAGGATGGGTCAAATGTTATGTTTTCGTGTCAGGAGCAATTTCACTTCCAGTTAGCTGCACAGATCGGACATGTCTTGGAGTACTGTTCCTATGTTTGGGGTGCGGCACCTAAACGTGTTCTGAAGCTGTTGGATTCTGTCCAAAGAAGGGCAATTCGTCTCGTCGGTGATGCATCGCTCACTAACTCGCTTACTTCTCTGGAACACCGTAGAGGGTTGGGTGATCTGTCTCTTTTCTATCGATATTTTCATGGGCGATGCTCTTCTGAAATATCATCAATCGTTCCTCCTTTGACAGTCTCTTCGAGGTCAAGTTCGATCTTCGCACCCCTATGTGGTCACTTAAAATTCCTATTTTCTTTCCTTTGGTTCTCACGATGTTCTCTGAACATTACAGGATATCTCTTTTCGTGGGAACCTGAACATAAAAAAACCTGATGTATCTCACATTGCATAGCCTAGCATGTTGAAACTGACATCTAGATATTATTATTATTTTTAGAAATGGAATTGTCAGGCTAGGTAAGTCTTCTGAGGACTGTCACCATGTAGATCTTTGGTTCTTCACCCTTCTTATTCATGGAAACCCAAGGAGGTCAACAATGGCGTTGATAAAACCTTGGTCGCTGCCTATTGGGTATCCAGGACCGGTTTTCCCATATAAATTTTTATCCAGCCAGCTCTGGATATGCTTTGCATACCATGTGTTCAAATGTTTCTGCTTCTTCTCCACAGAGCCTGCAAATCTCATCTGCTGACTTTTTCATAAGGTACAGATGTTGATCAGCAGTCCCACCATCACTCGAAGCCCAGCTCGTGACAGCTTCAGGAGCTTTCTGGTATAAGAAGGTGAAATCATCACGAATTTGTTGCTTTCGTAGGTCCATGAGTATATCTCCATATGATTATTCTGTTATTCAACTCCCATTGCTGATCTGCTACTTTATATTGGTCTTTTCCAAGTCCACAAAAAGGCTCAGATCCAACATGTGTTAATCTTGATGCGCGTTTTGCAAGTTCATCGGATTTTTCATTTCCTTCAACATCACAATGCCCTAACACCCATAGTACAGTCACTTTATGGCTTTTTGCCAGGTTCTTCATGGTGTTACGGTCAGTAGAGACCCCTGGCAGTGTGCTTCAAGCGATCTCAGCTTAACCAGTCTTTGCTATTGAGTTTCAATCAATAAAGTAGTTCAAAGAGCGAATTTCTTTCTCTGTATTCTTGCAGAGAACTGTACTGTTGAGTTTTTTCCAGCAATCACCTATTGAATATGACATAGACATATTCAAGGTTATTACTCTACACGGAAAAAAATCGTAATCTACATTCAAGTATAAGGATACTCTTGAACAAATATTCTAAATCTAAGTTGTTTTAATATTGCGTTGAAACTATTTTACTTGAAACAAAAATATCATTCTTTCATTTCAAGAACACATATACTTGTTTACCAAGATTGCAATATATTTAACTGAAGATTTCGTGTTCTCGATTCAACAAGATCACTAGTATAAAAGCAAGAATAGCTATCAAGATCCATTGAAAATCATTTTGTTTCCTCTAGAGAAAATGTAATACATGAGTCAAAATTAATAGAAGTCGATCGAAGTCTAGTTTTGATATTGACTTGAAAGAAAACCATTCTTATAACTAGAATATTAATCCTCAATTGTAGTAAAAATTGTTTTGATGGAAGAGTTGCACTAATTATATTAAGAATAGTTATCTTGGTTGAAATCTAAAATATCTTCCGCGAATTCAACTACTGCTCTTTCCAAGCATACACTATTCTTAATCCAAATACTAATATACGCAAGTCAAATACAGATACGCTCTACTACGGCTGGCCGTTGGTTCATGCGCAGATTGTGGTTGGTCGGAGCGAATGATAGGGCTTGCGCATGATGCTAGTCTAGATAGTTGGAACTAGTGGAAAGTTTATTGGCAGACATTTTCGAAGAACAGTCGAAGAGAGCAGGAACAGTTTTTTATAGTTTAGTGTTCATAATATTTTTAGTGATTTATTATTATGGAGAAAATTCTAGACGAATGGGAATTGGCCGATTTGATTCCAATATTCAAGGGTGAGTACCTATATTTACAGATATTCTGGGAAATTGTTTTATGCACTTCGTTAGTGTGAATGAAAAAATTACAGATTGATTGTTGGCCAGGTATCATTAGATTTTATACTGAAATTCACGCTTTGGGTTTTCAGAGCATGGAATTTGGAAGAATTGAAGGAGGCAATTCGTGAAGAGGTGGCACTAATCACCGAGGAGACACTACAGTTAGTATGGTAGAGCTTCCTCAACAGAATTGAAAACTGCATCAGAGAGAGACGGGCGTCACCTTCCTGACATTATTTTTGCAAGTAAAATAAATGGCATATCCTAATGAACATGTCAGAAAAGTAAATAAATTTTTTGTTTGAAAAATTAACACCGTTTTGCTGTTTTCAAAATATAAATACTTCCCGTGGTCACCCTGTACAATTCGAAACTCGGTGGTTTACAATTCTTCGGTATATTAATCGCTAGAAGTAACATTACCTCCGAGATTTAGGGTACTTCATTATGTACGATCATTGTAGAGTTGTACCAAGAACCTTATATTCCTTACAATTCGTACAACTCTACAGTAATCGTACACAATGAAGTACCCTAAATCTCGGACGTAATGTTACCTCTAGCGATTAATATACCCAAAGAATTGTAAACCACCGAGTTTTATTTATTCTTATTTGGAAACTAAGAAAGTTTTGCCAGAAGATTGTTCTATGTTGGATCCAAGAAGTCTTATTCTTATTCGAAGTTTTGGGTAGGTTTACTCGAAGAATGTTCTATACTCATTCCAAGAAGCCTTATTCTTAATCGGAAACTAAGAAAGTTTTGCCAGAAGATTGTTCTATGTTCGATCCAAGTGGGCTTATTCTGGTTAAAGTAATCCTTCATCTTGATATAAAAGTTGTTATACTATTCTCAAGTTTACTTTTTCTCATATGAAGTGTAGTGAACATTTACGTTTAAGAATAACGTGCATCTTGTATTGAGTCAAGTTATGCTTGCGGATATATGAGTCTAATATTGCTTTCAGTCAAGACTACTAGTCTTGAATATAGCATATATTTTTTTCAGTGTACCGTCCCAACATAATGACATTCGGAAAAACGAACCCAAATAAACACATTCAACCAACTCATCGCCGACCTAACGAACCCAATTTTTCACCAACGTGTAACGCCCATATCACGTCCAAAACAGGCCTCATTATTCCCTCCATTCAGAGTCATTAAATCTTTCTCTCTTAACGCCCGACAAAAAAACCGCGGTTGTTAACAAGACTTCTGAAATAATAACCTTGACGCCCGCTTCCGACCCCGCACACCCCCGGATGACAAATTTAACCCTCGCAATGGAAAAAAATAAGGGCCGAGGAAGAAGGTAAAAAACTTGTCCTGTTGAGATAATAAACTGGGGCAGCTCGCCGGAGGCTGAGGAACGGTGCCCTAATGACGTGGAATGGGAAAAAAGGGCGATTTTTCATTTTTTATTCCACCCCTACAACTTATATATCAGCACGTGTCGGTGACAGGTACACGGTGCTCGAGGCTTTAGATTATGAACGGGTTGATGCAGAAGAGGTTGAGGATTTGATACATTTGGAATTAGGGATTGGCTAAATTTTTAATGTAAATTATGAAACTTTCATTTTTTGAATTAGAATTATTCCAGAAATTGTCTTAGATTGGAGAACTATCAGGAAATTTTTATGGAGAAACCGATTCTGTACACCAAGGAGATAATGGCCGAGGATTCTAGTGAGGCTGTCAGTTTTATCCAGGCCAGTGATGACTTCCTCATGTTTCCACGGAAGAGTTGGGTGGAGAACTAATGGTTAGTCCCGCTAACCTAGCCATAACGGCTTCATATCAAAAAATTCTAATGATAATAATTCTACATTTCTAAAAAACTTATAGGTCTCTGAAACAGAAATAATTAAAAAATGTTTGATTAAGATGAAGTGCTCCTGCGAGAATCTTTGCACTTATTTGTCAGGAGCGAATTGGTCTTGAGAAAATGGTTGCCTAACAGTGAAACTGAAAAAGGAAATAAATGAAAAGGACAATGTAACTTGTAAAATCTTCAGAATTCTGTGTTTTTTCATTCGCAGTCTAATTGACATTGAAAGTTGTCCACACATAGAGATGTTGTTTATTTAATTTTGAAATTTCTTGATTTCATTTCTTTCTTCAATAAACCAATCCAAATAGATCTATTTCAACAGAACAATTGGCTGAAATATCTACTTCATCTAACAAAATACATATGGATTCCTTAATTTTCTTCTTATAATAATTATAAGGTTACATTATTAGGATCTTTGTATTTTTCCAGTTCATCATATGATCTCCGCTACATGCTACATGACACGCCACATGATCAGCGATTTGTGATCTTGTAATGTCTCTATTTTTGATGTTGTTCTTATGTCTCTCCTGTATAAGATTTTCCACATATACAGAATATTGTAAACACAATTTTTTGGGAGTGAAAACCTATAAAGTTTTTTAGAAATGCAGACACGTCTCAGAATATATTTCAATCGATATAATAATTCTAGTTACATTAGTATTTCAATCGATGATCTTCAAAATGACATCAACTTAAATTGCCATTGCCCTATTACGTCACTGCATAGGTGACATAACGAATTCAAATATTGCTGTAATACAGTTATAATGATAGTGTCTGATTTCGACCAACATAAGGGCATCTTGAAAAATGATAAGGGGATTCAAGAATTTTGACGATGCTTATTTTAAAAATCTAATGCCAAACTCTCAAATTGGGAAATCTTAAATATAGTAACTGACAAAGAAACTGCAATGTACCCAGAAGAAGCTCTTTAATTAGAGAATTCCAGAGTTTCAAAGAGAAATTTTGGATTTAAACATGAGTAAACTATGTCCTACTTTTCAAATTGTTTCATCATTAAGTTGATGATTTTCTGAACTCTATTATTCCAAGAATCCAGACAACACAGACATGTCGAATACCTCAACCTTATATCATCCCGGAATTCCAAAACTTATTCATACCTCAGAGCGACAAAAACCGGAAAATATGCTCGCCGTCAACCTGCGACATATTTCCTCGAGGAAAACAGTCTCGTACGTAGAAAATTCCACATCTGCCGATTCTCCAAACTCGGGAAATTTCGAACCTTCAAGAATTCGACGAGGAAAATCCGAGAGGAATTTTCCGACGGCGTCTGGAAAAGCTCAGCGTTCCTCGAAGGTTTTCGTTGGGATATTCAACAGTTTGTTAGGAAAGAAGCGGTGAAACATCTGACTCACGCGGTTCCCTCATCCATTTTAATGGAGAACGTGGTTGGAGGAGGAAAAATCGCGAAAATGATGAGGGAAATGAGTATCGGATGTGTTGAGGAGTTGATTGGGATTTCTTTGGTGTTGCTGATTGAAGAAAATGGGAAATTGATGAGGGTACAATGAGTTTATGAAGAAAAGAAGACAGATAGTTTGATATCGTTGCAGATTAGAGGGATAGGGTTTGAAAACGTGAAGCGTTGAGAAAGTTGTGAATAATATTCGACCGTTTAAAGGAAAAAAATGTTTTTTTTTCAAGTCCCTGGATTTCGTTCAATTGTGTCGGTCTTGTTCGCGCGGATCTCTACAAACAATTTCTTGTCGACTATCACTTTGTTAATCGAATCATGACTCGTCTGAAAAAAGTACGTTGCGCCACTGTGGTAAAAGCTAGCCTTGGTGGTGTCCTGCTTAATCATAATGATAATTATAATCACAGATGAACTCGAAAAATTACTCCGTAGACAAGTTAAACATATCGGACATAAGACACTGATCGAAGCAGAGGTTCAACACCTCTACTACTAAGCTAGCACCCTCATGAAAATACCACACAGATGAACAGTGATAAAATTCAGGGATGGAGAGAAAAGCTTCTCTATATGGAAGAAACCTAAACGAGGTCAGCCAGGGACATGTCGACATTCCTTCGTCGAACTACTGGCTGATTATTTCTGAAACAGAAGGTTTTATCCTGCCATTCAAGATCAATCAGTGCAAACTAAAAACTATCAGAAATATATCATAAAGGGTTGGAGTCTCATGAACGATAGATGCCGCTACGGATGCCAAACATTAGAAACAATCAACATACTACAGGAGGCTATTAAATGTTTGCTGGAAATGAATATAAGAGTCGACATGATGCAGTTTGTAGAATACTTCACCAGGGACTCGCCATCCAACTGAAGATGCTGCAATCCGAAACAATTCCATATTATAGGTATTAGCCTGAAGTAATACTGGAGAACTACCATTACAGGCTATACTGGGATCGCACAGTACTTAAAATTTTAACAGTTGCTAAAAGAGAAGAGAACAATACTTATAGACACAGCCATCCCGAATAACAACAATCTACGTCAAAAATACGCTGAAAAAATATCGAAATATCGAGAGCTTCAACTTCAGATCAAAAGGCAGTGGGGAATGTCTAGTACCAGAACCATTGCCATTCTCATATCAACCACAGGAATTTTTCCTAAAAGCCTCAAGTCCAACCTCAAGGAGCTAGATTTGGATGAAAACCTTTACAAAGTAATGCAAAAAGCAGTACTTCTCGGTACTGCTAGAACGGTAAGGAAGTTTGTAGGTCACGATGGACACCAGGAACAACATGAAGGAAAACATTGCAAGACCGACTACCAGGACATCAACCTAGAAATCCAGGACCAAACAACGAAGGACGAACAATTTAGGGTCCAGGAGAAGACTACCAAAGACCTCAGAGCTCAATCCCCCTGATACTTGCTATACGGGATGAATGAATGTTTCTCTTGTAGGGAGTGTGATAGCCGATCCAAGAAGTGTGAGAAATCACACCCTTTCTACGCTAATATGCTCGAGTCGATAATCCCTTCATTTCAGAAATTACAATACATGATTGTGAAAATGAGATCCTTCATACAAAGAAACTAACACACATAACAAAACAGTGTCTGACAAGCAATATGGCTCCAGGATCAGCAGTAATTGTTTAACCTGACTTTTGAACAATCTTTCGTGATTTAGGTTTATGATTTTTGAAACACTCATGAAAAATTTCGCCATTTTTTATTAACCAACTTCGTTTAATCAACTGATCTCTAATCAACAATACTAATACTTGTTGAAAGGAAAAGGAAGATCGTACCTACTCACTGGATTTTATTTTACAATCTACTCAACTAGTTTCGCCTGCTAGGCATCATTGAGTAGATTGTAAAATAATATCCAGTGAGTACGAACTTACTTTTTCTTTCAATTGAAAAGATCCTAGATAATGGATATGTTTGTGATCAAATTTTATTCAATGATGGTATGTCAAACGCCATAAAGTATATGTAGAAGATTGAACATCAAAGAATGTAATCTGAAATTGAGCACATGGTTCGTAAGAACTTGTACGAATCGAAAATTAGTGCCCACATTCTGCAATTTCAAACTGTCAGCTAAGTTTTCAGCGTCTTATTGTTTGTGAATGTAAGTTTTCCAAGTAAATGTTTAATGTAGATTATTTTATTGACAAAGCTCCTGATGATGCCTAGCAGGCGAAACTAGTTGAGTAGATTGTAAAATAAATCCTGTCAGTACGTATTTCTTCTTTCTTTTATTTGAAATGATCCTGGATAATGGCTGGATATGGCTAATACTTGTCTCGAGGAAACGCGATCTTCTAAAGTAACCCCTATTCCAACCCCCTCTGACAAGACACCAATCAACCTGAAAGCCCCCCTAAACAAGATCCAAATCCTCACGAGTTCTCGCAGTTTACAAAACCCTCCAAAATCTCGTTCGCCGGCGTCAGTAACAAACTGCAAACTCCCCACTTGTCGGGAAAAACAGGAAAAAGCCGAATGGATCTCTTTGTATGCTGCTCCCATTTCCGCAATAAGCGTTTCTTTCATCGTCCTGTCAGACGGTAAATATTTCCTCAAGCAGGATGAATTCTGGGCTGAATTTCTAATCGCGACATTGTCTGGTTCCCAGAGCAAACAGGCACCGTCTAACGTCTGCGATTATGAGGTGAAATCGCAATGTTTTCTCTGGGGAAGGTTAAGATTCGATGTCTTGTTTGGGTAGTCCTGGTTGTGTTCGGTGTTGGTGATAGGATTTGAGGTAGGTTTTCTGGAATGTTGTTTGCTTTTCAATTCTATTGGTTTATTTTTGGCAGAAATCATCGTTTAGAGTAAAGAAAACATTAACCTTTGTGTGGATATGCCTGTAATTGAAGAACAAGCTCGTTTTTGGAATTGATCTGTTATTTTCGAATGCTGAATTTTACGGCCAATGAAAAGTATTGATTATATGTATATTATTTTGAGATATGACTTTCTGGTCAATCCAAGAAAATGAAGAGGCTAACCTACTTGTATGGTGTAAAGTAAACTCTGTGATAGTTAATATTGACAAAACTTAGTGGATTGTTTTCAAACTCAAGAATCAAAATAACACATCACTTCAAGCACACATAATATCTCAATTACATCTAAAATATCTGTAAAATTCTTGGGATTAGTGGATGAACAACTTAGATGGTGCGATCATTTAGAATATCTATTCAAAAAGTTAAACACGTCCTATTACGCATGAAGTGAAATATGAGGTTCTTTTTTTCTTTTTCGCTCACAATTGAATTACAACATACTGATTTGGGGTGATTCTGTGAATATCTCGATAATATTGAAAGCTCAGAAACGGGCTACTCGCCTTATTTTTGGATTAAATCCTCAGACATCGTGTAAACCAATGTCCATAAAGAACAAGATTATGACTGTGACATGTTTGTACTCAAACGAATATGTAGTTTATATAAACGAAAATATTAACGATATTCGGGTGACTTCCAGTATGCAACGAGAAAAGTTTCAACAATGTTTATCCCTCAGCACAGAACGTCTTAGTATGAATCTTCCCCACATTTCCAAGGTATTACAATGTACAATCATCTAACTGTTGCAATCAGATTGCTTAGTTTTTCTTTGTTCAGGTCTGAGTAGTTATAAAAGGGGGACTCTGGCACATAGAAGTGTACCAGAATCCCCCTGTTATAACTACTGGTCTAAGTTAAGATTTTTGTTAGTGGATAAGGCTTATTATAGTGTTGCGGAATTTTTTAATGATACTTATTTTGTTTGGATTTGTCTAGATTTTTTTGTATACTGACTTGTCTTATACACCATTGTGTGTCTGATAGGATTGATAAACGTTATTATTATCGACTTGAGCCTATTAGCGTAGAAGAGGTGTGATTTTTCACACCCCCTAGCGATCGGCTATCACACTCCCTACTAAGGGGAACATTCACTCATCCCGGATAGCAAGTATCAGGGGGATTGAGCTCTGAGGTTTTCGGTGTTCTTCTTCTCCTGGGTCCTGGGTTGTTCGTTCTTCGTTGCTTGGTCCTGGATCTCTCGGTTGACGTCGTAGTAGTTGGTTTTGCAAAGTTTCCCTCCATGGTTGTTCCTGGTGTCCATCGTGACCTACAAACTTCCTTACCGTTCTAGCAGTACCAAAAGCACTGCTTTTTGCATTACTTTAAAAAGGTTTTCATCCAAATCTAGCTCCTTGAGTTTGGACTTGAGGCTCTTAGAAATAATTCCTGTGGTTGATATGAGAATCGGAATGGTTCTGGTACTAAACATTTCCCACTGCCTTTTGATCTGAAGTTCAAGCTCTCGATATTTCGATATTTTTTCAGCATATTTTTGACGTAGATTGTTGTTATTTGGGATGGCTACGTCTATGAGTATTGCTTTCTTCTCTTTTTTCTTCACTAGAATTATGTCTGGCCTGTTATTAGCAACTGTTAAATTGGTAAGTACGGTGCGATCCCAGTATAGCCTGTAATGGTGGTTCTCCAGTATAACTTCAGGCTGATACTTATAATATGGAATTGGTTCGGATTGCAGCATCTTCAGTTGGATGGCGAGTTCCTGATGGAGTATTTTACAAACTGCATCATGTCGACTCTTATATTCATTTCCAGCCAGCAACATTTGGCAGCCTCCTGTAATATGTTGGATTGTTTCTGATGTTTGGCATCCGTAGCGGCATTTATCGTCTGTGAGGCTTCTATCCTTCATGATATATTTCTGATAGTTTTTGGTTTGCACTACTTGGTCTTGAATGGCAAGGAGAAAACTTCTGTTTCAGGAAACAATCTTCCAGAAGTCAGCCAGTATTTCGACGCAGGAATGTCGACATGTTCCTGGGTGACCTCGTTCAGGTGTCTTCCATGTAGGGGCTTTTCTTTCCATCTTTGAATTTTATCACTATCCGTCTGTACTCTGTGTGGTGTTTTCATGAGGGTGTTCGCTTAATAATAGAGGCGGTGAACCATCTGCTTCGATCAGTATCTTATGTAAGTCCGATGTGTTTGACTTGTCTACAAAGTAATTTCTCAAGTTGCGTATCTGTTCAGCCGCTATTTTCTTTATGTCCACGAAGCCTTGCCCGCCTTGAGTTCTTGGAATTGATGTTCTTTCAACACAGCATTTGGGATGATGTTTGTTGGCCTTCGTACACAGTGTTCTCATTTTCCGTTGGAGATGATCGAGATCTGTATTACTCCACTTTACGATTCCGAAAGAGTAGATGAGAACTGAGCAAGCGTAGGTGTTAACAGCTTCTGTGAGATTTCTGCTGTTCATTTTCGTTTTCAGAACGCTCCTCATTCTTCTGGTGAACTCTCCGCTGTTAGTTCGTCCTTCATCACTCGTTGGTCTATCCTTTGACATTGTTTCATACCTAGGTATTTGTATACACCTGCCAGCATTGCTTTAATTTCCTGTCCGTTAGACATATTATTATTATTATTATCAATATCCGGAATGGAAGCAACAACGTCACTTACTGGTCCAGAACCATTCTGTGGTACAGACAAATGCACCTATATGAAAAAGGTTTTGAAAAAGAAAGAAACTGAAAGAGATGCACTCTGGAGGAACCTTTAGGAATGGATCATTTCGAAAAGTTTCTTCTGAACTTCCCAAATACAAGGTCCAAAAAGTATTTGGATCTCAGCAAGAATAATTACGTATCCTAACAACCTTCATATTAGACCGTTAATATGCCTGTAATATGGAGGAAGTCCAAAAACAAGAATTACCATGAACTATGGTTGTTTT
The DNA here is from genome assembly GCA_013421045.1 of Propylea japonica. Classification (NCBI taxonomy): domain Eukaryota; kingdom Metazoa; phylum Arthropoda; class Insecta; order Coleoptera; family Coccinellidae; genus Propylea; species Propylea japonica. The sequence continues at coordinate 46,206,403 of CM024247.1, read as the reverse complement.
TAAATTAATCTGTTCTGGTTGAGTTGAAATTTGTGAATTATACCTGTTATTCTGTTATTCAACAGCCATTGCTGGACCACTGCCTTATATTGGTCTTCTTCAAGCCCACTGAAACTCTCAGGTTCGTCTAACAGGTGAAAACCTTGATGCACCATTTTTCAAGTTCATCAGCTTTTCATTTCCTCCAGTACCACAATGCCCTGGCACCCACATGAACATCACTCGCATAAAAAATTGAAAAGAGGATATAGGATCGTGTACAACTCACCCTTCAGAAAAAAACACAAAAGTAACCCCAACTCAGTTAACCCCATTCAAAGCATTCACCAATCTCCAAACCCCCAACTTAATCTGCAACGTTAACCCCAACAACCCCCTATCTCCAGCATCAATTACCGGCCGTCCATTGTCGCGCCATCTTCAATGACGCCCGTCAACGTTTCCCTATTGAAACCGCCGAGCAAAAGACCCTCTTGTTTATACCGTGAACGTCACGACGCTTTCCTCCCTTTCAGAAGAAACGCGACAACCGCTTCTATTCATCCCCTGCATCCAGTGGCGGCTGCTCCAGAACTCATACTTTATTAGAGCAGCAGGTACCCCCGCGATCCACACGTCCCGTAACGGTCCATGGTATTAAGCTCGCATGAGGCGTTTTCGAATACTTAAGGTTGAGGCTCACTTGGACGAGACGAAGCGTAAGTTCGCCGAGGATCGCGCACTTGGACGAAGCGATGCATCGGAAGAAATTTCCCATATCTCTAGGCCGCAATAAGTTTTTATTACCCTTGTTGCACGCCGCCCACCCGCATGAACAAGGGTAGATGATCCACGCGTCGAACATCTCGGCTCCTCTCTGCTCTTCACTTCTCGCCTTCTAGGCGAGCGTCTGCCCAATGGTTTCAATGCTAAACACCCCAACGGAGCGCTTCGCTTCGTCTAAGTGCGCGTCTAATATGCCTCGCATCTAACGATCGGCTCTTCTCTTCGCGCCTCCTTAGTGATCGTCTACCCATTTCATTCAGTGCAAACCTTTCCGGCGGAAAACAACTCTTCATCTCGTCTCGTCCAAGTGAGCGTCAACCTTTACTCTGTCTACCATGTTGTTGCTTCGCCCAATTATGGCCGAGAAATTTAGCATTAGCGTACAATATTTGAAAACAATCCTATCATCTTTGCTTACATTAGAAGAAAAACAAAAATTCAAAAGTGCTGGTCGTCCAAAATCGCACTCATCAATGACGCATGTAACAAAATGGAAAATACGCGGTTATAAAAAAACCTTCAAGATAGATTATTACTGAAAAAGCCGAATGGATATGTGATTTTGAAATTTATAACAGTTTTCATTGTTTTTCTCGTGTTTTATTTGCTGATGGTAATCAAATAGAATGAACCAGATCGAATGTTAAGGATTAACTCCATTGAAAAGAAACGTGGGCAGAAACGTGGACAACAAAGAGAACAGCGAGAACAGCTGAAATGAGGATCGTAAGATCTATCAAAGGGGTAACACTAAGAGACCATGTAAGAAGTTCGGATATAAGAGAGGAACTGGAGGTTCAGGATGTCGTCAGATGGGTGAGAGTACGCAGGAGGTTCTGGAGAAACCACGTGGAAAGAATGCCGGATGAAAGACTGGCCAAATGAACGGAACCATAAAAACCTAGTACACGCAAACCATTGGGGCGCCTTCCAAAGCTTTGGAAAGAGAGCTGGAACTCGATGTCTTCGGAAACAAGCCATTAACAGGCAGAAAGCAGCAAACCGAGGACATAGTCCTACTTAAAAGTGGAAAAAGAAGAAGAAGAAAAAAATTCAATCAATGTTCCAAGAAACACTCCTCTGCCAAATTAGGTTTCATCCCAAGATAAGGCGAAAGAAAGTAAGGAACTGCATTGATATGCTAGTTTTGAAGGTTAGGTTTCAAATTTTTTCCTCCTCCGTACTCCTAAACCCCTCAATACCTGCCCACATGTGCACTTCCCAAATATAAAACCACGTGCCGCTACTGTTCATCCCCTGCATCCCTATCCCTATTCATCGGTCGCACCTAACACGATTCCCGTCTTCAACCCTCGCGACTGAAAACGTCAAGGCCCACTCGACCTCCACGCAAATTGGTGCAGCAGCATGCCAACTAGATAATTCATCATTACGCTGCTTTGAAATTGCTCCATTTGTATCGCAGAAAGGTCGAGTGACGGGTTCGAAGTCCGAAATTGAACCGTGGAACATTCCCGAGTCTGACAGACACGACGCGTAATAAGTCAATGACGAGTTGGTGAAGACGAGCGGTTGTTTTAGGTTAGGTTAGGGGAAGAAGAAGGATCGATTTGGCAAGAAGTTGAGGTATGGTGGACGCATTTCCTATTTGGACATTTGAAATATGTGGTCTTCTACGGGTAGTCGGGAATTACAGCAATGTCCATTTATCCCTAAAAAACATTGAGTCATAAAACTATACAACTGTGTATAGTAATTTTCGATCCCATAACTTCATTATTTGGGGTGGAATTACAATTGTGAGACAACTGAATACCGACACCTCAACACATATATCTGTAAACCAACAGCTCACCGAAGAAATTCCAACTTCAACGGGTATACGACAAGGAGATTCATTAAGTCCCCTACTCTTCAACATACTAATGGACCAAATAATACACCGCGTCAAGAATTCTGGAATGGGATACAGACTTAGCACAGGAGCTATAAAAACTATATGCTACGCCGATGACGCAGTGATTGTGGCTGAATATGACCTGCAGAGACTGCTATATTCATTCTTTTCAGAAGCATGCAAATATCAACAACAAAAACAAAGTCATTAGTCATAAGCAAAGAACCCAAAAGATGCAAACTTGTCGTCGCAGACCAACCAATAGAACAGTTATCTTCGAACCAAGATAGAACATACGGAGTTCGTGAGCAGGCAAATAAAGCATGTAGAGTGACAGGTGCACTTCGTGACGTCATATTCAACAACAAATATATTAGTAAACATTCAAAAACCAGGATCTACAAAACTTGTGTCCGGCCTATCATGACATACGCCATAGAAACCAGAGCAGACAACAAAAGAACTAAGTCCATCCTCAGAACAACTGAAAGATACTAAGAACCATACCTGGATATACGCTGAGGGACAGGAAGAGAAATACAGCCATTTTAGAAGAATGCCAAATCCAGGACATTGTCAAATGGGGAAAAGCACGACGACGATACTGGAACAACCACGTCAGCAGAATGAACACGCGAAGAATAGCTAAGATCGCCCGAGACGGAATCCCAAATACCAGAAGACCTCCCAAACGCTGGAAAGACTCCTGGGTGTCTGCATCCATAGAGGATTAGAGTGGAATTTACAAGCCTCAGGCTTAACATAAGATGGAGAAGAAGAAGAAGAATTACAATCCCTTCAAAAATTGTTTTCGTGGGATAGATTTTCGGAGAATAAAATTCTCTTATGGTTTCTCATTCAATTTTGCAAAAAACAGTCTCTAGCAAAATTTCGATACAGTCGATACTTTTTCCCGAAAAAATAAAACACCAAGAGGTAAAGCCAAGGCTCCTAAGGAGGTTGTCGGTTTTATCAACGTCATTAACGACCTCATTGTGTTTCCATGAATGATCGAATATCGATCGAAACATTGTTGCAGTTCAATCTGGTCAAACAACGCTGCATAATTGAAACCCCCATTTTTCCAGCCTTTCACCGTCCATAAACTTCGAACCATCAAACGGTCAACTATTAACGGTTACGAAATCGTTCTAGTCGCGTGCTGAACGGTTCGAAGGCGGAAATTAAACCGCTCATTTCGGTCGTAAATAATAATTCGAGGCGGCATTGTTTTCCCGGCACGGTCAGATAAAATTTGCACTTCGTTCGGAATTGGCCGGCGTGTATTGGAAATTTTCCGGGAAATGAGGTATTTCTTTGAGCCGGCTTTGTTGGCGCCCGGGCGTTATTGTCGGTCGGTGATGGCGGGCGACGTCATCTTTCTGGGGGATTTACCCCGTTTGATTGATGCGGTATCGTTTATGTTTGGCGAAATAATGAATGTTGCGGGGAGTTTTCTATATCGGATTTTGTTTCAAGTTTACGATGTGAGAATGCCTCACGACCAGCCATAAACACAGCAACTTACAGTGATGATCATAGGGAAAATTTGCGGTCAACTTCTCACTCTACCATCACACTGAAAGCACTTCGATGATTTTGTCGGCGTACTGTTCTTCAACCTTCTCTATGAAGGTGGGGGTGAAGTATATGGCTTTCTTGACTGCATAAGCCATGCTCAAAGGCTCAGGACACTCCCAACTAACTGAAATGTCAGATATTATGATAAGCTGATCTTTTGTTAGGAAAAGGTCGGGTTTTAAAAGTTTTCCTTCTCTGTCTCTAATCCTGGGCTCCTTCGTTACCTGCCAGCCGTTTTTTATCGCAGGCGATAATCTAATTGATCTTTTCCAAGCCAACATAAAGGCTCAGGTCCACCCTTGATGTACTTCCTGAAAGTTTATCGTTTCTTTCATTTTCCTCAACACCAGAATGCCCTGGCACCCATATTAGAGTCACTTCATTGCCTTGGTGATATAGACACTTCTGAGCTCATATGTAGATAACCAGTAGCCTACTTTCCAGGGATTTAGAGCTCCTCTATTCGGGTCCATGATGCTCAAATGCCAGTTCCTCAGTGGCAGTAAACAATGGCGCCTTAAATTATTATTTATGTCCGAAATGAGCGGTTTAATTTCCGCCTTCGAACCGTTCAGCACACGACCGGTTCGGAACGATTTCGTTATCGCCAAAAGTTGACCGTTTGATGGTTCGAAGTTTATAGAGAACGTGACGGGACGGTGAAGGGATGGAAAAACAGGGTTGTCAATTATGCAACGTTGTTTTATGTCGACCGGATTGAAATGCAACAATTTACCGATCGATATTTGAGTTAATGTTTCTGAGAGAAAAGTTGGTGGTCTGGAAGAGAAAAGAATTATCACCATTTCTTGAACATTATTATCATAGGAACTGTATTATAGATCTTCTGTTCTTTAACCTTCTCATTCATGGAATCGCAAGGAAGTCATCAATGGTGTTGTTAAAACCCACCACCTGCTTAGGTGCCATGGTCATTATATTTTGGGTATCCAGGACCGGTTTCCCAATTCCAATTATTCTTGGCCATCCAGCTCTTGATTCTTGCATAACACGTGGTCAACTGTTTCTGCTTCTGATCCACAGAGCCTTCAAATTAAATCTGCTTATTCTCCCATACTATACAAATGATGTTTGTACCAACAGTGCCCTGTCAGCATTCCTAAAATCACACGAAGCTATAGTCCGTTCACGAAAGGTTGAGCCGTCGGTTGGCCATGATAATTTGACATTCAACTGTGTATATTAAAATTTAAGGTTATGATGTTTATTTTCTTGTCAGATTGATACGCAATGTTGTCAATATTGCATAGAGTTGTCTGATAACTCGCAAGCTCGTCGGACGAGGCCGGGTACATTCGGCAACATTGAATTCATTTTACGTTATGACAGCAAATACTGCCAACTTCAGATAAATAAAGAAACGCCTACTATGTGCTCAACCTTTCGTGAACGGAGTATAAGCTAAAGACAAATTAAGGAGTTATCTGTGATAATTTGCGACTTGCTATCTGTTTGCCCCAAAAAGTGTCCAAGGAATACTGTAGTACTTAGCTGCGAAGAAACACGGCGATGTGGAGCTTGTGATCATCAAAGTGCTTCGAATACTTCCAGGGCACAAAGCGCTGATCTCCGACTGGAACTCAAACTTCGATTCATTTGTATAATAACCTATCTATCACCATAGCAATAAACGCATAAAGCAGCTTAGGTTCGTTATCAGTCAAAGTAGCACATGAGAAGTCTTGAAAAACATTGATAAATTCATCAATTTTCATACACCTTTTTATATGAATCCTAATCAAACACTATTCTGATCCACACTTCGAAAACATCTCCATATCCGATTCCAAACGTGCAAATCCGCAACGTAAACACCGAAAACGACCTTTATCAACACCCCCAACGAACCGCAAAACAATCACACCAAGATCACAGAAACCTTCTCAAAAGGGCCGCGTTCCACACTGTCCCCGTAATATGAGACCGGCCCGCCACCGATTCTCATTAGCGAGCAGGTGTAAATCAGGCCTTAGTGACATCCTCGGGAATTGATTACGCCCGCTATCTTCCGGTTTCTATTCGGCGGGTTCTCCGATTTCTGCGGCCCGAGTCGCCGGTCGTAAACTCGCATAACTATGCGGACATATCGTAGTGTGAACGGACCCCGCCGCTCGTAATGCGGATGAGCTGGTGTGTTTTGATGATTTTGGCGGTTAGGAGTGCAGGGTGTTGTGGTCGATGCCGAATGTAATTTGGGGTCACTGTGACATTTTGGGGTGAGAAGTATGATAAGGGTTATGCCGGGAAGAGTTATGTTAATGATTGTACCTTATACCACATTCTGCTGAGATCCGAGTATCATATACAGTGGAACTTTCCTATAACGAAAGCGCTAAATCCGCAAACAAAAATTCGTTATAAAGATATTCCATTATACAAAAAAAATCGTTTCTATAGTCGGCAATGCCGCGATCGACTTCACTGATAAATTTAAGTTTATCATTCAAACTTAAGCACTTCCTCTTAGACATTTTCGCACAACTTTCACACTGATGTAATGGTTAGATTGAATCCAAATCTCTGCCCTCCGTAATGGTATAGAATAAGGTCGAGATTTATTACGTACGTCCGGAAAAATTTCGGAAGAAACCTACCCTTATACCTTCTTACCAATACCCATTCAAAGAGTGATGTTCTTTGAATATTTCTTTATAGAGAGAATTAACTTCGTTTTAGACGTTTTTTTAACATGGAATTTGAATTCAAGGTGCAATGTCTTGCACGAAATTCGTTAAACAGAGAAATTCGTTATAAAGACGTTCGTTATAGGGATGTTCCTCTATATATCATAATGTTCCATCCAAAAATAATTAACATCTTGCCAGCTGCGAAAAACAAAATTAAATTAGTAACAACCCATACAGTAATTTTCGATTTGAGGAATGCAGGTTGGTGTTGCAAGTAACAATGACAAAAAATATACCATTTACTTTGTTTGGTTATGTATGGTTTCGATCGAATATAATAGGTAATTTTGATCAATTTTGAACACTCATCGATTAGCTCTGAGTATATACTTATTGTTTTAAATTTAAGTTACACAGTTAGAATTCTTCCAAATAACCAGTAGGTATGCATTGAGAAATTATGGGCCCAATAAATATTTGGTTAAATTTTTCATTTATGATAAAAACCACACAAAATTTCCGTTGTTTTTTTGAGACCCTAATGAAGCCGCGCCTAGACGTTTAGGGTCTAATTTAATGTTCATTATTCTTGGTTTGATTATTATAAACTCGAATAACTATGAGGATATCATCGTAGTGTGAACGGACCCCGCCGCTCGTAATGCGGATGAGTTGGTGTGTTTTGATGACTTTGCGGTTAGGGGTGTAGGGTGTTGTGGTCGATGACGAATATTATTTTGGGTCACTGTGACATTTTGGGGTGAGAAGTATGATAAGGGTTATGCCGGGAAGAGTTATGGTAATGATTTCACCGCATTCTCATGATATCCGAATATTACGAACATAATATTCCATCCAAGAATGATCAACATCTTGGCGGTTGCGAAAAACATAAATTAAATTAGTAATAGCTCATACAGTAATTTTCGATTTGAGGAATTCAGGTTGGTGTTGCAAATAACACTGACAAAAAAATTTGACGATTTGTTTTAATAATTATCATATCGACTTGAGCCTATTAGCGTAGAAAGGGTGTGATTTCTCACACCCCTAGCGATCGGCTATCACACTCCCTACTAAGGGGAACATTCACTCATCCCGGATAGCAAGTATCAGGGGGATTGAGCTCTGAGGTGTTCGGTGTTCTACTTCTCCTGGGTCCTGGGTTGTTCGTCCTTCGTTGCTTGGTCCTGGATTTCTCGGTCGATGTCCTGGTAGTCGGTCTTGCAATGTTTCCCTCCATGGTTGTTCCTGGTGTCCATCGTGACCTATAAACTTCCTTACCGTTCTAGCAGTACCGAGAAGTACTGCTTTTTGCATTACTTTGTAAAGGTTTTCATCCAAATCTAGCTCCTTGAGGTTGGACTTGAGGCTCTTAGGAATAATTTCTGTGGTTGATATGAAAATGGGAATGGTTCTGGTACTAGAAATTCCCCACTGTCTTTTTAAGTTCAAGCTCTCGATATTTCGATATTTTTCAAGCGTATTCCTGACGTAAATTGTTGTTATTTGGGATGGCTACGTCTATAAGTATTGCTCTCTTCTCCTTCTTCTTCACTAGAATAATTATGTCTGGCCTGTTATTAGCAACTTTAAAATTTATAAGTAGTGTGCGATCCCAGTATAGCCTGTAACGGTGGTTCTCCAGTTCTTGATGAAGTATTTGACGAACTGCATCATGTCGACTCTTATATTCATTTCCAGCAAACATTTGGCAGCCTCCTGTAACATGTTCGATTGTTTCTGATGTTTGGCATCCGTAGCGGCATCTTTCGTCGGTGAGGCCTTCATGATATATTTCTGATAGTTTTCGTTTGCACTCCTTGATCTTGAATGGCAAGGAGGAAACCTTCTGTTTCAGGAAACAATCTTCCAGAAGTCAGCCAGTAATTCGACGCAGGAATGTCGACATGTTCCTGGGTGACCTCGTTCAGGTGTCTTCCATGTAGGGGCTGTTCTCTCTCTCCATCTTTGAATTTTATCACTATACGTACGTCTGTGTGATGTTTTCATGAGGGTGTTTGCTTAGTAGTAGAGGTGCTGAACCATCTGCTTCAATCAGTATCTTATATAAGTCTGATGCGTTTGACTTGTCTACAAAGTAGTTTCTTAAGTTGTTTATCTGTTCAGCTACCATTTTTTTTAGGTCCACAAAGCCTTGCCCGTCTTGGGTTCTAGGAATCGTTGTTAATTTTCATTATTATTATCAGATTATTGTAGATTGGCACAATGACCTCCTTTCGTCAAATGAGGTATTTTCGTGCGTAAAATAAATTTATTTGATTCAATTTTCTGGGCTCTTATCCATAGATTTATCTCTCATCAAACATTTCGAAGAGGACCTATCTGAAAACAAAATAGAATCAACCGAGACAACCCAACCTAAAGAAATAAAAGATATATATCCAATTCACTCACCGAATATCATAAAGATAACTATCTACAATATATACCCCATTCTCCACGAACCTCTCAGCACTTGGGACCCTCATAAACCACAGAATATCCAAGCAAGATCTCATTATTACCCAATAAACCATAGAAAACCATACGGTGGTACACCGAACTCCATTTAACAGATACAACGACAAATAGCCCTTTTTCAGCGAATTAAAAGCGCTCTACATTATCTACCGGCCCATTTTCGCCCTATAAATTATTCGCTCGCTGGCTCGGACACAGCTTATCCGCTCTATCGGCAAACAAGCACACGCCAGTTCGAGGCGTGTTTGTTTTAGTCCTCAATTTAACAACCTTATGACGTGAAAAATGCACCGAAAAAGGTTGAGCGAATACCGTGGATTATTTCTCGATGCGCTGCTCGTTTTCGATACAGTTGCATTCTGTGGTTCGCGGGTAGGTTCGGGAAACGTCAGCATTAGGGGCGAGAGGAGATTGAGTTGTTGGAAATAGGTGTTTTATGTCAGTTTTATAGTTTTGGGGCTTGATTTTATCCAGAGTTTATGAATGTTTGAGTTAGGTATGTTACGAGTATTTGAGGTTGGTGTTTATTTGTTTGTTATGATTTTGCTGAATTGAGTGTTTGGATTATGAAGTGTTATTGTTGTGATAACAGGTTTATGTGCTTTTGAATAAGTGAGATGGCGCTAAAGTTGAATAGATTTGATGTACGAGTATTGATCGCCTTGAAAAATTCCAGTGATTAATTATTCAGCACAAATCAATTCTAGCATTGAAGAACTGTACAAAGTTGTGATTTTTCTACTCTGTTCAGTGCAGAGGGTGCTCTTTTTATCACGATTCATCCTTGGTTCTGCTGCTCATTCTTATGAGAATTCATTAGAGAGTTATTCTATTTTATAGAGTAAAGAATAATCCCTATCAAACGTTATCTGTCTGATGATCTATGATTATCAAGGAAAAAAATGAACTTTGGAGATAGATCATCTTGAAGAGAAGCACTTGGAAGAATTTTCCTAGAAAGGATCATTTCAAAAAGATCTTTTGGAACTTTGAAACTGCAAGGATCTTAATAAGAATAAGATTCGCCCCTCACTAGCTTTTTAATATCACATTGTCGCCTAAGACAACATATGATGAGAATGGCCTCAACAGAAACTGACGAGTGTAGATTCTGTTGGGAAGAGGATGAAACTGCTGTTTACTTAAAAACGCGGATTTAACTTGCCTCAAGCCCTCTTAGATACTGGAGTTTAATGAAGCTCTTAAACTAGAAGGCTAACTATGCCGCAGTTGCGAAAAAAAGCTAAGAGAGGTCAGAATAGACCTTGATGCCGCAGTGAGTTATAGCTGTCAATCAACTATATACGACACCCAGAAAACGGTTAGAGGTCAGCTTCACTAGCCCTTTCGTGACGGGAACCGCTAAAACACACAAATCGCTTACTGACTTAAACGCGGGAGACGCATGTTTTCGAACTCCTCAAAATAGCGTTGAATAGGAAAAAACTCAATGAAGCCAATTTAGAAGTATATTGCTCAGTCCCAAAAGACGGCAACCGCTAAAAACCGCGGATACTCGAAGGAACTCGAAGGATCTGTAGATCCCCGTATAATATAAGGCACGACTTCAGAAAATAACCCCGTTTCGAAAGGGTTAAAGATAACTTGAAACATTTCTGAAATTAAAAATCCAAAACATGGATGCAAGATAAATTGCTTCCAAAATACCGAAGATTAAAACGAGAATAAAATTCATTGATAGGAATCAAAGAATATTAATCTCACAATAAAAACCTCACCATGCTCACAGAGATCCGAAGATGTGATTTGTCAGTCAGGGTATATACAAACAGCTGTTTCTACCTCTTGATCCATTCAGAGCAGAGACAGTAAGAGTAGGCATAGAGGTACCCTAAGATTTCAATTCAAATATGCAATTCATGGTTGTCAATTTTCATTATCATATATTGATATTTCATCGAAAAAACCATTGGAAAAATAGGACTTATTTTGTTAACTTCAGAATCGTGATATTCATCTCCTTACCACGCGCGCAATAAGGGTTCTTTCTGCACACAGACTCTCTTATATTGTAGCAAATTCATTTGCCCTTTCCGAATAAGTCGTAAAATTGGATGAGATTACAAGAAAAACTGAATAATGATCATTTTAGAGAAAAAAATCCGAAATATTTCGTGAAATCAATAAATGTAATTGAATAATAACCATTAACATTCCGATCATGTGTTATATGACATTTTTCGTTGCAAATCACTCGTATATAAAGGGTTTTTCAATAAGAGGTGTTGATTTGAATAGCGCGCTATTTCGGTACATGTCACGTTTGAAGCTGTCATTTTTTGACATTTGACAAGTACGCCTCTCAAGAACAGCCGAGAATATTGCTGCTGTAGCCGAAAGTGTTGAAGAAAACTCTGGTTTGTCCATTCCTCTTCGTTTTTTGAAATTAAGCATTCCACAAACGTCCTTACACCGTATTTTGCATAAAGATTTGTGTCTTAAGGCTCATAAAGTTCAGTTAACACAAGAACTCAGCCAGCCGTGGCACACAAACACGAAACCATTGATCTTCTGCGGGAAAAGTTTCCGGACCGTGTTACAATCTCGAAGAGGTGATCACAATTGGCCAATTGGTGTGATTTAACACCTTGCACCTTCTTCTTTTGGGGCCACGTGGAAGAGAAGGTCTGCGCCAATAGCCTAGCGTCGATTCAAGACCTCAAAGATGGAATTCGTTAGGCTATCGAGGACATAGGGCAGCCACTTTGCGATTTGTTTATGAAAAATTTCATTAAAAGGACAGGTCCTGTAAGCGTGGTCGTCGTGGTCTTTTGACTGATGCTATTTTCTACTATTAACGGCATAGCTTCTTCTTTATTATGAAATAAACATCCGATCATTATATTGAAAAATGGCATTTTTCTTTGAATATCAAAATAACACATCCTATTAGAAAACCCTTTAGGCTCCTGGACTCTTCAGTGATATAGACTCAAAGAAGACGTAACAAAAAACTGCTTTGGGTATTGACCTCAACAAAACCTTCGACCGATCTGAAAATCGAATGTATTGAACTTCGATTCAAAACTTCTAACCTATATCTACCTTCCACCTCAGGAAGCACCCAAATCCACCAATATCTACTGTTATCTACAAACATTTCCCCCTCGGGCACCCGTTCACAGATGACCAGCCTCTCCCAACCTTTTTCTGCCATTTCCATTTGCATCCAAAGCACCTCACTTAATCTTAATTGAATAATTCCATTCCGGGATTAAAAAGTTGGACCGGGTTCGATTTTTTGGAGAGTCGGATATCCGAGAGCAAACTCAGACAAGATGATTGGGAAAGACGGAGCGCGAACAGCTCTAGTTCAAAGGGGAATATTTGTTTGATTGAAGCAGGATCCGCTCCCGAGCTACTGGCCCGTCTTTTTGGATCACGAAGATCCTTCGAGACTTACGGTGTTAAATGGGACGGGTTTGAAAAAGATTTTTTTTGGGTTGTTTGTTCGAGAAGTTGACGCGTCCTGGCAGCGATTGACTCTGGGGATTTGCTGATGATTTTTTTGGAGTGAGAAGTTTATCGCTTCGATTATTGAAAGAACTGATTGGAGAGCTGATGTAAACTTATTCTTACTCTTCTGATTTCAAGTGGAAACAATTCTGAATAGACTAAAATTTTCGATCTTTCTGAGCTGCAAACAAATATTCTCATTATTCTGTTTCTGGGAAATTATGATCCCAAATGTTTCACCACATAAATTACTCTCGAATTTTCCCTATCCAATTCAGAATCTTGATGAAGCTAATGTTCGCATTCTGAGATGAGATTTTCAGTTCATCAGGTAGAATGGTCTGATTTTTCGTTACCGAAGTAGCCTGGGTGATTTTGTTCCAGCGAAGTGTGTTTCTATTTTACACTCCGTAGCTGCTTGAAGCCCTTCGGCAGTGCAAGACTCTTTGCGATGTACAGCAGCTAGATTCAAGAGCTTTTATTGATGCTTTTTTTCAGCAAATGTTTTTACTTGAATGTGGTGAAGTTAAGACTGCTCACCATCAGGCTTCTCACACGTCATTGTAACGTAAGATCAACCTAAATAATATAGGCAGAAAAAGTCCGATATCTACAGGTGTCAAGGAAAAAAGTACCATGCATAGTGTCATGCGATAGTGGGCCATAAAATATGAAAAAATATCCCATGAATGTATGTCCGAAACTGCTTTCTTTAACAAATACAGAGTGTTAATTTTTTTATTTGTTTTTTTTAATAACTTTATACAAAAAGGTTAGAAGAGGGGGTTCTGTATGATGCAGAATCCAAAATCCTATTAGTTTTCAGAATACTAGTAGTTATAAAAGCGCCAAAGTAAACTACCCACTATAACAAGGACAAAACACTCAATATTTGATTTCAATAACAGCTCTATTAGTAAGAGTAGTTATAAAAGGGGGTTTCTGGCACACTTCTATGTGTGCCAGAATCCACCTTCTTACTAATAGAGCTGTTATTGAAATCAAATTATTGAGTGTTTTGTCCTTGTTATAGTGGGTAGTTTACTTTGGCGCTTTTGAACAATGACTTTAAAAAGGTATCATTTTTGGAGAAAAAAGATAAAGGAATCGCTTTTTCGAGTACAGAATGACATACAGTGTAAGGCCCGGTTGTACAGTCCGAGTTTAATTCGAGTTCAAGACTGAGCCCTACTCATCCAGAAATATCTGTTGTACAGTTCGAATTCAAGCCTGAGCTTCGCTCAAACCGACTCTCAAATTAGGATACGGAAATTGGGCGCTTAAGCCTGGTTCAGTTGAAATGTCACTTAAAATGATCAATTTATGGTTATATGTCAAATTTTTGAAAGTTCAAACTCTCCGCTTTCGCTTGCTAGTATTTATTTTTTTTCTGTGCATTAAAATTTTGTTTAATCAAGAAAACATTTTTGTACATTAAATTGATTGGATTTTCATGTCAGCTATAATCTTGCGGAATTGACCGATAATGATTTTGTGGAAGCAGTGAATTTTGCAATGAATTCGAGAAGAAGGCCAAAGAAATATAGGGAGAGAATAATAATAATACAATGTGTTTTCGCAAAGTGAACTTACTCTACAGGGTAGATAGATTGAATTTCTCAAAAAATTATTTTTGATAATGAGGTCACATTCTTCGAAACCACTATTATTCATTCAAGAATATTGTGGATAGACGACAATGAACTAGAATTTGAAAGCAACTGAAAGGATGGTGATAAAATTGATCAAATTATCAAGTACATTCTTCTCTTTCATCAGTGATATATACATGACTTTGTCCAAATATTCCTATCATTCCTCAAGAATAGACCAAAGGGTCTTTACCCTATCCTCAACTTTCTCCTACTTCGAGAAATATTCCCTTTCCTTTTTAGACCCATCAACTTAACGTCAAACTGAACAGTTGTTTTACAACAAGAACATACTTGTGGGATTAAAACGGAACAGACCCATGCGAACAAATATCCCAGACGCTTTGAGAAAGTTATATCGCATGTTTGCCAACGAGGCAACGACGAATTACCCTGGAAAACAGGGTTCTAGACGGACGGAAGTGGCGAGGGATACGAATTCTGTTTCCGGCTCTTCCGTTCGCACTTAAGGATATTATCAACTCAAATCCTGATTGGATTGTTCCGTCCGAATGAGGAAATTCGAAACTTTGGGAGGGAATTGAGACATCTAGTTATTACTTCCCTAACAGTGCATCAACGTTCTAAGGTTGGTACTATACAGGGTATTTATTTAATGTTAATAGGGGCGTTCAGCATCGGCATCGGACTGGTCGGATCGATCTGAACCGTTCGTTTATTACATCCGGATTGAAGGGAATACACATCTTGACCGTTCGTCATAAAAATCTGAGCAATCGGATGTCGATCTTTTCGCTCGGTCTATTTCGACGGATCAAAGCGATTTTATCCATAGAGTTTCGTGTTTTTTTATATATTTTTTCGTTTTATGTTAAGTTTCCTGATCCGACAACCGATATATAGAAAAATTCTATACTTATCAACACTATCGTTCTTCTGTTTTCATTTATTCATTAGAAACCTAATTAATTCATTAAAAATTTTCGATATAGCTATCGTAGTTATGAATGAGCAGGAGGAGATATTTCTTTTCGTTTTTTTTCGTGTAATTAATTAATTAGGATCTTTCGGTACAACTATCGCCGTAGTGAACGACCAGAAGGGTATATTGCATTCCTCGTTTCCTTGCATTCAGTGCCTTTGCACCTATTTTTCAATTGAGATTTTACGGTAGAGCTACGGAAAGGGTGAAAGTATCGTTAGAAGATGAGCATATGTCTCAAAATAGTTATCTTTGAAATTTCATAATCTATGAAAGTAGAACAGAGCAGTATGTTCTGTGGCAGATGCTCTGTACCGTTCGTTTATTCGCAGATATTACAGATGCATCTGCACGATCTGTGGTCACGTGACTAAAAAATCCGTGAATATTCAAATTAGACTTCGTGACATTACACTCATGACACAAGAGTTCAATACAGTAATAGCACTTTGACTATCATATAATGGATCACTATGTCACTGCCTTGATAGTTTCTTTCCAGGTTTCTTTCTACTAATACTTCCTTTCACATATTATTGAGCACAAAGTAGGTCTTGGTTTCATTATCTCAGGTTGGTAGTTTCGGTAATACTTTGCCACTTTCAATTCAACGTTGCCCAGGCATTTCGTGAATGGAATATATGAATCTTTCGATTGAAAGTACTTCTACCTGGAAAACAGCAAATATAGAGTGCTAAAGTTGGATCAATTCCTCTTCTTTGCATATCAAAGATGACGTGGACCTAGAAATGTTTTTTCGAATCAAAAACTATCTCACAATTATACAGGGTGATTCAGAAGCATTTTGAGATACTTCAGCAAGTGATTCTTCACAATATTGAGTTGTCCTAATGAATACGAGGGCAGTTCAAACATAAGCGAGACTTTTCGATTTTCAGGCACATTATTGGGAGATGAATATTCCTGATTTTTAGTTGTTGGGTAGGTTTGTCAGGAGTAAGGAAAGCACGTCGGATTGCCTCATCGACCCTCTCGGTGTCCACTGTGACGATGTTCGAGCAAGAGGTTCCTCCATCAATTGCGCAACGTGTTGTAATCAAGTTTTTCGACGCAGTAGGCGTAAAACTGGCCAAAATCTTAGAGAAATTGACTGCCGATGTTCGGAAAACAGACACTGTCGCGAGCCAAAGTGTTTGCATGGCATAAACAGTTCGTGGTGGGTCGTGATTGTGTTGAAAATGAGTGCCATGACCGCAGCGAACAACATTAGTAGTGTTCGACAGCTTATTCAAGACGACAAACGGCGTACCACTTCTGACATTCTAAGTTAGGTTGGAATAAGTTATGGGAGCACCTACTCCATACTCACAGAGGAGCAGGGTACCGTAAGGGTTGCGCCAGGTGGTTTCCTCGCCTTCTCACAGCTGACCAGAAATTGCATCGTTTTCAGGTGTGTGGGCGTCTTCTTGCACGATCTCAGGAACAAGGAGACCAATTTCTCCCTCGCATAATCACCCGTTATGAAACATGACCCCAGAGTCTTAACAAGCGAGTAAGGAGTGGAGAGAACAATACGTTGCACAATTGACGGAGGAACCTCTTGTCCTTCCACTATTGTGCCTGAAAATCGAAAAGTCTCGTTTCTTTATGAACTGCACTCGTATATAACCGGAAATGCTTCATTCAATAAAAACATTGTGTTTAGTTTTAATTTTAATTCGTTATTCAAATATCTTTCGAATTCCTGACCATGAGAGGTCTTTTGGAGTAGGTATCAAATTCGGACCACGTACGAATCTTCATTAATGAAAAAAGGCTTTCTTTAATGGAGAATACAGAAGTAATGATAAGGACCTTTATAAATAACTGAAGTCGATGTGCATTATCCTCCAGAACATTATTCCAACCTCATATCTTCTGACTACGTTACGTACAATGTAGTCCAACTGACTTAACCTCCTGACCGGTTCAATGAAAGCGAATGGAATATAGATTGCTCTAATACCGACTTCCTTCACCGTCAGTAGACATTAGTGTGACCCTCCAGAATGCGAATCTGCAAATGGGTAGGAACAAGAATTGGGAAATCGAGAGTGCTGCCCATCCTTGCCCTCAAACTCGAACCGTCTTTCAATTCTTGATAATTGAATTCCTTCGGGCATACAGCTTAGATTGGATTAGCACGGGCCAGAAGGACCATCTTACGAGAACGCGTGATGAGATTATCATTAATGAATCTTAGCACATGAATATTAATTCTGACTTGAGAGCTGTTTTTTGAATGTCTGTTATATTTTGTGTATTGAGCCTGAAATGCTAGCAAACGGCAAGTTGATTTCTGTTGTTCGTAAATATTTGAATTTCTGTGACTAGCAGATATTGACCAGATTTTGGTGTCATTGTATTCATTGAGTCTTCCTGAACAACATCAGTGTAACCAACAGGTGGCGGTCTGTCTTAGTTCAGAAAATATGGACCCCCAAAGTTTCAAAAATCTTCACGTTACTTTTTTCACTATGAAAACACAAATTTACTGCTCGAATTTAGTCTATAAATCACCTTCAAACATTCGAATAACTATTTGATTGAAGGGTTTTCCAATAAGAGGTGTTATTTTGATATTCAAAGAAAAATGTCGTTTATCGATATGAATGATCGGATGTTTATTCCATTACAAAGAAGAAGTTATGCCGTTAATAGTGGAAAATAACATAATGCAAATTACCACCACGACCACCAGGACCATATCCTTTTAATGAAATTTTCCATAACCAAATCGCAAAGTGGCTGCCCTATGTCCTCGATGGCCTCTCGAATTACATCTTGGGGGTCTTGAATCGACGCTGGGCTATTGGCGTAGACCTTCTCTTTCACGTGGCTCCAAAAGAAGAAGTCGCAAGGTGTTAAATAACAAGATCTCGGTGGCCAATTGTGATCACCTCTTCTAGAGATAACACGGTCCAGAAACTTTTCATTGTTTAGAGTAATCGTGATAACGGCCAGTCGGACTACTTAATTAATTTTGACTTCATCATCAGTCAGTCCAACCGAGTCCAAACTCAGCCTTTCTGCGGCCTTGAAAAGAACAGCGATCTAGCAAGTGGTGTTTAATAACAGAATAACCCTCTGGAGAAACACTCCTGGATTTTTCAGGCTAAAAAATTCGTGACGATTTCACATACTTATATCAGAATGTTCCTGAAGCTGTCACGAGCTGAGCTTCGGGAAATGTGGAACTTCTGACGCACTGTCGGTACAAATATCATTTGTACTGACCGGAAAAGTCAGCAGATGATTTGAAGGCTGGCTGGCCCATATGGGAAAAACGGTCCTGAACACCCAAGAGTTAACGGCAAGGGCACCTTAAGAGGTTACCGATTGTATCAATCCCAGTTTTAATATTAACAATAATAGGTAGGTATCTTTCGTGAACCAACCTTCCAATTGAACGAAGTCCAACCCTGAATAAACCCAAAAAACTCCCACACCTGAACCGCACAAGTGTGGCCAATAAATTAACCGGACCATGTGCTTTGTTCTTCGTTTTATTGAAAAGCCACTACGTGTCTGCAGCATAGGGAAAACTGCACCGTTCCTCTGTGTCCTTTATTTCGCCTGGAAACTGAAAGCGCCGGCCGAACATACTGCCGGCCGAACATGACATGGGTTGTGTATGATGTTCCGGATAATATCCCTCTTTCCGGATACCTTTTATGTTATGATTGTATTCAAATCGCTGCGACTGGGGATTCTTTTGTGTCGACTAGGTATTATGGATGAATCCCGTGTTTTTGCGATTGGTTTGAAAAAGCGGTGTATATTTGACGGGGAGTTTTGCTGAATTGTGGTTGATTGAATCAGTTAGCAAACAGCTTTTGCTTTTTAGCTCGATCAGGAATATACGAAAGACGTGAATATGAAAGTGTGATGCTGAATTATTGCAACTGTTTATCACTTTCTCTTTGGATAGGGGAAAACCCGGATTGATGCCCCACTTTTTGAAATTGCCCCATATTTCTGAAAATATTGACTTTGTATGAGTAATTTCTATGAATGTAGGTAGCCCCATTATTTGATTTGAAATACTGAGACTTTTCTCTGACATAGCAATCCCAAATTTCCTGAAAATTTGATTTTTGTGGAACCCTTTCTATGGGGATAGATGCCTACAAGTATGGATAGTTGCCTCACCATGGAAATAGTGGGACGGATAGATGCCTTTCATACTATTTGAACCAAAAACCCAACTAAATATATTGAGATTTTTCATGCCAAAAAAGCTACTACGCAAAATGGATGGAATTAACAATAATTGTGTAGTTTTAATTGAATTTCAAAAGCATACATTAAACGAAATGTTGAATTCTTCTTATAAACATAAAACATTATTCCACACATTCGTGATAAATTATTAAAACATTAAGTTTCAACTAAAATAATCAAAATCAAGTTTAAAATCAAAAATAAATAACACAATGAATCGAAAATCAGCTAAGAAGATAAGGTTTTCGTTTAGATGCCCTAAGTGGCACCTATACCTCGAAAAATCAGGGCAACTATCCTTTTCGATAGGGATAGATGTCCATGAATTTTTGGAATATTTCAAGAAGAAAACAGTCACCATTTATACTCAGATGTACTGTCAATAAAAAAACGGTATTGACGTAATAAAAAAAAATAACTGAATTTTTTACCACTTCAAAAGTTATACAGCGGCAAATACTCATCTCTAACTTTGGCGTGTTTGTGAAGTTTGCTGCGAGATGATCACACACAATAGCGAAAAACGACCTCCCTTTACAATAACCCTTACAAAATAAAGATCCAGGGTGACTGAAGCATCTACTCATAAAATTAATTTTTCGTTACGTGTTTCCGAAGTGAGGTATTTTGAAAATGGGGCATCTATCCCACTGGGACATCTATCCGGATTTTCTCCTATCAGCATTTTTGTGAAAGTATCACACAGGTAAAACGAAATACAATCTATAAGGCAGCATCAGAAAATCATTTCAGGTATTAGCTGTAAGTTAAAAATGGCAAGAACTGAAAAGTGAACGACCCTACAGAGCATATTTGGTTTTTTTTATTTTAGTGAATGGACTATTGAAATCGAACCTAATACCTCTCTTCTGTAGATCAATAATGCTAGTTCATAGATGTGTCAAACCCAAAAGCTCTAATTAATCGCAGGCCAGTTGCCAGCAGAGACCCCATCAGGCAGTATATTTCCAGGGATCTCAGCGTGGCCTGGCTGTCCAGTGTCAGAAGACATTATTCTTTTCTTTAAATGATGATAGTATTGTCCATAATAAAAATAAGTGGTTTAACGTGTAACATCGAAATGAATATCAAAATATTGAAAACAGAGAATAATATTAATCGATTGAAATCAACCAATATTAAACTCATATTTCGGAGCTAATCTCATCCTCGTTCAAGACAAAATGCAAGGAAGTGGTATCAAACAGAGGACCTATGGATGGCCATTTCGTCCTTATTAGGGCTAATCAGCACAGGACAGCTCTGAGTGATACAAGGTATTTCTTGGAACTAACAGCGAAATGGCATCTTCTTTAAGGAATAAATATAGCGAAGACGCCATCTCTAGTTGCATACGAAAACCTTCTTCCATAGCATGAACCTTGAACGAAGTAGCGAGATGTTTACCATTTGTCGCATTGACTGAAGCGTTCTTGCATTTCGCAAATTTTAGCGTCCTCATTCAGAGCTGTCCTGTGCTGATGAGTCCTAATAAGGACGAAATGGCCATCCATAGGTGCTCTGTTTGATACCACTTCCTTGCATTTTGTCTTGAACGAGGACGAGATTAGCTCCGAAGAATGAGTTTAATATTGGTTGATTTCAGTCGACTAATATTATTTTCTGCTTTCGCTATATTGTCCATAATGTTTTAATTTCTTAATATAGGTACATATTGGTGGAATTCGAGTATTTGGTCCGATATAGATGGCCTGAAAGAAATAAACCTATTTGATTTGCGTATGAAAACCACAGGTTTGCCTTCGTTTAATAATTTTTTATGGCTTTTCTTACTAAAATAAATCCTCCTAAGGCATACAGCCTGTACAACGTCCAAATTAATCACATTAGCCAGCAGATGACGTGAAGCGTCCGTCCGGACGTACGCTAGGACCACCGCTCTCCCATCCTCTCGCTCCATTTCCCATTTTTCATTTCGGCGGATATTAATAAAAGGAAAAATTGTTGTTGCGGATGCGCTCGTAGCCGTAATTCGGCGGGAAGATATGGCAAGTATGCCGCGCTCATGCCAATTTTACAATTGCATCCGATATATACGGTATATGACGGCTTACGTTTACGGACCGGGATCTGACCTCAGTTTTGTGAAGAAATAGTCTGTACCAGTGGCGGACTGAGTTCATTTGAGGCCCTGGATTTATGAACATGAAGATAATTTATTATTTTATATGAACACAATGTGTTTTGAGCTAAAAATACACATGTCAAGTTTTTTTTTCGAGAAAATAGGACACCATTCGCTTGACAAACTGTCAACCTCTTTGCAAAACCATCAGTGTTACGCCAACCATCTTTGATTTCGAAATACCCTTCGAAACGGTCATAGCTAAACTCCCAAGTGCAATACATTTCGTAATCGCTTGGATAAAAATCCATCCATATGGTTAACCGATGGATCAAAATCAGAGAGAGACACTGGCTATTGGCTTCTGCAGAAAGCGGTAGGTACTCACTCTGGCGGAAATCGAAATTGAGCTAATAGTAGTAAACAGAGCGTTGAACGTATTTTTGTGTAATAATTTCGTAATTGTTCATGAACTTTTGTTAGGAAGAAGTATTTTAGGGAAAATTGAAATGATTATCCTCTTGAATATGATTTCGATCAGAAATGACTACTGCTGTGTGCCTCAATGCAATTTATGGGCGACAAAAGTGCCAACTTTAGGGTATTAATTACCAAAACCAAATGAAAAAATACCTGAAAACGAGTATGGAAAGGAACTAATAGTAAAGAAAGGCTTGTATCTTAGATACTCAAATAAATATAGGAAAGTAATTCATATTGTCGCTATAACCTCTTACGTCAGAATTATATCGGAGGTTTGATATTACAGCAGATTACGACAAGCTCTCTCTACTTCTTAGGATCATTTATTATTAAGGTAAATATACAACATATTATTTTACAACCCTATACTTGGCTATTGCAGAATTGGTAAAGAGTCATAAAATAATTCTACATATCTTCTTGATTCATACCATCGGACGATACAGCAAATTTGTTTTCCAAGCAAGGCATATTTTCTATAGACGAACTCTTATTTTTTACATCAGCCTTCTCCTGATTCCATAAGCACTTTAATTCTGTTTGTGATATTTCTTCAAGTTACGAAAGATTTTCCCTGATAAAGAAAACACACTGCAGAAAAAGAAAGAAAACCATGAGTTTTCACATGATACCCTTATGAGCAGATTAGATCATGCACCTGATCAATTTAATTTAAGTTGAACAACTCTAATAATATGGTTACATTTCCTACTCACTCCACCTTCACAAGAAGATATCGTGCATATTAGTTTTGTTTTACTTTATCACTCTCCACAATATGAACCATCAATTTTATGAGGAACTGTCAGTTCAAGTATCATTTGTACCGTGTGAGAGAGTTACCGAATGAGATTTGAAGCAGAAACAGATGAACAAGTGGTATGCAAGTGTCCAAATCTATCTATGATAGACCTTCAGTTGCCAGATTGCCTGATGTTTAGATGTCGATGTGTCTATTTTTATTGATGGATGAGTTTGTTTTGGTTGAGTTCAATGTCACTTACATTATCGTGTTGTAAATTATTGAATGGATGCTTCTCAGAAAAACATTTCACACGAGTCATTCTGTCATTCAATCAATAAGTGTTCATCACTCCAAATATTGTTATATTTGATGTTGATATCATACATACCATATATTTTGACAAACACGTTTCATGAGTAGGCATAACCAAATAACAAATTATTCCTGTGACCACCCTCATTTTCACGTCGATAGTCAACAAACGCGTCGTCATACCATCGGAATCACACATATTTACGAATACTCGATTCTGTTTGTGTTATAAACTAGGATAATTCATAACAACAAACCCTTATCAAGCATACCTATACATTACTACCAATTCAAACGACACGAATATATGTTTATTCATATATCAATCACGTAGCGAACGTCCCCGCCATCAGTGGTTGATGGTGACATCTATATCATGAACGACGCAACTATCGATCCTAATTCTGCTACTCTCGATTGAAATAATGTTGTTTTAACTCAACTTCTTCTATGGAATCACTCAATGATGCAATGACCATTTTCTGAACAGGTGAAACCTCTTCTCGAAATTGTTTGATAATATTCTGATAACACTGGTCAACAAAATTAAAAAAACTTTTTTATGTCACATGAAAATTTATAACGATAATCTGTGAATGAAAAAATTGACACGCGAAGCGGAGGGAGACAAAAAACCCAGAGCTAAAATCTAATATTTTTCCCGTGTATAATACACTATTTTTCAACGGAAAAAGTGAGTACTTTTTTCCCGGATACAAAGACACTCACTTTTTGACAGGGAAAAGGTAATTTCGTAAAAAGTTACATTTTGTGACTTTTAGTCCTTATCATATATACTTTTTTTTCTCCAACTAAGTCAAAATCAGAATAAGTTTTGTTTAAGTCTAAAATCGTTAATATTTTGGTAATAAATTTGAACACCTACTAATCATAACAGCGATAGCTGTCGGTAGTCAGGGATATCTAGTATCGTTGGTGAAGATTGATTGTCAAGTAGGCGTCAAATGCTTTTAGTCCGAGGATTAAAAGTAGCGTTTTTAATCCTAGGATTAAGTGTTGCTGAGCAACGAGCAAATTTTTGTACGGTAAGGGAATTTATGCCTTTTGCACCTGAAAATAGTACAGACATGTCAACATTTTTTTATGGTTGGAGAAAAAACATATTTTGTAAAAGGTACAAACATCAGCTAGAATATGTGAAACTATTTCCTTACTTGGAATTAACGCTTATGATTTTCGTGAATATTTGGCTTCTGGAAAGTCTTTTTTAAGTCTCCATTAATAATTATCTGCTAGCATTCCTGGACTCTGTGTCTGAGGAGCTGAGTCTATATGGAACAATGCGGATGAACAATGGGCCACTAGGCCTCAGTTCGGCCGGTAAGGCACCGCACAGAGAAGAAGAAGAGATTCCTGGACTCAATTTCTTTTGATAGCGCTTTTCCATCAAGGAAATGTCCTGATGAAACCTCTCTCCTTGTTCGTCACGCAAATCACTCAAATTAGCGGGAAATAAATCCAGATGAGAGTCCACCATATGTATTTTTAAGGACATATTAGAGCCCAGAGCTTTATATGTGACATCGAAAGGTTGAATTTGAATTTTTGTAGTTCACAGATTTATGGTTCTCTAGAAAAGTTTTCCTGATCATTCAATTTTTCTTCAAAGCTCTAATCCTATATTAGTTTTCGTATTTGTAGTTTTACAAATATTCCTTTTTTAATTTTTGCCTTGCTGAGGTTAGGGATTTTTTCAAAACAAAACAGTGACAAAAACAGTGTTTACCAGTGTTATTTTCCATGAGCATATTTGGCTGGGAGAAGGCATAAAAAAGATCTTTATGTATTTTTCTAGAAAGAATACACATGAGAACTATTAATAAAGTTGGATTGGTCGTGCCTTTTTTGATACCTAATTTTCGAAAAAGTCACCAGGCTGCATCGCCAATAGTTTTGCTTGCATGAGTTCAATGTCTATACGGTAATAATTGAATGTTAACACTAACATGTATATTTTCTTTTCAGGTGAGTTTATGCCAATGTATGGAATGCTTTTGACGAGACATAAAGCAGAGAAATTCTTGGGATACTTTGAACTAAAGTTCAAATCAAGAACTCGTGGAGATAGGTTATGCTAGAAAAGGTCCTAGGTATATACAATTAAGTTCCTGAAAATTCGATGATATCTAACACCCTATAATTCATCTGAATTCCGAAATATGAAGCGCCTAATGAGATACCCATTATATCGAAATAGTAACCAAGCAGATAAAATCGAAAAAAATCATTTTTCCACTCGACTCATCATTTATTCACCCACCATTTTTCATCAATAATGATTGCTTGCCTCCCCCAGGAAATTTTCCGCTTGATGGGTGGCAAAACTGATAACAATCTACTTCCTGTTCGATTCAAATCCGCCCTCGTAGCACACTAGGATAACCACGTATTTGATTCCTAATCATATTAAGGTCTAATTTGATTAAACGACATTGGATCGAACGATGTTACTCGGTAAAGATGAAACTTTAGATCCGAACACGCTTCGTGACTGAAAAGTACACCGGTGGTAGCAAATTCGCTATAATTCCATTAGGCTTGGTATTGATGGATACGACATCATGAGCTTAATAATAGTCTAGAAACCAGGGGCAAATTTGGTCAGTTATTTCCTGCCGAGAGATTGGTAAGATGAATCAGAGAGTAGAAAACTTCAATTACACTCAGCCCTTCCTTCTGTCACTCGTCTTGTCGACGACGACAATTATTCCCGAATACTTCTGCGGCAGTATCGAAGGCAGTGAGCATATACACTTAGCTGCAACATTTCTCTCTCGACCAAGTGTCGGTAATGACAGACAAATAAATTTCACAGCAACTTAGTTAAATTTAATCACTTACTTCCTTTCATGCTGCCGATCCTTTGACTTCCGTACGAAAAACCGCCAATGTAGGAAACGTAAGGCAATACGAGCAGCAACAGCAGGGAGTAGGTAACTGTAGTGATTACATTGTCGTGCTGCCCAATTTCCTGCTCCCTGCCGTGGCAGTGAGCTGAGTGTGATCGGGAAGATACAGCTGACGTTCACGAGGCTTCTTCTTACTTCTCTCTGATTCATCTCAGATTCTGATCCTTTTTTGTTAAAGGCGTTTCGGCTCTTGTTTATCACTGTTCTTTGATCTTTCATATGTTTTTTATATTCTCAATTCTACTCTCTGTTAGTACGGTGAAAGCTTATTTCTAATGAAGCAATTTATATATTGTGACTAATAGGATACCACATGAGGTTATCCTTAGAATATCTAGTGAAGTTAAATGTAATGAGAGAATACCAAATCAGAGAGCCTGATCTCATCACCAGACCTACTTAGTGATGGAATGATCAATAAAGTGAGCATCGAGAAGTACTTTACTGTTTTGTAAGAAGAAAGAATGGAAAGAGGAATACACTACCCAAAACTTCAAATTAAATAACGTCAAATGGTATAAAGATGGCTATCAAACCACGATAGATGGTGGAGTATACAAGCCAAGTGTACACTTTCGTTACATACGATCGAAAGATACATACACCGAAACTTGGAAAGAAACTATCAAGGATGTAACATAGTGCTTTATTCTGATAGTCAAGCTTAACTCCTATGTCATCGACTCAAAGTGACAGTGCCGAAGAACACTCAAAGAAGTGGGCAAGAACATGGCCTCTTTAATCTAGTTTCTAGCTCACTCAGGAATCAAAGCCAGAAACGAAGAACCACCTACTGGACCAGAATGATTTTGTTATTGTCAAATACACCTTTAGGAAAGAGTTTTTTTTAATTGAGCAACAGAAAATAAGCATACTGGAGAAATCTTCCAGCAATGGATCATTTCAAACAGTTCCCTTGAAACTTACAACTACAAGGTCATAAAAATGTTTTGATCTCTGCAAGAATAAGTAAACCCTCCTCACTGGCTTTTCAAAAGGAAATTGTCGCCTTAGGAATCATATGAAGAGAATTGGTTTGACAGAAACATACGAGTGTAGATTCTGTGGGGAAGAAGGGGAAACTCCGGCTCACTTATTTGAACAATGCTTCGCCTTAACATGACAATCCAAGGATATAGCCTCCTTGTATATCTCTCAGATACTGGAATTCATTGAGGCTCTGGAACTGAATGCAAGCTGTAACGCAGTTGCGAGAACAGTTCGGATAAGGGTCACAATAGACTTTGAAACACCTTAACAATCTATAATCTTCCTTGACCTCAAAAAGATTCTTGTTCTCTGATATTTTTGAGTATTCTAGATTCTTTACGTTCACGAATTCAAACAATGGAGATCAATCCTTGTCAAATTCGTTGACCTCAACCAGGCACTCCCACACTAAAGGGTTTTCCAATAAGAGGTGTTATTTCGATATTCAAAGAACAATGCCAATTTTCAATATAAATGATCGGATGTTTATTTCATTATAAAGAAGAAGCTATGCCGTTAACAGTGGAAAATAACACCAGGCAAATGTCCACCACGACCTCACAGGACCATATCCGTTTAATGAATTTTTCATAACCAAATCGCAAAGTTACTGCCCTATGTCCTCGATAGCCTCACGAATTCCATCTTTAAGGTCTTGAATCAACGCTGGGCTATTGGCATAGACCTTCTCTTTCACGTGGCCGCAAAGAAAGAAGTCGCAACTTTTTTTCCCGCAAAAGATCAATGGTTTCGTTGCTTGTGTGGCACTTAATGCCGTCTTGTTGAAAGTAAACGTTGTCCAGATCAAATCTATCGAATTTCGGACATAAAAAATCATTAATCATTTCGCGATAGCGCAATCCATTAACCGTGGCTGTTGCTCCAGCCTCATTTTCGAAATTTTCGGCTGCAGCAGCGATATTCTTGGCTGTTCTTGAGCGACGTGTACGGGCTTTATTCTTCACATCACTAGCTAGTCCTAACAGCTTGAATTTTTCCACCAATTTCTTTATTGTGGTCCGACAATGTACTTTGTAACGTAATTTTTTTTTTAAACAGTTTACACAAGCGTACGGCAGCCTTTGGCCGGCGAGCAAGTTGGAAGTGGGTTTTTAAATGAATGAAAAAAAAATTAATGTCTAATATCGAAAATTTAAGGGCGCCAATTGGTTTTTATCGAAAAAAAATAAGTTCTTCTATCACAAACCAATAAATGACAGAGTTGTTAAAGATTTTCAAGTAATTTGTGTATATACTTAGAATGTCCATAAAAAATACCTGAGGAACAAACACTTTATGCACTCTTGGTGGTCACGATACAGAAGTTCTCTCAGAATGTATTCCACAGATTTCCGTGTAATGTTTCTCAACAGAGGGTCTATCAATTGTGTTGGGGATGAACGACGAGTTTTACGAACAGACTCTGCAAAATTTTCACCATTTTTATATCAATGCCTTCTTGAAGCGTGTATCGTTCCATTTTTATTAATGGCGTAATTTCTACTTGTCAAATGTCAAAAAATGACAGCTTCAATCGTGACATCTACCGAAATAGCAGGCTATCCAAAAAAACACCTCTCATTGGAAAACCCTTCATATCTGAATTTACAGCGCTTCAGTACAGCAGACATATTCATAGTTAACATTTGTAGAATTTAGGTATCGTTTGCTATTATGACTTACTAAAACAGTGCAGAGTTTGTTGAAGTGAACACAAACATCTCATTCTAACAGTTTATCTCGCACCAAACACGGTACAGTAATCAGTCACTAACTTATCTACATCCCTAAAAGAAATAATCAACCAACCTCCCAACCGTACCTCATTTCACAATCTCCCAATCTCAGCCTCCCAAATCTCACAATTCCAATCATCAAGCCCCGTTTCCCAATCATCCTACCATCAATCGGCAGATTGGAAAAAACCCATTCACGTGTGGGCCCAAAGGGGTGATACGACAACCCCAGAATCGGGAGCCGTAGAGACGCCTCCAGCCCACTCCAAAACGCAATTTATCGGATGAACGGTCAATCTGAGGTTATGACTCCATAACTTCGCGGTGGCGTCGCGACGGCTGCGATTTTTAACGAGATTTTCGACGCAGAGTCGTTGGAATTCCGCAGGTCGCGAGTTCAGATCTCACGTCTGATATGGTGTCGATGATGGAGAGGAGAAAGATTGCTTTTGGCGTGATTTTTGGAATAGCTGGAGGTGAGATTGCGATTGTTGGAGGTTTATGGTATTGAAGGGAATTTCACGTGGAGGATTTGCGGGTTTTACTGGCAATCTGATAGATGACTTTGCTGTTGTTTGGTTGGTGTTGGGAGACCTTAGGTATTTGTAGTTTGTCTTCAGCGAGAATGTAACAATTCAAGTCTGTCTTTCGAGACAGTAAAAGGGAGCCACAATTTGTATTTCCTCTGATAGCCAGATGGCACTGAGGTAACTGCTAACTGTTGATTGTTGATCAAGGTTCATTACAACCATAGAGAAAGGATAGTATAGAATTGCCATCGTTGAAATAAACGTTGTATCAGATGCGCCATATTACTACCACCTAACGTCAAAATGGACAATCGTTCAATTATCTGGAGGAATTGTGATTCTGGCGCCTATTTCTAGTTAAATTGTGATTTTTGCTAGTTAATAATATACAATGAAATGGTATCCTGCCCTGTAAGGCTTACTTCAAGATAAGAAGAAGATTAGAGGAAAAACATATCACAGGTTGGGATGAGCACTGAACAGATCCGCATTGGAAATTTTTGCTAGTCTGTCTTGGTAATCTGATATCTTTTTATATGTGTATATTATCGCCTGAAGATAAATTGTTTATTTGATATTCAATTGACCTTATTTGAACAGGATTCCTAAAGACCCAACACGTCGTATTTTCTTGATGAAAAAACCCTGAACTTTCCGCCATATTGGTCCCTGACTTAGCCCCGCCCAGTGGTACTATTTTTCCCTACTCAATTGTATGTCATAACGTCTCTTCTCTATTATATCTCGATGATTACAACAGTGGGAAAGTACAACAAGCTAGTTCTAGTTGGGTATCTTCAGATTCGAATTTCCTCGAAGAGATTAAAATTGATTTTGAGTTGCATAGATTCACAGTCAATTCGAAGATCTGTTCATTCTGTTTGGTTTCTACTATTTTGTTTAATTTTTCGGGAAGTTGTCCAGCACTGCAGATCTCAAATTTTCTGTGGACTAGAGGAGGAAATACTGGAATATTTCAGATTGACATGTATGACCATTGCTTGCTTTCAGAGAGAGTGTCTATGTGAGAGTGTTAGAAGCAACAAAGATATCTCATCTCTCAAACTGGGAAGTGAGCTATTTGGCAACTACTGAAATCAGCCCAATATGGAGGTATGTTGACACAATAAACCATGAGGTCTCGATGCAAGAGTACCCCTTTCAGATAGTAGATTGTCTATTATGCCCCCTATCAGCGCTTTCATCACAACTGCACTACAGCTTGACCTTCGTTTACAGAGTCTAAGTATCTGAGAGAGCTTCAAGAAGGCTATATCTGCGTTCCTTCTATAATTTCCTGTCCAAGACATTCTTTGCAAATACGCGCAATGGCGGGGCATTCTGTAACTAAGTGAACAGGAAGTTTCCTCCTCCTCTCCACAGAATCTACACTTATTAGTTTCTGTGGAGCCAATTCTTATCATATGCTTCCCAAGATGAGAATGTCCTGTTCGAAGCAAGTAAGAAGGTGTAACTTATTCTAGCTGCGATCGAAATACTTTTTCGATCCTGCAGTTTTGAAATTCTGGAGGAACTTCTTTGAATGATTCATTTTCCTGGAGATTTCTTCAGGGTGCTTCTTTTTCAGTTTCATGCTTCCCCAAAAACTCTTTCTTATTGGGCAATTGCACAGGACTGCAGTTCGCTGAGGCTTGTGAAGCTGCTTTATCTGAATAAATTATTCTGTGGGAAAGTTGAGAAAACGCCAGACTATCTAACACCGAAAGGTCTGGCCATCAGTTTCTACTGGAGGTAGTATCTGTATAACGAAATTATCAGGAACGAAGATATATCTTCCCTGAAACTGGGAAGCGAGCTATAGGGCACTCAAGATATGGGAGAAAAATAGACCATGAGATCGCGATACACGAATACCCCTTCAACAAATCTTGAAAATATCTTATCCATGAAACCACTTCAGTTTCGGAATTTCATCAAGACCCAGAGCATGGAGCACATAATGATATTCAATAATTCAACTGGCCTGCTCTAATCTCAGATTTGAAGCCAATTGAGAACGTTTGGATGCTCTTGGGAGGAAAATTCGATCTCGCGTACCAACTCCTGGAAATTTGCAGCAGCTCAGCGATGCTCTAATTGATTCAAAACCTCCATGAGGATATGCCGAGACGAATTGCACCTGTTATCCGCATCTGGGCAGAAAAAACGTTATGTTTTTGACTTAGTTTTCGGTCTATTTTCATTAGGTCAGAATTTTAGGTTGAATTTGTTAAAGTACTGTTGTAGCCTTAGCAAAATTTAATGTTTCACCGAAAACCCTGTATTTTTAACAAAAATTGAACTAATGTTATGAATGAAGAATTAAATTGTCAAGAGAAGATTTGTCTTGATTATGAAATGAAAAATCACACAGTGCAACAACTGGAACACACCAGGGTTGGTTCTAAAGTTAGGGTGAAAAACAGATTTCGTTTCACCCTGTATAAAATTACGTACGCCGAGTTTTCTTGAAATTCAAAACTGGTGATGGATTGAGAATGAACATGCCTACAATTAAATGAACTATTCATTCGAATCGGACTTGAACTAAAATATTTATGAATTACCAAACTTTATCATTTTTTGAGTGGATCGTGGATCTATTATTTTGTTGGTGAGTGTAACTCATTATTACTTCCTCATATTTCATCCCCAATCCACCCTTCACACAAAACATTCACAAAATTCACCGCATCAATTGCAGAAAAAATACAGGCAAAAGGTTACTGCACCCCCCATTAGCGTCCGGGCCATTTAACCCGGTCTCGCCATCTCGTTTAATCCCCCAAGCTCCCGGAACCATTGTTCGTTTGTTTTTATGACGAAACCGCCCTTGACTGTCTTAATTTCATTCCGGGAAAAAGAGAAACGGTTCAATTTTTTTTATTGTAAGCTGCAGTCGAGGTCGGATTAAACGGCGTAGCTCGAACGGACTCGTGTAATTACGGCCCGTAGACAGGTTCGAACATGACGGATATTCCGGTTAAGTCAAGCCAGGATCTCGACGTCAGTCGACGGTTGTTGGACTTCGGATGAATTTAATTTTGCGCATTGCTTCTGACTCTGAGAACATTTCACGCGGTAATTTTGTTTCAGTTAATTTTATTTTGAACAATTTAATTCCTGTCCATTTCAACTTGGAAGTCGACGTTATGACGAATTATTACCTATTAGTTCGATGGCGTTTAAG
Organism: Propylea japonica; assembly: GCA_013421045.1. Classification (NCBI taxonomy): domain Eukaryota; kingdom Metazoa; phylum Arthropoda; class Insecta; order Coleoptera; family Coccinellidae; genus Propylea; species Propylea japonica. The sequence goes on along the minus strand of CM024247.1, from coordinate 46,173,769 downwards.
CACTTACAAAATATTGGGTTTAGCGGTGTGTTTCTTGAGTGGCTCGCGAGTTACGTCACTGATCGTTATACATAAGACTGAATAACTATACTGTTCGTCGGAGAGGTAAAGTGTTCGCCAGGACTCGGTGCTTGGTCTACTGCTGTTTTTTTCCTTATTAACCTTAATGATCTACCTGATTACATAGTTTTTGGAACTAATGATTATTTTAGCTGATGATATTGATATTTCAATGAATCGCAAACTGAAATGATTATAAACCAAAATTTCTGTGCATATTTCGATCAAATCTTGAAGAATTATACGTTTTCCTCAAACAATTGATTGATGTTTTTGAGGTTAATATCGAATTTCGGTGACCAGCAGATATCGACCAGATTTTGGTATCATTGTATTCTGTGAATCTTCCTGAATAACATTAGTCATACCAACAGATGGCGGTCTGTACCAACAGATGGCGGTCTGTCTTGGTTTATAAAATATGAACACCCCAAAGTTCCAAGAACTTTCCATCTTCACGTCGCTTTTTTCACTATGAAACCTCAAATTCACTGGTCCAATTTAGTCTATAAATCAACTTTGAACATTCAAATAACTATTCGTATAGTTTTATTTTAGGTATATTCAATAATCAATGCAGAAATATCGAAATTCTAAAGAAAGCCTGCAGTTCTTTATGGTAGGTTTGGCACCACTACTCTGTCCTTCGGCGAGTGACATATCAAATGATGGCATCGTATCATATTCGCGCGAATGAATCTGCAGCAGTGCCAAATCTACCATAAAAACGGCGGACTTTCCTTAGAATTTGTGGATTTGTGGTGCCTCTAGAATTTCGATGTTTCTGCATTAATAATTGAATATACCTGAAATAAAATTATTCGAATAGTTAATTGAATGTTGGAAGCTGATTTATGAACTAAATTGGAGCAGTGAATTCGTGTTTTTAAAGTAAAAAAAGTGACGTGAAGACGAAACATTTTTGGAACTTTAGGGATCCATATTTTCTGAACTAAGACAAGCCTGTTGGTTTCACTAATCTTGGTCAGGAAGACTCAATAAATACATTGACACCAAAATTTGGTCGATATCTGCTGGTCATCGAAATTTAACTGTTCTACTGTTTTTGATTTCTGAGTTTTGCTCTGCTGAACCTAAATCCGTTGATCGGTCCATCAAATCTGACAGTCGAGTGGATAAAATTAACTTATTTTTGCTAACAAGGTCTCTTTAGTATGGGTTTCTGATCCTTGAGGAGTCAAAGTAAATGAGTGGGCTAACATTCTAGTCAAAATGGAGCACAAACGCCACTTACTGGCCCAGAACCTGCCTTTCGGGCATTGATTCTTTTAAAAATATCCTTCGAATCTTTATAACTGCAGGGTCTAAAAAATATATATTTGGATCTCATTAAGAATGAGTTACGCCTCCTCTGTGGCTTTCTACTCGGCTTTCTAAAAGAATATTGTCGAAAGATCATGAAAATCAGCTTAGCAGAAACTGACGTAGATTCAGTGAGAAAGAGGAGAAAACTCCTGTTCACTTAGTTGTAGAACGACTCCCATTTCGAGTCTGCCCAAAGAAGGTCTTGGACAAGAGAATTATAGGGTAAAAGCGGATTTAGCTCCCTTGAAGGCCTTTCAGATGGTGGAACTGTAGTGCAGTTGCAAAAAGAGCTTTGATGGGGTGCGCAGGGGAATGTAACTCTCACAACAATCTATAATCAACAACCTTTATGATCCTAAGATGAGATATACTTAAATGAGAAATTGATCGAATTAAAAACTCGAAAGAGGACAAACCCACCACAACAAAATTTCGAACCCAAACAATCCTCAGCAAAATTCCCATCTTTATCACTTTTTCATCCGAAACAAACCAGCAAAAACCCGCAAACATCAAACTCAAATCATCCCACATACGGACAACCAACAAACACATATCAGCGACGTTATTTCGCATCTCAAACGGCCCGAAACACTCCAAAAATTGCCGGAGCTCTCTCATCGCATCGTAGTTGGCGAAATTCCTGGCCAACTTGATCGCGCGCATTGATAACGTTTTCGCTTTGTGCACGCGCGCCCCTATAGCGAAGTTTTGGGAGTGTTTTCCCGCCGAGCACAAAGAACGCGGGTTAGGAGCACTTTTATCTCGCGGCCTACGGGTGCAGGTTAAACGGGTCCTTCGGAAACGGCGGAAAGCGTCCGAATAGTGCCGGCAGGTGTACGAAATTGAGATCGGACGGAATATGATAGAAGGGTTAGGTTGACAGGATAATTCCGTTTTGTTTTACGCTCAAAGGTAGATGGAATTCGCGCTGTTATGGGGGTAGGGGATGTGTATGTTTGATCAGATTCCGAAAGAGAGTTTTTTTATAATTTTCTGCTTGGCTGTCTGCTGGATTAAATAATAATTGAACTTCTCGTCCAAAGGGGGGACAACGAACCAATTTCTAAATTATATAAACTGATAACCATCAAATTAAAGATGTATAAATCTATTGAACAGAACCCTGGGTTGGGTTGACAGCATAATTTCTTTGTGTTTTATGCTCAAAGGTAACTGAAATGATCGCTGTTATGAGGGTTAGGGGTGTGTAGGTTTGGTTATATTTCCCTAGAGAATTTTCTTGTCATTTTTCACTTAGAGGGTTGTAACCTGGGGGTTTGCTGTGATTGAACTGCTCGTCAAATGAAAGGAAAACGATGATTTTTGGCACCATCTCTATTATTCTTTGAAATACATCAATGATCATCAAATTTATTACTTCAGAACACAAACGATTTTCCCATCTTGCGCAAGTTTAATAGCTTCTTAGGGAACTCAAGAAGACTTCTGGAAGTAATCAGGTTTCAAAACCAACTTATGTATTTGGGTTCCGAACCAGATACACAGAATCGATGTATACGAATCTCAGATTAATAGAGACATAGAAAATCCCTGTCAAATGTAAACAGAGGCAAAAAGAGGATCTCCATGTTAATATTCAACCCCCTGTTTATAAACATTAACCTAACCCAACCTAACATTGGTTATACTTACCTCTGATTTTCAAGATTATTGTGATATACTGTTTGTGATTTTTATTGCATTGATATTGAAGTTTATTTTCCTCAGAAAAATGCCTAAAAACTGTATTATTCCCAAGAGTTGTGAAAAACATGATTGTTTACAAACAGAAACATTGCAGAATTAAATGTAGGGTGATTATGGGTAATAATTTGATTATGTTTCTGTGAATCTATAGATAGTTAGCTTTTCAATGCACCGTTGCCAATACCTAACCCTAATGTGGTGACTATTTATTGAGATATATCCTATTTATCTCAGTTTATAGAGAAGTTATATTTATTTTGTTTCATTACCCCTAATAAAAATTCTGCTTTTCGTTAAGGTATATGGAACTGTCAAATTTCAAAATGAAAACAAATATTTGCTCTGTATATCTGATCCTCAAATTTATTCCTTTGATATCGCGCTTGGGGGCCTATGAATGTTCTATATTGATCTGAGATACGAATCCATTTCAAGCGGAATCTGATGAGCTAGGAGTGGCAGATTCTTTGAGGAAGAAACTCCGGAACATCTTATTACAGAATGTCTGGCCATCGGTCCCCACCCTCAGGTGTGTTTCGGTGTAAAAATTATTATGGACGAATATATCTCGGTGAGCTATCTAGGGTGGGTACCGTAGACAGCTAAATGTAGGTATGCAGGTTTAATAGACCATGAAAAAGTACATAGTACACAGATACATACCCAATTGATGATTCCTGACATATCAAACTGAAGGGCAATGAAAATATTGAACCCCACCATTAGGCTCACCATGAAGACTCTTACCTGCAGAACACCCTATATGATCTTTTATCACCAGCACATGAACAACAAGGATTTCGAAAGGAAAAATCATGCAGTAATGCCTTTTTTATCCTCATGCAGAAGAGAACAAATAACTAATTCGAATACGACCCCCTTCTTGTGCTTTATCGGTCTCCTCTATAATAACTTGACACCCCACAATATTAGCAAAATGAACATAATTCAATTTGACCACGGATTCGTCATCAAGGAGTCGAACCCTTTAGTTAGAGAACATTTTCGGCTCAAAATTAGAAAATTACAGACATTTTAGCCAAACGATACAATCGTGTAGAACGAGCTCTCGAAAATAAAAAAAATCGTCCGTAACTGACATTATTCAAGCTTCTGTTCATATTAGCTAATTCATAATAATTTTTACTCTATAACGATAAAACTAGTAATTTAAGCTACCCAGGTAAAAATCTCGGAATTGGAGGTACCCAGCTGTGAGTCTGTAAATACTTGTATATTGACACCCTTACAGATTGCTCAACACCTACATATGGTAAATATCTCATTTCCTATGGGTTTTTTGCAACTTGTATTATCAATATTGGAGAATACAAAATTCTCTACCAATATTGTTTTCGAGATAGAGGGCTATAACGCACTAAACCACTAGTATATACCATTGATTCTCTTGTCTTTTCTGATGTGCATTTTGATCTTTATCCACCCATCCAGATGAAAAATATCTTCAGCAAACTATTTCCCCACCCTCAACTTGCCGAAAATCCCGTTTCCCGGCCTTTAGTTCTCTTTAAAGTTATGTGTAAGTGAACTTCTCTACTTTTCCATCATCAGTGGAAACTCCGGAAACTCTAATTAGCTTACTCGAAAACATTCATTATCAGATGAAACCGGCGACAAACTTAAACTAGAGATATAAAGGAGATTACGTCAAAGGTAATGTCGGAAATTGTAGGAAAATTTGCAATCGTATTTGCTGCTAACTCTAGGAAAATCCTTTGGATTCATCAGAGATATTGTAACTGGAAAAAATGGAGCTTTACTTGGAAGTTTTTCTCTTTGAAAATTAACGGAAATAATTGTGTTCAACTGAATCAAGCTTTATGGTGAAATGAAACAGAAAATTTCTTAATTCGTAATTTTTTTGTGATTGTACTGTTGAAGATAATTTTTCGAATCATTATATAAAATATAAGTAAAAATCGACTTATAAGTCTCAAACCTCAAGCTGAAAGAAAAGAAAAGAGTTCAACCCCTTTATTATCGAAATGAGAATTATATTCCTCTAGACATAAAATTTTCACTTTTCCAATATGAACAAGCTAGCCACAATTTCGCTCATCGATGCTCGATAATTTGTTTGAAACAGTCATTGTTCTACTGTTTTAGATAGTTTCACTATGGAGAAAGTTAACATGTGATTAAGAAAATATTATTAACCATCGATCAATCCTTAGTTCATCCAAGAGGGAACTGAGTCTTGAAAATTACCCCATACTCACCAGGGAAGATTTTCAGGCAAAATGTATTTTTCATTATTTCTCTTGTATTATTAGTGGCTGCGCCCATCTATGGGAGATGATTACCCTTCAGTAGGGTCTGTAGTGGTCTTCGAAGGATCATCTGAAAAATCATTACTAGGAAGAGCAAACTTGATTTAAAGCATCCTTCTGGCAAAGGGTGAATAATTGAACGTATTTCAGATTGAGTTTTGTAAAAACTTTTAGAAAAGTTTTTTCTATTTAGGTTTTTTCCTGAGCTCTATTATCATACGTAGAATAGTAAGGTATTCTATTTTGCACTAACCGCAGCTGAGGATTTTTTTGTTTTATTTTAGCTCTCGATCCATAAGAAAGTATAGTGGCCTAGCATATACATAGAATCATATCGAACGTTAAGAAAAACCAAATTTGTTTGAATTTATGATATCCATTTAAATCTACTTCAAAATATCTCTATATTGAGGCCTCCGTAAAACGCTAAAGACTTCACACAAAATACAAATTAGCATCTCACAATGATTTACAACCTAACTTCTGAACAACCAGAAAAACTGAACCCTTATTGACTCATAAATCCTCCAGATCCATAAATAAATATTATTGCTGTGTCCCCACATTATAAATTGAGATATTCATACTGTAGCAATCTACCGGGAGATCAGCAGTATCGGGAAATTTTCCTAATTAATTTTCCTCCCTTCTACCCTTAATCCCCGATGATTTACGTACCTCTCATACCAGGAAAAACGGTGAAAACTGCTTACCTCCCTTAACCCGCTTCGGCGATGGTCGAACTTTCAGCACTCTCAACTTTTCAACCGCCAAGGGAAGTTTGATAATTTACTGGTAAATAAACTTTTCCAGATAAAAATTTGAGTGATTTTAATGTCTCGACATGTTTCGAGCTATAAGAAGCTCATCTTCAGGAGGAAAAACACGAAAGTGAAGCTAAAAACAAAAACTCATGGAGAAACAGCAGCAAAGCAAAATATAAAACATCAATAATTAAATTAAAATGCATCACCTAACCTTAAAAGAAGGAAAGGAACAAAGAAGGAAAAGTTGAAACAATTAAGTAAAATAGATAAAAATCAGTTGATTTTAAGTCAGTTTTAAAAAATACAAAAAACAGTAACATAACAATCGAAAAATTGAAGAAAGGGAAAATGTCACCAGAATAAACTTAAAAGAAATCTTCAAAAACAATACACTGGATGATTGCTAGTGTCATGCCATCTAGTAGACAAAACATAAGACAAAGACGGCACAAGCTGTTTTGTGTATTTTGTAAAAACTGACTCAAAATTATACTGATTTCATATCTATTTTAATTATTTTAACTTTTCCTCCTTTGTTTTTGTTTTTTAAGGTTAGGTTATGTATTTTTAATTAAAATATTTATGTCTAATATTTGTCTTTGCTGCTATTTCTCCATGAGTTTTTTGTTTCAAGCTTCACTTTCGTGTTTTTTTCCTCCTGAAGATGAGCTTCTTACAGCTCGAAACATGTTGAGACATTAAAAGCACTTAAGTTATTTTATCTGGAAAAGCATTTTGTTCACCTTATAATGAAGCCAGTATCTATGTCTGTAAAATAAAGCGCTCACTTCCCAGGGCTTTAAAGATCCAGTTTAGGTTCATATATCCCAAAGCCAGTGCCAGTGATTTTGATCCATCAATTAGCCATATGGATGAATTAATAAATTAATATCACTGCGGAATCTCCACATTATGAATGGAAATATACATACTGTAGCGATGTATCGCGGAAATTTCCCTAATTAATTTTCCCCCTCCTACCCTTAATCCTCGATGATTTACGTACCTCTCATACCGGTAAAAACGCCGAAAACAACGTACCCCCTTTAACCCGCTCAGGCGATGGTCGAACTTTCAGCACTCTCAACTTTTCAACCGCCTAAGGGAAGTTTAATAATTTACCGGTAAATTAACTTCTGCGCTTACTTTCGGTATGTCTTTCGGGGTTTTCGGTGACATCTTTTTGTCGGAAGATAGCATGGTTCTTCGTCTTTCTAGATTACTTTAGATCTGCCTGCTCCGAAGTTTGTTTGGATTAAAAGGGAGGCTTGTCTTGGGTTCCACCAGGGGCGTCAGAGTTGAGAGATTTGAGTTAGTTTTGGATAGAGCAATTTTTTGGAAGTAAGAATAATTAGCATAATTTTTCCTTTGACAGAAAAAAAATTATATCAAGTCATATTTTGAATTCTCAGAGAACAGTGCTATGAATCAGAAATAACTAATGTTATTTGAGTGACTGAGCTATAATTTTCAATCAGTACAGTATGTCAAAATGATCAAACTCCATTTGACGAGTATGCTGTGTTATTACAACATCCTTATTCTGTACACTTGAGTTGTCTTACCTACTCTAGAAGAGTTCATCGGATGGCAAAATCGCCATATGATAAACTTAGATTAAAAAATGTTCAATTGGGTTATCATATTTTATGTCGTGCCCTTGGTTATTAACTACACTGCGGAAAAAAATTAACGCACATTCTGAAAATCTCAATTTTAATGAAGTTAACTTAACATTTACTTCATTTCTTTTTATGTTCTCTCGGAAATGTTTTGAACCAAACAAGACACATTAAATGGAAGAAAAATTCAGGATTTCACCTAATCTTATGTGAAATAAGAAAAATGAACAATTTTCAAAATACTGGAATGCTGATAAGTGATTTAATACTTGGTATTTCCACCCCTTGGGTTAATTACAGCTCGGCAACGACGGTTCATACTCAAAATGGGTTATCTTAACATGTTCTGATCTAATTCTTCCCAGATTTCTCTGAGTTGGATTCCTAAGTCATTAAGAATAGCTAGATGATTTTCTGAACTTCTCAGCCTTCACTTGAGGTTGTCCCAAACCTGCTCAATTGGATTGAGATCTGGACTTCTTGCTGGCCATTCCATTCGAGAGACTTCAACCTCTTCAAGATACTTCTGAACGATGCGCGCACGATGGGGTCTGGCATTATCGTCCATAAAAATGAAATTTTCACCAATGTATGGGGCAAATGAGACTAGGCCTACATGCTCTTCAAGAATGTTTCTTATATACCTATCAGCATTCATAGCTCCATTATCAACGACTACTAGGTCATTATCAAGGACCACTGAGAGTAGTCAGAGATACCACTCCATACCATAATCGATCCTTCCTCGAAACCAGTAGTATTCAGGAAATTGCACTGAGCATATCTTTCATGTGGAGTTCTGTATACAAGGGAACGCCGATCACAATGGTAGAGGCAGAATCTAGACTCATTTGAAGAGAACTCTTTCCCAATCAGCCTCTTCCCAATGGATATGCTCTCTCGCAAAATCCAAACGCGCCCTTCGATGGGCTGGGGTAAAAACTGAGCCTCTTGCCTTGACACGAAGCCTTAAATCATATCCTCTGAGGCGATTTCTTATTTTCTGAGTGCTAATTTGCACCCCATGAGTTTGCTCAAGCTGATTTTGAAGGAGGCGAGGGGTTGCAAACTGTTGTCTCAACGAAGAAACTCTCAAGTAACGTTCTTGAATGGCAGTTGTTACCCGTGGTCTACCCTGTCCTGGTCTTCAGGTCATTCATACCTGTCTCCCTGAATCGCTGCAACATTCTGGACACACTTGTATGGGAAACTCCAAACCTTTGTGCAATTCTTGTGTATGTCCACCCTTCTTCTCGCAAAACTACCGGTTGGGCACATTCCTCTTCGGTCAAATTGCATGTTTCGCGTTGCATAGCGATCGAGTGTGAAAAATCAAACGAAAGAAAAACTATTCATCACTAGATTTGCTCGAGAACAACTGATTTCAGAATGGAGCCAATACATTCAAAATCTGATAATCTCATCTTTTTTCTTTCCTGCTGTAAAAAAACATCTGTATTGAAGAAAAACGTTGAAAGTGGATAACATATGCATGCATAATTCTGATAAAAATAATTATCATTGAGAACACACAGTTATAGAATAAATTTGAGATTTCCATAATGTGCGTTAATTTTTTTGCGCATTGTATATTGATTAGGTCGGAGGTCGATGATTATGAAAAAAGGAAAGAAACACTTTTACTGGATTAACACACTAGGTAAAAGGCAAACAAAGAGACAGATTACACTTTTAAAATGAAGGCTCAAGAGCTTTATCGCGGCCAAAAACGAGTTGAGACTGCTTACTGAGCTTTTCAACGTATTGAAATTTCTATAATTTCTCAATGTCAACCAGCAATTAAACTCTTTTCTCCAGTTCTCTTTTGTTTTCAAATTTTTAATCGCTAAACTCGTCAGATAACAACCGACAGAAGTGTCCGAAACAAGTAGAAAACCAATTAAAATTTCAGACCAGCTTTCCGTCCAACCTTTACCACCAAAACCGCCATTAAATAAAATACGAATCCTCGAAGAAGTCTTCGACCGAACTTCGTTAACACGTAAATCGACTGTGACCGCAAAGGAAGAGAAAGCTGTCATCCAGAGGATGTCCCAAGAAAACGTCGACATATTCAAAGGACGTTGAAAACTTAATTCTCCGGTAAATTATTAAAGTTGGATGGATTAAATTAGCCCCGAGGTGGTTTGTGAACTTGGAGTTTCACTAGAAGGCGTGGTAGAATCAACAAATCTTTATCGGCTGCTCCACGCTTTGGTTCTTGTTATAGTGACTTTATATGATATTATATTATCATGACATTTTCGGTAGTAAAATTTTTGTTTTCCTGGAAATGGATAATCAAGAATTTATTTTTCACTTAGCGGCGTAATGAAGAACCTATAGTCCTTTCACGAAAGTTTGACCTGTCGGTTGGCCATGGAAATATGGCACATTCCACTGTGTATATTAAAATTTTAGGTAAGGTTCTTTATTTTCTTGTCATATTGATACGCAATGTTGTCAATATTGCATAAAATTCACTGATAACTCGCAAGCTCGTCGGACGAGGTCGTTTACATTCGGCAACGTTGACTTCATTTTACGTTATGACAACTTCAGATAAATAAACAAACGCCTTCTATGCGTTCAAACTTTCGTGAACGTACTATTAGGCCAAGCAATAGAGGTTTTTCACGTGACAAAAATACTACCTGAAATCTGACTGTGCAGGTAGTTTCTACACGTTTTTCATGATAAATTCCACTCCTGAATCGTCTTAAGTTTTTTTTGAGAAGCGAAAAATAGCCAAAAAAATCCAAAATTTTGCTTTTTCGCTTATAAAACGTGAAGTATTGATGTGATCGAAAAGCTGTTAAGGCACTTTTTGTAGAGAATTCAAAAACAAAAAAAAATGAAAGGTGACACGTCTCAAGCGGATTATTAGTTTCCGAGAAAAGTCCAAAAAACTGGAAAAAAACATCAATTTTTCGAAAATTAATAACTTGATCAATTTCTGAAATAAAGAGTTGTTGCTCTGAATTTAAGAAGTTATTAACATATACTTTATTGGTGCACAATTACAAAGCTGTCGGATAAATAGTTTTTGCACAATCGCAGTTTTCCGAATTCGACGTACTTTTTTGAAGAAGGTCGTGATACTCGGCTTCTTGTCGGATTTGAATTTTAGAAAAAGCATTTTAAAGAAGAAATAAAATTCTTCAAATCGTTCATTCTCTCGATACCGACCGATAATGTTTAGTGGGTGAAAAACGGCGTCAAACAGGAGCAAAAAGGCTCGAATGCATCAAACAAGTCGCGGAGTGGGAGTCGCCCGCTAAGCGACGCGCGAAAGATACAAGGTATACAGTTTTTCCCTCGCGTAGCGGGCGACTCCCACTCCGCGACTAGTTTGATGCATGAAAATAGCAAGCATGCTATGGTCCAATGTGGAAAAATCGGCTGTGTTAAGGGCATAAAAGAGTGTTACAAGATCACGAACTATACCTATCAAGTTGGATCGCTAAGGAAGACAGACTGAAAAAAAAATACATGGTTAGACAATAAAGATATTCAAATAAAAATTTTATATTTCGAATCTTTTCCTCATGAGTTATAGTATACACGATAGTTGGTCAGAATGTCCTTGATCTTGAATCATTTATCAGCGAGTCCAATTTGACATAACTGACATTTCGGCTGTTTTGAGGAGCAAGAAAAACTACGATTCTCCTTATCTCCCATTGTTAGGAAGATGTAGTTCAGGGATATCAAATTGCGGCTATTCCATACACCATTCCCTCGTTGACCCACCATTCAGCCGATTTTTTCCACATCCCGTGCCCCCAAAACGACTCTTACCCCCTAACGTCGGACATTCATCCCTCGATCCATCAGGAAATTCGCTGATACCGCCTCGGACGAAGCCGGAGAAGTCCCAAAATCGCCACTAATCGGACACCATAAACCGTCGAAGAAGGTCTTAGTAAGCGGCTGTCGCACGTCATCCGTTCGACGTTTACTCTTTTGTTTCATCTGCTGATCGACGTCCCCCTTCTGATGTCATGTCGCTGCTGATTCCGCCAATTGATTCCCGGCAAAAGGGAGATTGTGAAATCGCATTTCGGCGAATGATAGGTGTAGATAGATCCCTTCGTGATCTGGCACCGCAAATGCCATCGGGGTCGCTGTCCCTGTCGTAATTGTTTCCAGAATAGTCACATACTGGGTGGGTCACCCAGAGCGTTCATATAATAGCTCTGAATGATAAAGACCTTCTAGAACCCAAACTCAATAAATCATTTGGGGTATTATTTGACTTAGGTATACCGAAACAAACCGCCATTTAAAAAAATCCTTACGAATAACCTACCCCACCGAATGAATCCTGTTGTCATTTCAGATGGTTGATTTTGTCTATTAATATTATTCTCAGCTTTCATTGTTAATATTCTCACTGGCGTTACTGAAAACGCGTTGATTCTCTTTTTCTATTGACTACGAACCCTACTCATTCGTGGAAACTCTAGAAGGTCGTCAATAGCGTTGAAAAAACCAATATTCTCCTTAGGAGCTTTGGCCGTTACCTCTTGAGTGTACAGGACAGGTTTCCCCATATGAATTGTTCTTACGTCAGTCAGCTCTTGACATTTGCAAACCAAGTTCTCAGCTGTTCCTGTTTTTGATCCAGAAAGCCTGCAACTCACATCGGCTGACTTTTCCATACGGTACAAATGATGTTTCTATCGACAATATTAGCAGCAGTCCCACCACCACCCGAATCTGATCCCTTCGTGATCTGGCACCGCAAATGCCATCGGGGTCGTTGTCTCTGCCGTAATTGTTTCCAGAATAGTCACATACTGGGTGGGTCACCCAAAGCGTTCTTGTAATAGCAATCTGAATGATAAAGGCCTTCTAGGACCCAAACTTCCGAGTATTATTCGACTTTTACCGAAACAAATCGCCATCTAAGAACATCCTTACGAATAACCTACCCCCACCGAATGGATCGTGTCGTCATGTTGTCATTTCAGATGGTTGATTCTGTCTATTAATATTATTCTCAACTTTTACTGTTTATATTCTCAATGTTGTTACTGAAAACGCGTTGATTCTGATTTTATATTAACTAAGATACCCTACTCATTCGTGGAGACTCAAGAAGGTCGTCAATGGCGTTGACAACATTCTTTCAAGGAGCCTGGCCGTTACCTCTGGTGGTGGTGTCCAGACAGGTTTCCCCATAGGAATTATTCTCAGGTCAGTCAGCTCTGGACACCTGCACACCAAGTTTTCAGCTGTTTCTGTTACTACCACAAAGCTTGCAACCACATCGGCTGACTTTCCCATAAGGTACAAATAATGTTTGTACGGACAGTGTTAGTCAGCAGTTCCACCATCACCCGAACCTCACCTCATGACAGCTTTATGAGCTCTCTGTCTAGGGCTGTGATTTCCAGAGGGTTATTCTATTATGCAACTCCCATTGCGGGATTGCTCCTTTATATTGATCTTTTCCAACCCTTTTCTGTTGTGGGCGTTGCGCTGACCGATGAAAATTCGCTGGTACCGCCACAAACGAAGCCGGAGAAGTCCCAAAATCGCCACTAATCGGACACCATAAACCGTCGAAGAAGTCTTAGTAAGCGGCTGCTGTCGCACGTCATCCGTTCGACGTTTACTCTTTTGTTTCATCTGCTGATCGACGTCCCCCTTCTGATGTCATGTCGCTGCTGATTCCGCCAATTGATTCCCGGCAAAAGGGAGGCAGACTGGGAAATCGCATTTCGGCGAATGATTAGGTGTCGATTGATCCCTTCGTGATCTGGCACCGCAAATGCCATCGGGGTCGCTGTCTCTGCCGTAATTGTTTCCAGAATAGTCACATACTGGGTGGGTCACCCAGAGCGTTCATATAATAGCTCTGAATGATACAGGACTTCTAGGACCTAAACTTAATGAATCATTCCGGGTATTATTTGACCTATACCGAAACAAATCATTACAAATAACCAAACCCATCGAATGAATCTTCAACAAAGTAGCAACATATTTTTTGTCATTTCAGATGGTTGATTTTTTCTATCAATAATATTCTCAGCTTTTATTGTTTATATTCTCACTGGCGTTACTGAAAACGCGTTGATTTTCTTTTTGGATTAACTAAGATACCCTACTCATTCGTGGACACTCAAGAAGATGGTCAATGGCGTTGATAAAACCGACATTCTCCTTAGGAGCCGTGGGTGTCCAGGACAGGTTTCCCCATATGAATTGTTTTTAGGTCAGCCAACTCTGGACACTTGCATACCAAATTTTCAGCTGTTTCTGTTTCTGATCCACAAGCCTGGAAACTACATCGGCTGACTTTCCCATACGGTACAAATGATGTTTGTATGGACAGTGTTAGTCAGCAGTCCGCCATCACCCGAACCTCAGCTCATGACAGCATTATGAGCTCTCTGTCCAAGGTTTTTTTTCCGAAAGTTTATTTTATTATTCAACCCCCACTGCTGGATCGCTTCCTTATATTGATCGTTTCTGTTGAAGGCGTTGCGCTGACTGATGGAAATTCACTGATATCGCCGCAAACGAAGCCAGAGAAGTCGCGAAATAGCCACTAATCGGACACCATAAACGTCGAAGAAGGTCTTAGTAAGCGGCAGTCGCACGTCATCCCTTCGACGTTTACTCTTTTGTTTCGTCTGCTGATTGACGTCGCCCTTCTGATGTCATTAGGAGCCTTAAGCATTACCTCTTAGGTATCCAGGACAGGTTTCCCCATATGAAACGTTCTTAGACCAGTCAGCTCTGGACACTTGTATACCAAGGTTTCCGCTGTGTGTTGCTGATCCACAAAGCCTGCAATCCACATCAGCTGACTTTCCCATACAAATGATGTTGACCGACAGTATTAGTCAGCAGTTCCACCATCACCCGAAACTCAGCTCGTGACAACTTCGTGAACTGTTTTTCCAGAGGGTTATTTTATTATTCACCACCATTGCTGCATCGCTCCTTTATGTTGGTCTTTTCCAAGCCTTTTCTGTTGTGGGCGTTGCGCTGACTGACAAGAATTCGCTGATACCGCCGCAAACGAAGCCAGAGAAGTCACTAAATCGCCACTAATCGGACTTCATAAACCGTCGAAGAAGGTTTAGTAAGCGCTGTCCCACGTCATCCGTTCGACGTTTACTCTTTTGTTTCATCTGCTGATCGACGTCCCCCTTCTGATGTCATGTCGCTGCTGATTCCGCCAATTGATTCCCGGCAAAAGGGAGGCAGATTGGGAAATCGCATTTCGGCGAATGATTAGGTGTCGATTGATCCCTTCGTGATCTGGCACCGCAAATGCCATCGGGGTCGCTGTCTCTGCCGTAATTGTTTCCAGAATAGTCACATACTGGGTGGTCACCCAGAGCATTCATATAATAGCTCTGAATGATAAAGGCCTTCTAGGACCCAAACTCAATAAATCATTTGGGGTATTATTTGACTACCGAAAACAAACAACCGCCATTTAAAAAAATCCTTACGAATAACCATGGGATTTCAGATGTTGATTTTGTCTATTAATATTATTCTCAGCTTTCATTGTTAATATTCTCACTGGCGTTACTGAAAACGCGTTGATTCTCTTTTCTATTGACTAAGAACCCTATTCATTCGTGGAAACTCTAGAAGGTCGTCAATGGCGTTGAAAAAACCAATATTCTCCTTAGGAGCTTTGGCCGTTACCTCTTGAGTGTACAGGACAGGTTTCCCCATATGAATTGTTCTACGTCAGTCAGCTCTTGACATTTGCAAACCAAGTTCTCAGCTGTTCCTGTTTTTGATCCAGAAAGCCTGCAACTCACATCGGCTGACTTTTCCATAGGGTATAAATGATGTGTCTATCGACAATATTAGCAGCAGTCCCACCAACACCCGAACCTGATCCCTTCGTGATCTGGCACCGCAAATGCCATCGGGGTCGTTGTCTCTGCCGTAATTGTTTCCAGAATAGTCACATACTGGGTGGGTCACCCAAAGCGTTCTTGTAATAGCAATCTGAATGATAAAGGCCTTCTAGGACCCAAACTTCCGAGTATTATTCGACTTTTACCGAAACAATCGCCATCTAAGAACATCCTTACGAATAACCTAGCCCCACCGAATGAATCGTGTCGTCATGTTGTCATTTCAGATGGTTGATTCTGTCTATTAATATTTTCTCAACTTTTAACTGTTTATATTCTCAATGGTGTTACTGAAAACGCATTGATTCTGATTTTATATTAACTAAGATACCCTACTCATTCGTGGAGACTCAAGAAGGTTGTCAATGGCGTTGACAACATTCTTCTAAGGAGCCTTTGCCGTTATCTTTTGGTGGTGGTGTCCAGGACAGGTTTCCCCATAGGAATTGTTCTCAGGGCAGTCAGCTCTGGACACCTGCACACCAAGTTTTCAGCTGTTTCTGTTACTGCCACAAAGCTTGCAAACCACATCGGCTGACTTCCCATAAGGTACAAATAATGTTTGTACGGACAGTGTTAGTCAGCAGTCCCACCATCACCCAACCTCACCTCATGACAGCTTTATGAGCTCTCTGTCTAGGGCTGTGATTTCCAGAGGGTTATTCTATTATGCAACCCCCATTGCGGGATTGCTCCTTTATATTGGTCTTTTCTAACACTTTTCTGTTGTAGGCGTTGCGCTGACTGATGGAAATTCGTTGATATCGCTGCAAACGAAGCCAGAGAAATCGCAAAATCGCCACTAATCGGACTCCATAAACCGTCGAAGAAGGTCTTAGTAAGCGGCTGTCGTACGTCATCCGTACGACGTTTACTCTTTTGTTTCATCTGCTGATCGACGTCCCCCTTCTGATGTCATGTCGCTGCTGATTCCGCCAATTGATTCCCGGCAAAAGGGAGGCAGATTGGGAAATCGCATTTCGGCGAATGATTAGGTGTCGATTGATCCCTTCGTGATCTGGCACCGCAAATGCCATCGGGGTCGCTGTCTCTGCCGTAATTGTTTCCAGAATAGTCACATACGGGGTGTGGGTCATCCAAAGCGTTCATATAATAGCACTCTGAATGATAAGGTCTTCTAGGACCCAACTTAATAAACCATTCCGGTTATTATTGTTTTATACCGAAACAAACCGCCATCTAAGAAAATCCTTACGAATAACCTACCCCCACTGAATGAATTATGTTGTCATGTTGACATTTCAGATGGTTGATTTTGTCTATTGATATTTTTCTCAGCTTTCATTGTTAATATTCTCACTGGCATTACTGAAAACGCGTTGATTCTCTTTTTGGATTAACTAAGATACCCTACTCATTTGTGAGTTTCCACAAATGAGTAGGGAGTGTTGATAAGCCGACATTCTCCTAAGGAGCCTTGGCCGTATATCTTGGGTGTCCAGGACAGGTTTCCTCATATGAATTGTTCTTAGGTCAGTCAGCTCTGGGCACTTGCATACCAAGTTGTCAGCTGTTTCTGTTTCTGATCCACAAAACCTGCAAACCACATCGGCTGATGTTTGTACCGTATTCGGTAGACCCACCATCACCCGAACCTCAGCTCCTGACAGCTTCATGAGCTCTCTGTCCAGGTCTGTTTTTTCCAGAGGGTTATTCTATTATTCAACCCCCATTGCTGGATCGCTCCTTCATATGGGTCTCTTCCAACACTTTTCTGTTGTACGCGTTGCGCTGACTGATGGAAATTCACTGATATCGCCGCAAACGAAGCCAGAGAAGTCGCGAAATAGCCACTAATCGGACACCATAACCGTCGAAGAAGGTCTTAGTAGCGGCTGTCGCACGTCATCCGTTCGACGTTTACTCTTTTGTTTCATCTGCTGATCGACGTCCCCCTTCTGATGTCATGTCGCTGCTGATTCCGCCAATTGATTCCCGGCAAAAGGGAGGCAGATTGGGAAATCGCATTCGGCGAATGATTAGGTGGTCGATGGATCCCTTCGTGATCTGGCACCGCAAATGCCATCGGGGTCGCTGTCTCTGCCGTAATGTTTCCAGAATAGTCACATACGGATGGTCACCCAGAGCGTTCATATAATAGCTCTGAATGATAAAGCCTTCTAGGACCCAACTTAATAAATCATTTTGGGTATTATTTGACTCATACCGAAACAAACCGCCATCGAAGAAAATCCTTACGAATAACCTACCCCCACCGAATGAATCATGTGTCATGTTGACATTTTAGATGGTTGATTTTGTTTATTCATATTATTCCCAGCTTTCATTGATAATTTCTAACTGGTGTTACTGAAACTGCATTGATTCTCTTCTTGTATCAACTAAGATACCCTACTCATTCGTGGAAACCAAAGAAGGTCGTCAATGTCGTTGATGAAACAGACAATCTCTCTAAAAGCCATGGCCTTTACCTCTTGTGTGTTCAGGGCAGGTTTCCCCATATGAATTGTTCTTCGGTCAGTCAGCTCTGGACACTGCATACCAAGTTTTCTGCTGTTTCTGTTTCTGATCCACAAAGCCTGCAAAACACATCGGCTAACTTTCTCATACGGTACAAATGATGTTTGTACCGTCACTGTAGTCATCAGTCCCACCATCACTCGAACCTCAGCTCATGACAGCTTCATGGGCTCTCTATCTAGGGCTGGTTTTCCAGAGGGTTATTTTATTATTCAACCCCCATTGCTGGATCGCTCCTTTATATTGGTCTTTTCCAACCCTTTTCTGTTGTGGGCGTTGCGCTGACTGATGGAAATTCGCTGATACCGCCGCAAACGAAGCCAGAGAAGTCGCAAAATCGCCACTAATCGGACACCATAAACCGTCGAAGAAGGTCTTAGTAAGCGGCTGTCGCACGTCATCCGTTCGACGTTTACTCTTTTGTTTCATCTGCTGATCGACGTCCCCCTTCTGATGTCATGTCGCTGCTGATTCCGCCAATTGATTCCTGGCAAAAAGGAGACAGATTGGGAAATCGCATTTCGGCGAATGATTAGGTGTCGATTGATCCCTTCGTGATCTGGCACCGCAAATGCCATCGGGGTCGTTGTCTCTGTCGTAATTGTGTCCAGAATAGTCACATACTGGGTGGGTCACCCAGAGCGTTCATATAATAGCTCTGTATGACACAGGACTTCTAGGACCTAAACTTAATGAATCATTCCGGGTATTATTTGACCTATACCGAAACAAATCATTACAAATAACCTACCCCATCGAATGAATCTTCAACAAGTAGCAACATATTTTTTGTCATTTCAGATGTTGATTTTTTCTATCAATAAAATTCTCAGCTTTTTTTTTTATATTCTCACTGGCGTTACTGAAAACGCGTTGATTTTCTTTTTGGATTAACTAAGATACCCTACTCATTCGTGGACACTCAAGAAGATGGTCAATGGCGTTGATAAAACCGACATTCTCCTTAGGAGCCGTGGGTGTCCAGGACAGGTTTCCCCATATGAATTGTTTTAGGTCAGCCAACTCTGGACACTTGCATACCAAATTTTCAGCTGTTTCTGTTTCTGATCCACAAAGCCTGGAAACTACATCGGCTGACTTTCCCATACGGTACAAATGATGTTTGTATGGACAGTGTTAGTCAGCAGTCCGCCATCACCCGAACCTCAGCTCATGACACCATCATGAGCTCTCTGTCCAAGGTTTTTTTCCGAAATTTATTTTATTATTCAACCCCCATTGCTGGATCGCTTCCTTATGTTGATCGTTTCTTTGAAGGCGTTGCTCTGACTGATGGAAATTCACTGATATCGCCGCAAACGAAGCCAGAGAAGTCGCGAAATAGCCACTAATCGGACACCATAAACCGTCGAAGAAGGTCTTAGTAAGCGGCAGTCGCACGTCATCCCTTCGAAGTTTACTCTTTTGTTTCGTCTGCTGATTGACGTCGCCCTTCTGATGTCATTAGGAGCCTTAAGCATTACCTCTTAGGTATCCAGGACAGGTTTCCCCATATGAAACGTTCTTAGGCCAGTCAGCTCTGGACACTTGTATACCAAGTTTTCCGCTGTGTTTGTTTCTGATCCACAAAGCCTGCAATCCACATCAGCTGACTTTCCCATACAAATGATGTTTGTACCGACAGTATTAGTCAGCAGTCCCACCATCACCCGAAACTCAGCTCATGACAGCTTCGTGAACTGTTTTTCTAGAGGGTTATTTTATTATTCAACCCCCATTGCTGGATCGCTCCTTTATATTGGTCTTTTCCAAGCCTTTTCTGTTGTGGGCGTTGCGCTGACTGATAAGAATTCGCTGATACCGCCGCAAACGAAGCCAGAGGAGTTGCAAAATCGCCACTAATCGGACACAATAAACGTCGAAGAAAGTCGTAGTAAGCGGCTGTCGCGCGTCATCCGTTCGACGTTTACTCTTTTGTTTCATCTGCTGATCGACGTCCCCCTTCTGATGTCATATCGCTGCTGATTCCGCCAATTGATTCCGGCAAAAGGGAGGCGGATTGGGAAATCGCATTTCGGCGAATGATTAGGTGTCGATGGATCCCTTCGTGATCTGGCACCGCAAATGCCATCGGGGTCGCTGTTCCTGCCGTAATTGTTTCCAGAATAGTCACATACTGGGAGGGTCACCCAGATCATTCATGTAATAGCTCTGAAAGATAGAGGTGTTCTAGGTCCCAAACTTACATAAATCATTTCGGGTATTATTTGACTTATACCGAAACAAACCGCCATCTAAGAAAATCCTTACGAAACCTACCCCCCCGAATGAATCATGTTGTCATGTTGACATTTCAGATAGTTGATTTTGTTTATTCATATTATTCCCAGCTTTCATTGATAATATTCTAACTGGCGTTACTGAAACTTCATTGATTCTCTTCTTGTATCAACTTAGTCATTCGTGGAAACCAAAGAAGGTCGTCAATGTCGTGATAAAACAGACAATCTCTCTAAAAGCCATGGCCGTTACCTCTTGGTGTTCAGGACAGGTTTCCCCATATGAATTGTTCTTCGGTCAGTCAGCTCTGGACACTTGCATACCAAGTTTTCTGCTGTTTCTGTTTCTGATCCACAAAGCCTGCAAAACACATCGGCTAACTTTCTCATACGGTACAAATGATGTTTGTACCGTCAGTGTTTTTCATCATTCTCACCATCACCCGAACCTTAGCTCATGACAGCTTCATGAGCTCTCTTTCCAGGGCTGTTTTTCCAGAGGGTTATTTTATTATTCAACCCCATTGGTGGAGCGCTCCTTATATTGGTCGTTTCCAAGCCTTTTCTGTTGAAGGCGTTGCGCTGGCTAATGGAAATTCGCTGATACCGCCGCAAACCCACACCCCGTACACAGTAAAAAATCACCTTAACGTCCACAAGCTCATAAAGACTATTTACTAATGAAGGGATGTAGTTGTACTGAAAAGCACAATCTAAAGGTAATAGGTGAACAAAAATTATAAAGTAATATATTTAATATGTTTTAGGCATTCTTTATAGATATAAAACGATAAGAAAAGGAAATCACAGTCCAATTCAATATTGGAAGGGCTGATTCAGCTGAATTCTGTCATTCAGTCAGCGCAACGGCTACAAATGAAGAATTTTGACTCGATAGTTTTTTTCATGATTTATGTTATTCGCTTTTTGGCCTCAGGTATATAAAATTTGAAAACCATTCAGTTTTTGTAACCACAGAGATCGAATTGTAAGTTTTAGGTATTGTTTGTTTGACATTATTCTGATATGAAAATGTAATTAGATATTGACCAGAATCTGGCGAGCTTCACGAAGTTTTTCATTGAATTTTCGTTTCATTTCTTATGTCAGGGTTACCAATTTACCGCTAGATAGTCTTGTTGTAATTTTTAACACACCGAGACCCAACTTCTGCTCTTCATTGTCCCTTGAATTAACCTATTAATTAAAACCACCCTCAACATATTATTTCTAGAATATTTTATCAATTATATATAATTATAACTGTGTTTTAATTCGTTATTCGATTAATAAAAGAATGAAGGAGGGCATGTGCAAATGCTTCCAATATTCATTTCATTCGACTGTTTGCCTTCTACCATTTATAATTCACAATTGCATTAGTTATCAGATCAAGGTCTTACCTTATATGATTTCCTTTTCCATTTCGTCACAATAAATGCTTACTGATCTAGAATCTCCATAGCATAGCGCTCTTTGCAGTTCACGCAATATTTCAATTTTGTGTACGTATCTCGACGTGCTCATTGTATTTTTATCGAATTTACTGAAAGCGCAATAACACTTACATGCACGCTCAGAGAATTTCATATTTTCACGTATCTCCGAACCGAGTTTTCATAAAGAATATACTTTTCCACAATAGGGGATGGAGAGTTGCTCAAATTCTGCATAACAAATGAAACGATGCCAGTTTATTTGAGGGATGGAAGCAAGAAACCCAGGTTTAGGGTTGAAGTACGTTCGCTCTTGGGTATTTGATCATTTGAAACCATTGTTCGGACTCACACAATAAGGAGTCTTTGATAAGTTAGACTAGAATTTAAGGGGTAGGCTCGAGTCCCTTTAGATGTTGAATAGATGAGAAAATTTCTTCTGAAAGGGCGATTATTTTGGATGAAAGTTTTGTATGTGACAGCAGAATTGTCGCAAATGTATTGCCTTGTTGCAATACATTTGCGACAATTCTGCTGATACCGAATATCACACACAAAACAGATTTTACGATCTGAAGAATTGGCACGTTAACGAACTTCACATCGGCATTCGGAACTCCGTTGCAAGGTTATCGTGTTTATGGCCAGACATAATAATTGATGGCAGGTTTTGAATGCGAATTATGGATAAAGGACTATCAGAATAAAACAATTTCGATTCGGAATTTTTAAACAGTGAAGCTGAGTTGAGAAATCGTCCGCTTTAAGTACAGAACTTTTTTCGACCTACAAGTCAAGCTTCAAGCCTCCAGAAACTCCATCAAACCCGACAGTCAAGGGGGGATTATCACGTTTAATCCCCCGTAAGAAATCTCAATCCCCCCTAAAATACCAAATTCGCAAGTCTCCCACCCCAGAACCAGCAATTACAACTTTTTCAAAGGCAACGAAAATTACTAATCCCCTAAATGCCCTTTCGTCGCTCAGGACCCCCTTGTATTAATAGAAAATGAACTCGGGGAGCAGTTCACTTAATGGAAATTTTATATGCTCCTTAAGGGACGCCGTAGAAGCTGTAAAAAGTCGTCCGGACGCCTCTCGTTGACGTGGGAAGTTGGTAAAAAGTTGTAATATTTTTCTTGAAACGATAATGAGCGCAGCAAGGCGAAAGTTGAGATCCGCCGCGGTTCCGGCGACAGCGTTTGGGAATTAGGCACCGTGGGGGGTCGCAGAGGGGGCAAGGGGGGCTGTATAGAACCTCGAGGACCGCGGCTAATTCCTCGTGTTGAGTCCGGGGTCTTTTTTGTTTCAATTTACAAGTCAAATCGGTGTACTGTGGACGAGACGGAAGGTTGACAAGTTAATCGGGTTTTTATCTTGAAATTTTCTCACAGAGGAAATAATTCAGATGGAAAATCTGTTGCAAGAAAACTCTATTATATTTGTCGTTTCTTATAATCAACAAATTGGGTGTCAAAGCTTAAACTAAACGTGAAGCAAGAAGCTCTTGTGCTCTTATTCACATTAAGGTGGACAAGAGCTAGAACAAGAATGTTCTTCGTTGATCTTCAAGTGTAAATCTTATTCGGAATTCACATTCACAAGTATCAGCATAGAATCAATCAACTGGCAATCATTGCATCAGAGCCATTTTGTGGTTTTCCAGCCAGTCATCGAACAATAGGAGTTGAAAAAATTGAATCGAAAAGATGGACAATATGGCCGATGTTAAAAGCAGACTAAATCATTCCTCTCTCACTAAATGAGCTGAACCGAAAACCTCTTTCATTTAGTAAATTAGAATTAAAAAAAAATGAGTAGCGGTATACTCTCAACTGGAACTTGCGGAAAATGGCAAAGGTTCCTGCTGACACCTGCTCTGCAATTGTTCAGCTGTCTAAGGAAAGGGGTAACACATTGGTTCATTTTTCTTGTATCCCTTAGTATTCCCGACCATTCGGGAATCAAAAGAAACGAAGAGGCCAATTCACTTGCCAAAAAGGGTTCACGAATGTCACTCATTGGCCCAGAACCCTTCAGTGGTATAGGTAAATAAGAACCTATAAGAAGGAATTTCAGGAGAAGGAGGAAGCCGAGAAGGAAAAACTCTAGCGGAATCTCCCAGGGAAGGATCATTCGGAACTTTGAAATAGTAAGATCCAAAAGATAACTGGATTTTGGTAAGACAATTACACCTCCTCACTGGCTTTTTTACAGGACATTATCGCCTCAGGAATCATCTGTTGAGGATGGGATTATCGGACACTGACGAGTGTAAGTTCTGTGTGGAGGAGAAAGAACCCCGATTCACCTAGTCACGGAATGTCCACCAACTCTGGCGGAATCTCCCAAGGATGGATGATTCCACTAAGTTCTTTCGGAACTTTGAAACAGCAAGATCCAAAAGATATCTGGATCTTGGTAAGAAACAATTACCCCTCCTCACTGGCTTTCTCACAGGATACTGTCGCCTCAGGAGGCACCTGTGAGGATGGGATTGTCGGACACTGACGAGTGTAGGTTCTTTGGGGAGGAAGAAACTCCCATTCACCTACTCATGGAATGCTTTGGTATCGCGAGCCTAATGAGAAAATGCCTTGGGCGAGAAACTTGTAAGAGTGAGGAACTAGCCTCATTGATGCCTTCACAGATATTGTATTTCATCAGATCTATGGAACTAGAAGGCGAGCTATAAAGGGTGTGGTCATAACAGCTCTCTGGGGGAGCACAATAGACCTTGAGGTCGCAATGAACTGTAACCCCTTTTCAAACAATAACTATATAAACTATATCCCTTAATATTAATTTTGCTTCAGCCAGATCATCATTAACAGGAAAACCCATCGTATTAAAACAACTACAACAAAATTTAAAATAACCCGATAATTATAAAAAAAATTAAAATGAAAACAAAAGCGTTGGTGGATCTAGAATCATATCATTTTGAGGATTATCAATTATTATCTATCTATTCGGGAACCATTAAAGAATTCCACCAAGTTATTCAAGGTGACTCTGCACCTATCCTGAAAATATCAAATCTCTAGCTGCTCACAGCAAGTACTAGTGTGTGCGGACGTACAGAATCACTTATGACCTCGGATCATTCTACTGTGAGCCCAACTGGGTCGCTTTAAACCACTCCTCGCTCAAATTTTAGCCAACCTACAGCCCTCCAGACTCCTCCAGTTACAATTGGGCAAAAATACTTTTTCCTGTTTCATTCTCACCATCATCTCCCTTAACAGTCGTAATAAAACAATAAACGATCTGGTAAGCCAATATACAGCCATTTTTTCCCTCTTCAAATATGACGAACTCCATCTTAACGACGCCCTTCATGAACTCCATATGCAGCCTGATTGAAGGGCCGTAAAAACGATCCAAGACACAGGATCGGGGCGTCGAAATGGGCCCTCAATAAAAAGGGCCCTCAGGGCTCGTAAACCTGGCTCGTAAACGACGTCAAACTGCGTTATTAAGAGTTGAAATATCGTCTTTGCGAGATCGTCCGTTTGTTTCGTTGTCCCTTTGGCGTTACTAAATTTTCGCTGTTCTGCCTGCTAATTGATTTCGGCCGCTGCAAAGTTCGGAATATCCGGTTAATTACGTTATAAATTCGGCTGCAGTCAGCAGATCTGGCATTAAGGGTGGCTATTTGGGGCGGAAATGTCTTCCAGGATGCTGGGTATCCAAAAAAGGCGATTTGAGGATGATACTTTTTGTTCAGATTTATTTGTTCTATTCGTATTGGGAATTAATGATGTTTCAGCTGAATTTGTACCGCTATTAGTCTATTCTGTCTTATTGGTTCGAATTTACTTGCCAGTATCTTAGACGTTGTTGATCTTTTTGCTTGGTCTTTTACGTATTTGCCCACAGTTTTTCTTCATTTTAAAATTGCCGATATTTTCCACATTATTTCCAAGAATCGATTCGAAGAGAAATTTTGTCGAAAACAAGCTCTGAAATTCTTCTTCTACCGCAGCGTATATCGACGCTTGTGTAATATTGTGAAGAAGTAGAGAAGCTTTTCAGGATTATTTGTCCATGCAAACTTTGAAGAGTTCAAATATCGTCTTTGCAAGATCGTCCGTTTGTTTCGTGTTGTCCCTTTGGCATTACTAAATTTTCGCTGTTCTGCCTGCTAATTGATTTCGGCCGCTGCAAAGTTCGGAATATCCGGTTAATTACGTTATAAATTCGGCTGCAGTCAGCAGATCTGGCATTAGGGATGGCTATTTGGGGCGGAAATGTCTTCGAGGATGCTTGGTATCGAAAAAAGACGATTTGAGGATGATACTTTTTGTTCAGATTTATTAGTTCTGTTGGCATTGTGAATTAATTATGTTTCAGCTAGGTTTGTACCGCTATTAGTCTTATTCTGTCTTATTGGTTCGAATTTACTTGCCAGCATCTTGGACGTAGTTTATCTTTCTTGCTTGGTCTTTTCTCGTTTTTGTCTACAGTTTTTCCTCATTTTAAAATCACAGTAATTTCCACAGTATTTCGAACGATCGGTTCGAAAAGAAATTTTGTCAAAATCTAGTCCTGAAATTCTTCATTCGCAGCGTATATCGATTCTTGTGTAGTAGTGTGTAGAAGTAGAGTAGTCTTTCAGGGGCATTTGACCATGCAAACGTTGAAGAGTTGAAATATCGTCTTCGCAAGATCTTCTGTTTGTTTCGTTGTCCCTTTGGCGTTACTAAATTTTCGCTGTTCTGCCTGCTAATTGATTTCGGCCGCTGCAAAGTTCGAAATATCCGGTTAGTTCCGTTAATTACGTTATAAATTCGGCTGCAGTCAGCAGATCTGGCATTAGGGATGGCTATTTGGGGCGGAAATGTCTTCGAGGATGCTGGGTATTGAAAAAAGGCGATTTGAGGATGATACTTTTTGTTCAGATTTATTTGTTTCTGATTGCATTGTGAATTAATGATGCTTCAGCTGGGTTTGTGCCTCTATTAGTCTTATTCTGTCTTATTGGTTTGAATTTACTTGCCAGTATCTTGGAGGTTTTTGATCTTCCTACTTTGTCGTTTCTCGTATTTGTCTATAGTTTTTCTTAACTTTAAAATCACAGAATGTTCTATTGAAAGGAGATGTTGTCAATAACAACCTCTGAATTTCTTCTAATCGCAGCGTATATCGACGCTCGTATAATAGTGAGAAGAAGTAGAGAAGCTTTTCAGGGTTATTTGGCCACGCGAACGTTTTAATGTTATAATAAGCTCCCGTTACAATCGAAGTCGAAGATCCTCAAAAGAATAATTCGCAAATGAGACAATTGGTTTATATTATTGTTCACTAGTTTTAGTGACCTCTGAGTTCGTGTGGACTATTGTGGCACACTAGATTTATATTTGTCTAACCAGACCACCAGCCTCTGGGTGGAGGATAAGTTTTCAGTCCGTTTTGAGCGATATTGGTGTGTCGGCGGAATTAGAATCTGATACAATTCACTGCTGGGCACCCTGAGATGAAGTAAATAGCTGTCCCGAAATCCTCAAGACATACACTCACGGCAAAATAATCGATCCACTCCAAAAATCGAAGAAGGTTGTTAATTCATAGATATGTTATTCCTAGTCCGATTTGATTTTTTTTTTCAATTCAAGAAAACTTGGCAACGTCATTTAATACAGGGTGGAACAAAATCTGTTTTTTACCCTAACTTTAGAACCACCCCTGGTGTGTTTCAGTTATTCCATCCATCCACCGCGTGATTTCTTATGTCATGATCAGACCACATATTTTCTTGACAATTTATGCTTCAGTCGTAAAATAGCTCAATTTTTGTTAAAGATACATGGTTTTCAGAGCAACATTAAACTCCACAGTTTCGCTATGACTATGAAAGTATTTTCACAAATTCAACCTTAAATTCGAACGTTATAAAATAAACTGAAAACTGAGTGAAAACATACAGTTGTTCGGTATCGACCATTTTGGATACGATTTCGTGCTTATAATGTATAATGGCCGACCACATCAACCGCATGTGGCTGGGATTACCAGGGGGTATTTTTAGCTGAGGTTGATATCCAAGAACTCAACTGTCCTGCTCTAAGCCCAGATCTGAACCCAATTGATGCTTTTGGAAGGAAAACTCGATCTCGCGTAACAACTCCTGAAAATTTTCAGCAGACCAGTGATGCTCTAATTCATTGAAAACTTTAATGAGGAGATGCCGAGACGATTTTCACCTGTTATATGCGTCTGGGCGGAAAACGTTTTGTGTCTTGCTGATGAAATAAGAAATCACTCGTTGGAACAACTGGAACACATCAGTTGTGTGGTTCTAAATTTTTTGAGTGGATCGATTATTTTGGCGATCAGTGTAGTATACGGGGCAAGAACCAATTGTATACTATCGTAAGACTTCTCCTATTTGAAGGGTTTCAAGGCAGAAAACACTTGCAAGCGAAGATACATAGACAGAAACCTAGAAAGAAACTATCAAAGGTGCGATATATTATCGAGCTGTTATTAAGGCACTGAACTTCCATGTTATCAACTCAAAGCTAATATGGGGTTGCCGAAGAAAACTCAATGAAGTAAGCCAGAAAGACAGGTTCCATTTGTTAGAACAAAATCAACTTTGAAAAGGAGGTTACATTCCTAGGCAAATTACTCCGGTACGATAACGCACAGTATACTTTCATTGGTCACACTGCAGAAAAGAAATCACTGTACCAATCCACCACAATCTAATACAAATGTCCACTGTCCATGAGCCCCCCTTCTCTTTCTTCAATTTTCACTTATTTTTCCTCTGTTTACGACCGAACGCCCAGACATAAACATATCTAGAAACACAATCCAAAGTAGACATCGAAATTAGATTTCTCCGAACGCAGATATTCTTTTATACATGGCCGTCGTCTTCAGAAAGCAATAAAAACAGGGGAAATTTATTTCGCCCCCATACAATGGAATTCTCTTCCGCGGCAAAATATGGATTTTATGGGAAAACGGCATATTGCGGTCGCGGATCGTCGGTGCACGTATCAGATGGTCGTAGAAAAAATAACGACCATTCATAGGTTTGCGAGGTTTTGGATGTCCGGAAAGTACGGTGCTATTAACTCGATCACTGACTCAGATTGATCTATCGTAACCCTACAAAAGAGCAGGGTCGAAGAGTCACCGCATGCGCACTGCAGTTTAATTTTTGTTTATGAAGAAGGCGGGAAGAAGTCTTCTACTCTTTCCTCATACCTAATTTCAAAAATTATATTCCTAAAAATTATGCAAAAAGAAGAGAATTTGGCTCAATGTAAAATGTGTGGTTCTATGAGCCAAGAAAATAATGTGAAACAACTTTTTCATAACTTTCTATACAGATCTTCCTGCAGGTAAAATTCTCTCTATTCTTTTAACTGAGTAACTCAAAAATAACATTAAAGTTGAAAGGGCACACCAGAAATTATAAGACATATTTCACAAAAGCCAATAAATGCAAGCAAAGCTACAGATAATCCGCAATAAACTGGGACTGAAAAAAACCAAATTTCACTTCTTTAACATAGGTTATACTCAAAATAACATCAAAAAGGGAAGGCACACCAGAAATTATAAGAAAGACTTTACAGAAGCCAATCAATGCAAGAAGAACTAGAGACAATCCGAAAATAGACTGGGACGGAAAAAATAAATTCATAAAATATTCGGTTATGTTATTGATACTCTACACTTCACATTCAAATCCTAACCTGATGTGTTCGTAAACTTAGAAACTGCGTCCGTGAACCAAGTAGATCCGCTACGTGACCCAATTGATCGAGTTAATAACCCTGAGTAAGTTTTCGAAACGCCTATCTGTTCATGTTGCTTGTATCCCTTGATATTAATTTTCCATCACCCAGATCTTCATTATCAGGAAAAACTTATAGTAGACATCGAAATTAGATTTCTCCGAACGCAGATATTCTTTTATACATGGCCGTCGTCTTCAGAAAGCAATAAAAACTGGGGAAATTTATTTCACCCCGATACAATGGAATTCTTTTCCGCGGCAAAATATGGATTTTATGCGAATCGTCGGTGCGCGTATCAGATGTCGATGGGAAAAAATAACGACCGGTCGTAAGGTTTGCGAGGTTGTCAATGTGAGAGGGGCTTCATTGGTCACCTCCGTGGGGGGTTTGATTTATGGTTTTTTTTGGAGATTCATGAGGCGTTGTGGGGTCGTTTTTCTGATTTGGTCTCTTTCCGAGGATTATGAACGATTACTATTCTATTGAGAATAGGTGAATTTATTGAGTGTTCGATAAGATATTTCAATTTATTCATATCTTAATGGAAGAAGGTTGACGAAAAATCTTGAAAATTGGGCTGGTAGTTCAGAGTAAAAAGTGAACTTAGAGGTGCCTTCACGCATTTGTTGTGCAGTCAAGTAGAATATGTTTATGCAACGCGAACAATATTCCGTGGCCCCGAAGGAAAAAGTCACAAAGTGTTGAATCACAAGATCTCGGTGTCCAATTGTGATCACCTCTTCAGAAGATAACATGGTCCGGAAAAAAGATCAATGGTTTCGTTGCGTGTATAGCACGTAGCGCAGTCTTGTTGAAGTGAACGTTGTCCAGATCAATACTATCCAATTTCACGTTGAAGCAGTTAGATTCCCAGACACAAGTATGCAAAAACACCAACATTACCTGGAATTGAACCTGCCAACATTCCGTTACTATCATTTTACTCCAAAGACGAAGGAAAAGTGGTCAAACTAAATTTCCCATCTAATAACATAACATTCCAAACAAGTAGTATACTAAACAACTTCGCCTTCCTCCCTTTGCCTCTGATAAATAGAAAAAGCTTCAAATATTCAATTCTCCCGTAATATTGTTTGTAGTTTTCCGAAAACTTTTCCGTTTCCATGCAAAATATCCCGAACAATCGGACAATCGGTATCATTTGTATTCATGACGGAGGAAAATCGAATTTTCCCAAGATGAAAATCTGACGATGAGATTTCCCGTGATATTCTCAAATTGAAAAATCAGATTGGATAGTTTTTGAGACGGCAGAAGTCTGTCGTCTTGAAGTCGGAACGCTATGATTGGCGCGAAGTGTACTTTGATAGAAAGTGAATATCGTTCTGATTTGATGGTCTAGTTGAGGAAATGGAAAGTTGAGGGAGCCACCATACATACAGAAAAGGCATTTTTGCGTACTTGTTTCTGAAGGGTTTTCCAATAAGAGGTGTTATTTTGAGTAGCCCTCTATTTCGGTAGATGTCACGTTTGAAGCTGTCATTCTTTGACATTTGACAAGTATAAACTACGCCATTAATAAAAATGGAATGATACACGCTTCAAGAACGCATTGAAATTATTCAAATTCACTATAAAAATGGTGAAAATTTGGCAGAGACGCTTCGTAAAACTCATCACATTTTTGGGTCGTCGTGAAGCACCTTGTCGGCCCGCAATGAAGAAATTGGTGGAAGAATTCAAACTGTTAGGACAAGTTAGTGATGTGAAGAATAAAACCCCTGCACGTCGCTCAAGAACAGCCGAGAATATTGCTGCTGTAGCCGAAAGTGTTTAAAAGAGCCAGTTTTGTCCATTTCTCGTTGTTCTTTGGAATTAGGCATTCCACAAACGTCGTTACACCGTATATTGCATAAAGGTTTGGGTCTTAAGCCTTATAACATTCAGTGCTACGCTGCGTGCCAGACAACCAACACAAACATTGATCTTTTGCGGGAAAAGTTATCTGAACGTGTTATTTCTCGAATAAATGATCACAATTGGCCACCGAGATCTTGTGATTTAACACCTTGCGACTCCTTACTTTGGGGTCACGTGAAAGAGGAGAACTACGCCAATAGCCCAGCGTCGATTCAAAACCTCAAAGATGGAATTCGTGAGGCTATCGAGGACATAGGACAGCCACTTTGCGATTTAGTTCTGGAAAATTTCGTTAAAAGGAATGGTCCTGTAAGCGTGGTCGTGGTGGTCATTTGCCTGATGTTATTTTCCACTATTAACGGCATAGCTTCTTCTTTTTAATAAAATTAACAACCGATCATTGATATTGAAAAATGACATTTTTCTTTTGAATATCAAAATAACACATCTTACTGGAAAACCCTTTACATTGATTTCGTCTTGAAAGTTTCAACCTCAACGATATTGATTGAAAAGTTTGCACTAGTTCTAGATCTCGAAGGTATGCTGACTGAATCGATAACAGAAAACTCATCAAATCTCAAATTAATGGA
This sequence comes from Propylea japonica, assembly GCA_013421045.1. NCBI lineage: Eukaryota > Metazoa > Arthropoda > Insecta > Coleoptera > Coccinellidae > Propylea > Propylea japonica. The sequence continues at coordinate 46,141,680 of CM024247.1, read as the reverse complement.
AAATGACAGCCATAATCTAAGAATGTTTATTTCGCATTCTTTTTCCTAATCAAGAAATGTCGTCACACTGGAGCGAACTGAAAATATTTGTTGTTGAGTGGCTACAGTTAGTCACGAAAGTTTGGTCTGTCATGTCAAGGTATCTTTGAATCGGTGTCACTTGTACCTTCACGGAACGTTCCCTAAACTCAAATTTCGCGTCGATATTTCATCAGGGACGTAATAAGTTTCAGCTCATTTTCGCATAAATCGATACTAAACAAAAGTTATCACTGCTTTCCTTCCTTGATTCAGATTGAAAAAATTACGATTTTTGACGCCATGTAAACTCTATCTGATCGAAGCTTATTTGACAATTCATTCATTTATTTCTAATTAGACCTAGAATCTAATGAGACTGAGAGGATATCCATGGTTGTTTTCAGATATTCTAAAGTGAATCTCTACACATTTTGTATAGCGATAGTTTATATTTTATAGTTAAAAAAAGGGTTACAGTTTACTGCAATCTCAAGGTCTGTTGTGCACCCTAAAGCCGGTCCCAGACAATGCGTGTATTTGACGAATGTTCGGCATTGGCGGTGCTTCGCGTAGTGTGTGGGAGCTCAACTTCGGCCCGAACACTATGGCCCACACACTATGCGAAGCACCGCCAATGCCGAACATTCGTCAAATACACGCATTGTCTGGGACCGGCTCTACAGAGCTGTTCTGACCACACCCTTTACAGCTTGCATTCCAGTTCCAGCGATCTGATGAAATCTAATATCTGTAAAAGCTTCAACGAGGCTAGTTCCTCACTCTTACAAGTTTCTCGCCCAAGGCATTCTCTCCCTAGGCTCACATGCCAAAGCATTCCGTGACTAGGTGAATGGGGGTTTCTTCCTCCTCCCCACAGAACCTACACTCGTCAGTGTCCGATAATCCCATCCTTAACAGGTGCTTCTTGTAGAGCGATACTGAAGGTAGTTTTCACACAAATTTTTAAGGTTGGGATTTTAAATTTTTCTGATTACTACACCGATCGTTATCTACCTTGGTGGTTTTGACATAAACTTTATCGTCTCTGCACGCTTTTGTATAGGTGTTCCCTTTTTTCCACTCATCGACCTATGACCTATATAATGTGGGTGATGCCCAAAATGAGAACAACATAACTGTAGGTTATGTTGACTGCCACATAAACCACCGAGCTTATAGTATGGTAATGCACAGAAGACCTCACTGGTAGCAGTGCAGAAGAATTGTCATTATACCAATAGTTTACAATCTCATCTATCTAATTTATATCAAAGCTAATATAGTAATAGTTCAATCTTTTGATTGAATTCTTGAGTTTGCTGCGCATGATGAATTTAAGTATGGTACTATTCGAATCGAATACAAGAAATTTTTTTTTGCTGTTCTTTTCATTGGCGTTGCGCATTTTATGATGATTGAAATTCCTCTGATATTTTCATCCAAGTGGCAAAGGTACTGTGAAATCTTCATCATTGGTGAAATTTTTTGACTATCGTTTCCCCAAATTCTCAAAGTCCCAAATGTACGGCCCTGGCAAAAACAAGCTCATATTTATAATACCATTTTCCCTGTTTCTTGGATAAAACATGTTTACGGCATTTTTATATCCGACGTAAACGGTTTATACGTCAATGTCATCAGGTCTAAGATCGATGGTTTGTTTGCTGAGCCTTTTCCATTCTATCTTTCCGTCTGCCTGAAATCGAAATTGGAAGCGGAGTATTTTTCCGTAATAGAATACAAGTTCAAGTAAGAGAACACATGGTGTAGTTTACCCACTTCAATCAAATAATTGTTAGTAGGCACTATTCGTAAACACAGGTGTCACAAAATGTCACTTATATACATACCATAGACTAACTTAACGGAGAATAGATGAGAAACTAGTAGAACAAGCTTCAAGGCCATCTGTTTTTGTACAACATTACTAATTCGTGATAAAAGCTCAATTGAAAAAGGAATCTGTATCGTAAAGTTGCCTCAAAAAGAATTCTGTAGTGCACCTTTTGAATAGGTAGGTACACCCATATACAAGAGGCAAAAAGTTTTTTGAAATTCAATTTCCAAAAGGAAATCAGAAATGGATTCGTGCAAGTTATCGATGAGTGAGAAAATTTATTTTAAATTTATTTTCATGAAAATAATACCTGCAACGAACTTTCATCTGATTTTCTTTTGTAATCGAGAAATGAGGATCAATAATCAAATTCTGGATAGAATAAAATTTATTTACTGAAATAGGTATCACTAGAGCCTTAGTATCACCAATTGAAAACACAGATTTATTTCATAAATATCTAATCAATAAACTAATAATTGCATTGAAAACATTTTCAAAAAATAACAATAATGAATTCAATAATACAAAATATGAGTATTTACCGACTAAACTTATTCAATACATGAACAACTTTTTTGAAAACTACGAGTATATCAATTCTTATAGGTAACAGAATATACATATAAATTTATATTACCTTCTTGCATCTCGATTTTCACATCCAATAACACAGCACGTCTTCACTCTTGCAGGCATATCGAAATTTATTATATTTCAAAAAGAACGTGTCAAACCACTCCTTGTGTCAGTTGACAATTCAAAGGTTTTTTGATAATAATGATTTTACATACTTACTATTTTCTCGATAGGATTTCCATGAATGCAACGACATCTAACTGTTAAATTGAAAATAATTTTTTCGTGTATTAGTCTCCTCCTCCGACAGATGGCGCGGAATATACGAGTGGCTCATCTAATTTTTTAGTTTGTCTATGATACATACTGATGTTATCTGATAATGGAGTATTATTTTCAACCTTAAATCTAACGAAACATTGATCAAATCGATAGTTCTCGGGATCAAGCTACTAACTTGTATGATGTTGTTTACACTTTAAATTATGCTTTATGCCATCTTCATGAACATCACAGAATATGGCCACAGAGTTGAATGCCATGGGTCTCTTCTGACCTGGGAGTGCCGTGACACCATAAAGCAACTGGCAAAAGGCATTAGAGTGACTCCACTATGGGTGCCAAGGCAATGTGATGTTCAAGGATAAAAAATTCGATGAACTAACAATAAGTGTGGTTCCCGGCCATTCGGGAATCAAAGGAACGAAGAGACCAATACACTTGCCAAAAAAGACGCACAAATGTCACACATTGGCCCTGAACCCTTTTGTGGTATAGGTAAATGTGCCTATAAAAAGGAGTTTCTGGAGAACGAGAAAGCCGAAAAGGAACAACTCTGGCGGAATCTCCCAGGGATGAATCATTCCACTCAGTTCCTTCGGAACTTCGAAACTGCAAGATCCAAAAGATACCTGGATCTTGGTAAGAAACAATTACAACCTCCTCACTGGTTTTCTTACAGGACACTGCACCTGTTGAGGTGGTATTTTCGGACACTGACGAGTGTAGGTTCTGTGGGGAGGAGGAAGAAACCCCTATTTACCTAGTCACGAAAAGCTTCGGCATTGCGAGCCTGAGGAGAGAATGCCTTGGTCAAGAAACTTTCAAGAGTAAGGAACTAGCCTCTTTGAAGTCTTATAATAATAATAATAATGTTACAATACACATAGTTACAATGGAGCTCGAAAACTGAGGACAGACGAATCGGTGCCAAAGTGTATTATCCCTCAGTTCAACTAGATTTACCAATGATCTTCCTTCTATCTATTTTATTCCACCTTTCTTGAACTATTTGAAGTAGATACATATCTGGTTCACTAGCTTCTAGGATTATTATTATTCTCAATATAGACCAGTAGCTTGGAAGGACTTCTGATTTCACGTCAAAGGTTTCTCGAATATTTTCCGCAAATATTCTTGAAGCAACAAAATGTAACTAAATTCAACTGTTTCATCATAAATGAATGCCAAAGACATCAAATTGTTTGTAACACTAACTCAATTCAACACTTTCATCTCAAATTCTCACCCCCACAAAAACGTACCCCAAAACTCTTCATCCCGTCAATCAAGACTCACCCCCTCCCTTTTCAGCGACATTAATGGAGACGTCAAGGAATTTATAAGGGGACATTCACCTTCTGCCTAGGCTAGAAATTATTAATTGCTCAACCCTCGACAACTAGCAGCTATAACAGCGTGCTCTCCTATCAAGCCAAAATGTCGTAAGCAACGCTTAATTTGTACCGAAGACGTTGATGGTTTCTAGTGGACACATTATGTTCTGTGTTACAGTGGATAGTGCCAAGCTCTTTGTCCGCCCTTGGCGCTGTGATATACGGTCTCTTAGGGACACGTTTTCCCATTTGATGCGAAATGTTTGATGTGGGGTTGACAGCAATGGGATACTTGGGATCTTATCAAACGTTTCGATGCTCGGGACAGAGAAACGGTCGTGAATCTTTGGTGGATAATGTTCTCTTAATCGGGACAATCAGTATAAGATGGTTTCATGATGGAATTGACGCAATATTTTGGGGACAGTGTGAGTGAAATATCTGGAGTTTTCTTGCATTAGTGCTTAGTTATTGAAGCTAAGTTTCCATAAATTTGCAAGGCATTTTTCTTCACTTCATGATGTTAGTTGTTGATTCAAAACCAAATCAATGATTTGAATGGCTGATCAACTAAATGATTACATCTGTTATGATATCATCTAACAAAATCGTTACACCTGGATTCTAATATTTTATTTTGTTAATGCTCGTGAAGTCAAATTTTTCGAATCCTACAACAACTGTAACTTCAGTATCATCTTTTAAAGAACACTCATTTTCATTTAATATGAAGCTTTCTCTCCAAATGCAAAGCTCTATTGAGCTCCAGTATCTATTCTGTGAGGCCTCTAAGAGGAGACTAGATCCGCGTTCTTCTTATTATTCTTCTGTCCAAGACATTTTTTGTGCAGGTTTGAAATGTCCAGACGGTCTTTAATTGAGTTAACAAGGGTTTCGTCGTCATCAACAGAATCTATATACTCGTCAGTTTGTGTTGAGCCAATTCCCATAATGGGGTTCCTAAGACAACAATGTTCTATTAAAAAGCCAGGGAAGAGGCGTCCACTTATTCTTTCTGAGATTCTAAAAGTTCTACCATGCAGCACAAAAACATACCCAAAAACTCTTCTCCCGTCAATCAAGACTCTCCCCCTCCCTTTTCAGCGACATTAATGGAGACGTCAAGGAATTTATAAGGGGACATTCACCTTCTGCCTAGGCTAGAAATTATTAATTGCTCAACCCTCGACAACTAGCAGCTATAACAGCGTGCTCTCCTATCAAGCCAAAATGTCGTAGAGCAAGACGCTTAATTTGTACCGAAGACGTTGATGGTTTCTAGTGGACACATTATGTTCTGTGTTACAGTGGATAGTGCCAAGCTCTTTGTCCGCCCTTGGCGCTGTGATATACGGTCTCTTAGGGACACGTTTTCCCATTTGATGCGAAATGTTTGATGTGGGGTTGACAGCAATGGTATACTTGGGATCTTATCAAACGATTCGATGCTCGGGACAGAGAAACGTCGTGAATCTTTGGTGGAAAATTGTTCTTAATCGGGACAATCAGTATAAGATGGTTTCATGATGGAATTGACGCAATATTTTGGGGACAGTGTGAGTGAAATATCTGGAGTTTTCTTGTATTAGTGCATTAGTTATTGAAGCTAAGTTTCCGTAAATTTGCATGGCATTTTTCTTCACTTCATGATGTTAGTTGTAGATTCAAAACCGAATCAATGATTTGAATGGCTGATCAACTACATGATTCCATCTGTTATGATATCATCTAACAATATAGGTACATCTGGATTCTAATATTTCATTTTGTTTTTGCTCGGAAAGTCAAATTTTTCGATCCTACAACTACTGTAACTACAGTATCATTTTTTCAAGACACTCGTTTTCATTTAATATGAAGTTGTCTCTCGTGTAATTAGAGACCTGCGCTTTCTCTCCAAATGCAAAGCTTTATTCAACTCCAGTATCTGAGAGGTCCCTGAGGAGGCTAGATCCGCGTTTTTCTTATTATTCTTTTGTCCAAGACATTTTTTGCAGGTTTGAATGTCCAGACGGTCTTTAATGAGTTAACAAGGGTTTCGTCGTCATCAACAGAATCTATACTCGTCAGTTTCTGTTGAGCCAATTCCCATAATGGGGTTCCTAAGACAACAATGTTCTATTAAAAAGCCAGGGAAGAGGCGTCACTTATTCTTTCTGAGATTCTAAAAGTTCTACCATGCAGCACAAAAACATACCCAAAAACTCTTCATCCCGTCAATCAAGACTCTCTCCCCTCCCTTTTCAGCGACATTAATGGAGACGTCAAGGAATTTATAAGGGGACATTCACCTTCTGCCTAGGCTAGAAATTATTAATTGCTCAACCCTCGACAACTAGCAGCTATAACATCGTGCTCTGCTATCAAGCCAAAATGGCGTAGAGCAAGACGCTTAATTTGTACCGAAGACGTTGATGGTTTCTAGTGGACACATTATGTTCTGTGTTTCAGTGGATACTGCCAAGCTCTTTGTCCGCCCTTGGCGCTGTGATATACGGTCTCTTAGGGACACGTTTTCCCTTTGATGCGAAATGTTTGATGTGGGGTTGACAGCAATGGGATACTTGGGATCTTATCAAACGTTTCGATGCTCGGGACAGAGAAACGTCGTGAATCTTTGGTGGAAAACTGTTCCTAATGGGGGCAATCAGTATGGGATGGTTCCATGATGGAATTGAAGCAATATTTTGGGGACAGTTTGAGTAAAATATCGAGAGCTTTCTTGCGTTGGTGCATAGGTTATTGAAGCTGAGTTTCCGTATATTTGTATGGCATTTTTCTCACTTCATGATGTTAACTATCGATTCAAAACCAAATGAATGATTTTAATGGCTGATCAACTACATGCTAACATCTGTTATGATATTATCATCTAACAAAATCGGTACCCCTGGATCTTAATTTTAATATAGGGTTTTTCAATAAGAGGTGTTGCGATATTCGAAGAAAAATGCCATTTTTCAATATAAATGATCGGATGTTTATTTCAAGAAGAAGCTATGCCGTGAAAAATGGAAAATAACATCAGGCAAATGACCACCATGACCACGCTTACAGGACCATATCCTTTCAATGAAATTTCCATAGCCAAATCGCAAAGTGACTGCCCTATGTCCTCGATAGCCTCACGAATTCCATCTTTGGGGTCTTGAATCGACACTGGGCTATTGGCGTAGACCTTCTCTTTCAGGTGGCACCAAAGTCGCAAGGTGTTAAATCACAACATCTCGGTGGCCAATTGTGATCACCTTTTCGAGAGATAACACAGTCCGGAAACTTTTCCTGCGTTCTTGAAGCGTGTATTTTTATTAATGGCGTAGTTTCTACTTGTCAAATATCAAAAAATGACAGCTTCAAACTTGACATCTACCGAAATAGCAGGCTATTCAAAATAACACCTCTTATTGGGAAACCCTTTATTCCATTTTGTTAATGCTCGGAAAGTCAAATGTTTCTAATCCTACAACTACTGTAACTTCCGTATCATCTTTTCGAGAAAACTCATTTTCATTCAATTTGAAGTTGCCTCTCGTGTATTGAGAGATACTGCGCTTTCTCTCTAAATGCAAAGCTTTATTGAACTCCAGTATCTGAGAGGACTCTATGGAGGCTAGATCCTCGTTCTTCTTATTATTTTCTTGTTCAAGACGTTTTTTTGCAGGTTTGAAATGGCCAGACATTCTGTAACTGAGTGAACAGGGGTTTCGTCCCTCCTCACATAATCTATAGTCGTCAGTTTCTGTTGAGCTAATTCTCATCATGGGGTTCCTAAGACGACAATGTTTTATTAGAAAGCCATGCATGTGGCTTCGAAAGATCTTAGATGGCAAAAAGCAATTAGAGAGGAGTTAAACTCATTGAAAGAGTGAAAAAACTCATGGACTTTGGTTGAACCACCTGAAAACACGAAGATAATCTACTCAAAATGGGTGTTTCTAGAAAAGAACAAAACGGTAAACTTGTGAAGAAAGCTCGATTGGTGGCTACAGGCTTTCATCAAGACATGGTGAATGAGTGTGGTCAGTTATGTATAACACATAAAGTAACGGTTTTCGGTCAAATCTCAGTATTTTTGGATCCTCTATACATAAAAATTAACGAACTCTCTGAAAAAATATTACAGAATGGCGGAAAACCTGCAATGTTTCCTGATTTTTTTCATCGTCAAATTGAATTTTATTTTCTGAATGAACCCAATTTCCTAAGAATTTCGGTGTGAATTTTACCCGAAATGAATGAACTTTTGCACAATTGTACTTCTTTTTCATCAATCATGAATATGAAAACAGAATTGTAAAATATCTAACGGTTTCGTTACTACAGCCATTCAAAAATTCATTCAGACCTCTGAAATAATAAAAAAAAATGTTTGGGTTCTAGAGTCAAAACAATTGAATTACAGGTTTGTCCAAACATTCTAGATGAATTTAATAAAAAAAAATTTCAGTGAAACTTAGCTGGGACTCGAACCGAGGTAGGTATTAAATAAGGAATTGAGACTGTTCTAAGGTTATTAATATTCGTTGCCAGGCAACGATAGTTCGTAGTCTATAGAGTTTGACTGATATTTGAACCATGCAGTTTTAGTGTTCAGAAGGATTTCTTTGGAATTATTCATTACTGGTAGATTCTCCAGGGGGTCTTTTCAGTTTCTTTCTTCCTCAAAAACTCTTTCTTACAGGTGCATTGGCCTGAACCACAGAAAATTCTGGGTCAGTAAGTGGCGTTTGTGTTCCTTTTCTGGCTAGTAGGTAGTTCCATCATATCGTTCGATTTCTGAGTGACTAGGAACCCAGACCAAAGATAATTTGTGGTTCTTGACCACTCAATTGAGTCTTCTTCAGCACCGCAAAGTAGGCACCATGGATAGATTGAAATAAATCACTAGAATTGTTCTATCCTATTAATGGTGCTTAGTCAGTGTTCAGTCATTCTGCTTTTTGAACTAAAAAGTACTATAAAGCGATCTTTGTTAGGATGTCATAACAAATCAATTGGTGAGCAGATTAAAGCCATCTGTAAAAATATCCAATACGTAACCTAAAATAATAGTCAAACTCTTCCCTTGCGAAACCATTTTGAGGACCTGATTATGCATGCTGCCTGTGTCCGTGAAGTTGGCACCCACTTTCTCGAAAATGAAAAAAATTTATTTTTCATTCGTTAGTAAGTCGTTAGTAAGTATTTGTAAGTCCAAAATTTTCGTTTGTAAGTGAAGAGTATTGGTAGAAAAACACCGCATTCCGCTGGGTGCTAACTTCACGGGCATCCACTTTTTTGATTTTCTCGGAAAAAAACATACAGCCTTGTACTTAAAAAATGGCACCCTTAAAATGCAAAGTTAGCACCCACATGTTGAAAAATTTAATTTTTATTTTTTGCCTTCGATAGTACCTCGTTAGTAAGTATTTGTAACCCCAAAAATTCGTTTGTAACCTTCCCTATCAAGGGGTAAACAACCCTCAAATATGCGAAATTAGTACCCAGTTTTTTGAACATTACATTTTTCTTCTTTTTTTCGAAAGTAAATCGTTAGTAAGTATTTTTAACACAAAAAAATTTGTTTTTTTACTAAAAACTCATGAGAAAATGACACCCCTAAAATGCGAAGTTGGCACCCACATGTTGAAAAATTGAATTTTTGTTTTTTGATTTCGATAGTACTTCATTAGTAAGTATTTGTAACCCCAAAAAATGTGTTTGTAACCTTCCCTATCATGGGGTAAACAACCCTCAAATATGCGGAATTAGTACCCACACTTTTTTAAACATTACATTTTTCTTCTTTTTTTCGAAAGTGAATCGTTAGTAAGTATTTGTAACACAAAAACTGTTGTTTTCAACCAATCCGCTAATGAGAGAATGTAACCCTCAAAATGCAAAGTTTCTATTTTATTCAAGACAGAACCTCCATATCTAATAATTTTGCAACACAAAGAAATAGCTTTTAAGCAGACTGATAATGGATTGATTTAATTATACCGTGAAAATGAGCAGTTTGCATCCACATGTTTAAGAATTTTATATTCGTGTTTTGCTTTCAATAATGAGAAAATGGCACAACCAATTCCGATTTCAGAATAATATTTTGTTCTTCAACTTCTGTAGTACACCGTAATAGTAGAAGTGAATAAAAAAGTGTTGATTTGAACCGCGCCGGTCTCGTGTATACGTCCACGTTTACATGAAATGCACTTGCATAAAGTTTATTATTCCTGGTGATTATTTGAGTTATACTTTCGATTGAAACACTTTTTTATTCACTTCTACTATTACGGTGTTACTACAGAAGTTGAAGAACAAAATATTATTCTGAAATCGGAATTGGTTGTGCCATTTTCTCATTATTGAAAGCAAAACACGAATATAAAATTCTTAAACATGTGGATGCAAACTGCTCATTTTCACGGTATAATTAAATCAATCCATTATCAGTCTGCTTAAAAGCTATTTCTTTGTGTTGCAAAATTATTAGATATGGAGGTACTGTCTTAAACAAAATAGAAACTTTGCATTTTAAGGGTTACATTCTCCCATTAGCGGATTGGTTGAAAACAACAGTTTTTGTGTTACAAATACTTACTAACGATTCACTTTCGAAAAAAAGAAGAAAAATGTAATGTTTAAAAATGGGGTACTATATAATTCCGCATATTTGAGGGTTGTTTACCCCATGATAGGAAAGGTTACAAACACATTTTTTGGGGTTACAAATACTTACTAATGAAGTACTATCGAAATCAAAAAACAAAATTCAATTTTTCAACATGTGGGTGCCAACTTCGCATTTTAGGGGTGCCATTTTCTCATGATTTGTTTGGTAAAAAACAATTTTTTTGTGTTACAATACTTACTGAGGATTTACTTTCAAAAAAAAGAGAAAAAATGTAATGTTGAAAAAAGTGGGTACTAATTCCGCATATTTGAGGGTTGTTTACCCCATGATAGGAAGGTTACAAACGAATTTTTTGAGGTTACAAATACTTACTAACGATTTACTTTCGAAAAAAAGAAGAAAAATGTAATGTTCAAAAAAGTGGTTACTAATTTCGCATATTTGAGGGTTGTTTACCCCTTGATAGGGAAGGTTACAAACGAATTTTTTGGGGTTACAATACTTACTAACAAGGTACTATCGAAGGCAAAAAATAAAAATTAAATTTTTCAACATGTGGGTGCTAACTTCGCATTTTAAGGGTGCCATTTTTTAAGTACAAGGTCACTTACAAACGATAATTTTCGACTTACAAACACTTACAAACGATGGACTTTCCGGCTGTATGTTTTTTTCCGAGAAAATCAAAAAAGTGGATGCCCGTGAAGTTAGCACCCAGCGGAATGCGGTGTTTTTCTACCAATACTCTTCACTTACAAACGAAAATTTTGGACTTACAAATACTTACTAACGACTTACTAACGAATGAAAAAAAAATTTTTTTCATTTTCGAGAAAGTGGGTGCCAACTTCACGGACACATGCTGCCTCCGCTTTTGAAAATGAACAATATCTTCATTCTCATCCTTACTACCCCACGCTCATCTTGCCTTTCGGGACTCATATTCTATCAAGAACCCTTCGGCGAAAAGGATATGGCCAAAAATTAAATTCTCTGTCGACAGTTTTCACTTTCGCGACTCGACTTAATTCGATCTTCGTCGCAATAGGTGTGCATGTGTCCCGGTACAGTCGAGCAATTTCTCTTGACGACTCGCTCCCTGGGGTATTCCCCCTTTGCCAGAATGATATTCTCAAGCAGGTGCGGTTTCGAAAGGAAATGCGCTAGGAAGGAGGTTATAATTTGTCACACGATGAAATTGGATAGGGAGTTTGGAGTACTTATTCTGGAACAACGTGTTGAATTATGTTTAATAAAAAAGATATGGTATAAATATCAAGATTAAATCTGGAGAAGGTTTTTGTATTGCCTGCGTTTCACAATCTATAGTTGAAGCCATTTGATGACTTCATCAAATGTGAAATTAGTTATCATTTCTTATTAGATAATTAAGTTTTTGTTTATACTAGGGACTAAAATTGTTGGTTTGTATGGAATGATGAATGCTTTACTTTCGACAGAATATTAATTAATTTTTTAATTTATATTCAATAAAAAACGTTTTTATGTTGTGACTAATTGGAATTTACTTGTTAATTTTCATGAAGTCTTTCATTTTTCAATAAAATCATCATGGAATACAAGGGCTTTCATTTCAATAAACAAATATGATCATTTTTTTCTTTCTATATATTTAAGAATAACTATTATAACAAAATATCATTCGATCCACTGCAGCAGGACCCTTTGTTTCCACTAAATAATTGATCATACCAGGACACATTTTATCTTTGAAATTATTCAAGTTAGATAGATAAATATCTTCCTTCTGCAGTTGACAAGGGTGAATGCCCAAAACTGCTATTTTTCTGCATATCGTCCTCGATGAATACGATCTAGACTGGATAAATAATTTGATAGGTCCTTTTTCACTATTTTTCAGTCCGAAAAAAAATTAATCGACTGAAACACTATAAAATCATCAAAATCTCTCGTGGTTTTGCTATATTTACATAGGAAAAGTGAGGTTGTTATACCTCCGGTGTGCGTCAGCTATCAAACGTGCGCGAAACCAATATAGACTACCTAGTGAGATAACCTAATAAAAAATAACTTCACCAAAATGGAGATTCGAACCAAATGGCACCATTTTCGACAGAGACTCATTTCTTGAAAACCTCAGGCAGCATTCAGCAGTCCTTACGATAATGTTGTAATGTTATCGCTGGTCCAATTAGTCGACACAAATCTCTTCTCAAGTCTCTCAAAGAAATTTCCTGATGAGGTTGGGCGCCTCAACTCAATGAGGTAGGCAAGAAAAATAAGATCTTTTGATCTGGGTTTCCGGCCATTCGGGAATCAAAGGAAACGAAGAGGCCAATACACTTGCCGAAGAGGGCGCACGAATGTCACTCATTGGCCCGGAACCCTTCTGTGGTATAGGTAGGATGTACCTATAAGAAGGAGTTTCTGGAGAAGGAGATAACCGAAAAGGTAAAATTCTCCCAGGGATGGATCATTCCACTAGTTCTTTCGGAACTTCGAAACAGCAAGATACAAAAGATATCTGGATCTTGATCTGTTGAGGATGGGATTATCGGACACTGAAAATTGTAGGTTCTGTGGGGAGGAGGAACAAACCCCCATTCATCTAGTCACGGAATGCTTTGGCATTAGGAGCTTAAGGATAGAATGCCTTGGGCGAGAAACTTGTAAGAGTGAGGAACCAGCCTCGTTGAAGCCTTCACAGATATTGGATTTAATCAGATCTCTGGAACTGGAAGGCGAGCAGTAAATAGTGTGGTCAGAATAGCTCTCTTAGGGGGCACAATAAACCATGAGTTCGCAGTGAACTATAACCCCTTTTTAAACTACTATTCTGAATACATGGTCATCAATCATATATCATATGGATGAAAAGAAGTAAACATCCTATGCCCAATGTTTTTATAACGGATGTATTTTTTGTTGCACCTATTCATGTACAATATTTCTAAACCGTCTTGAATTCCGTAATAGTTCCCACTTTCTCGTCTAGTTATAATTCAATATAATACGTCTTTCTGTGTGTCCCGAGTCCCGACAACGTCGAGTAATTTTCTTTGACAACGCGTTCCCTCGGGCGCTGCCTGTATCAACGCCTGATGTATTCAAGCAGGTGCGGTTTCCACCGAGAATATTCCTCTGAAGGACAGCCATAATTTGTCACTCCCACAAATTCGATGAAAATTGGCAGGTACGTGTCGTCATCAGGGAGAGATAGTCCTGGCATTTCTGAAAGACAAGAATATTTTGTTTGAGTTTGAGTGTTTTGTTGAAATGAATCATTTTATATAACTAATGATGGTTGTGAATTATATACAAATAATATACAATTATTGTTCCTCAATCTGTAGCCGCCTTCAGTACCTAGAAGCAAGTAAAATAATCACCTAAAATTCAAAATTTTTGAAAAAAATTAGCTAGGGGGTTAACCCTCCCCGAAACGCTAAATCTCAGCTTTTCGCAAAAATTCTGTAGGATCTACAGAAACGATCTTTACTGACAGTTATTAGGCTCGGTTTGATGAATCGATTGACTTGTAAAATACATCGATTCCTAGCAAACTGCATTACGCAGACGATCGGGAACTCAACTCGAAAATGTAAAACGCGAAATCTATAATCTGAATTCATTTGGAAAGTATGGCTGACTTCAATGTTTTTGGTATGTTTTTGAAGGTTTGTGAGGTAGCTGAATCAGAAAGAGATAATTTCGAATGGATATCTGCAAACGTTTAGAATTGGTCGTTCAGATGGCATTTTTTCCAAAACTCGATATTTCAAACTTCATATTTCCGTTTGAACAGCTGGTATCCAATATGGATTGCATATTCTTCTTCAGTCTCTAGTCCCTTTCAAAAAAAGCTCATAAAATGATCAGTTTAACTGTTGAAATTTTGGACGAAAAATAGCAATGGGGTTGACCCCCCTAGATCGCAATATTTCAGTTTTTTGCAAAAATTCTTTAGGATCTACAAAAACAGTTATTACTGACGATTATTAGACTCGGTTTGATGAATCGATTGACGTAGAAAACACATCGATTTCTACCAAACTGCATTACGCAGACGCTCTGGAACTCAACTCGAAAATGAAAAATGCAAAATCTATAAACTGAATTCATTTAAGTATGGCAAAGTTTATTATTTTTGGTATGTTCAAATAGGTTTTCGAGGTAGCTGAGTCAAAATAAATACTTTGGAATCGATATCTCCGAGAGTTTAGAATTGGTTCTTCCAAATGACATTTTTATAAAACTCCATATTTCAAAATTTCATAATTTCCGTTTGAACAGCCGGAATCAAATATGGATTGCATATTCTTCTCCTGCCTACAGTCCCCCTCAAAATAACTCATAAAATGATCATTTAAAATTTTGAAAATTTGGACGAAAAATAGCAACGTGGTGGACCCCCCTAAAACGCTATATTTAAGTTTTTTGCGGTGGTCTAGTCCTAGTGGGTATGACTCCTAGCCGTGGTGCCGGTGCGGTGGTCTCGGGTTCGAATTCCGGCGAGGGCATGGACATTGTGAAAAGTCTTGGTGGTGGTGTGTCGTTCTTACATCGCAATGAACTCGAAAACTTACTAATATTAGGTACATAGCATAATTGCTGAGCCATTTGTGTGAGAATACAAAAAATAAGTTTTTAGCAAAAATTCTGTTGGATTTACAGAATTGACCATCACTGATAATATTGAAGCTTAGTATGATGATTCGATTGATGTAGAATACATCTATTTTTAGCGAACTGCATTACGCTGACGCTCTAGAACTCAACTCGAAAAGGAAATATGCAAAATCTATAAACTGAATTCATTTGAAAAGTATGGCAAACTATAGGTTTCCAACACGATACACTCACACCGGTATGCCAGATTCGGAGTCTAAACTCGTCCGGCGCGCTCATCTACGTCATTGAGGAGCAGAGATAAAAGTGGAGTTATATTATTATTGTTATAATACCTGCATCCATGCCTAATTGCGCAGTTTTTGGCTGTAAGAATTACAGAAGAGTTAAAAGGGAACCGAAATAAGGTACTTTTGCTTTCCGAAGTCGGAAGTATCCCGTCAGTAGGGCAGCCACTTTGCGATTTGTTTATGGAAGATTTCATTGAAAGGATATGGTCCTTTAAGCGTGGTCGTGGTGGTCATTTTCCTGATGTTATTTTCCACTTTGAGAGCATACTTCATTATCTGGGAAAAAAATATTTTCAAAGTGTTAAAAGATAACACGGTTGCAAAACTGAAAAATGATGTTCAGATTCTATTCGATGTTTTCTTTGTTTGAGCACAATCCGTACCAACTGAAGACAGGGATCTAAATAAGAAGATCAGTTTTCAGAATATGAAGAAAAAAGTGGACAAAAAACTCTTCAAATTCACGAATTATAAGTGAAATTCATTGAAATTTCCCTAAAAATAATAAAAATATTTTCATTTATTCGAAGTTTTTTAATGAACCTTCAATAATTTATTCTGTATCAACAAATAAATACTTTTCACTTACATCCATATTTATACAATTTCATTGATATATTTTAGAATCAACTAACAAAGACATCGAAGAAATTTCATTGGAAATTGTTAGTTAATTGCATTTTCAATTAATTTTGCGATTCATTGCATTATTCCAATCATTCTCTGGAGTTCTAACACATCCATCCCGCAAATGCAATGGAAATGCTCCGCAGTGACGTCACATCTCGATGAGCGTCGGCATACCGGTGTAAGTGTATCGTGGTTTTCAAGGTAGCTGAATCAGAAAAGAATACTTTCAAATCGATATCTAAGAGCGTTTAGAACTCGGTAGTTCAATGGGCATTTTTCCAAAACTCGATATTTCAAACCTTCATAATTTCCGTTTGAACAGCCGGAATCGAATAAAAATTGCATATTATTTCAATCTCCACCATACTCTGGATTCCGAACGGAGCTCAACAGCAACAAACTATTTTGCTCAGTCAGTGAGCATCGAGATTCATAACGGCTAATAGAATCCGGCCGGGCCAGACACAACGAAATCCGCGAGTTTCGGTGAACCACTTTCCTCTTTCTCGACGTGAAAGCACTCGAAGTGATAGACTGGCATTTTCCGATAGAGCTGTCGTAATCAATTATCGGAAGATTACAGATATAAAGCTTTGTCCCAGACGACGACGTTAACCGGTGAGAGTTGGTAAGGGAGGGTTTGCTGAGTGGTGGGCAGAAAAAAGTTGGGGATTATGGGGGTCTGGTGTCCTGAGGGTGATATGTCAGGACCACGTGGTTCCACGCGTTTTTTTTGTTGTTTGATTTGGAGATGTTCTTGTCTTGCTTTCGAATTTTTTACTGGTAATGGGTCGATAACATTGGGATCCTTTACAAGCTGCTACTGAGCGAATTTAGTAGGTGATTGTAAATTCGCTCAGTGTAATCGTGTTCACAAGCCAGCAATCTGATCGTAAAAAAGCTGAGACTAACGTTGAAAACTGGGCTAAAATGCTGACGTTTTGGCTGGTTGGCATGTAAACAAGCCGTGTGTAATCACAGTTGCTACTGAACAATCTGAGAGTTCTCATCTACTCGGTGGTTCTTGGTTCTTAAATTCGAAAACGTATTTGACATTTATTTTAGATACTTGACAACGACAAACCTCACGTGGATCGCTAATTGTTGGTTACTCGGCGTGTAGACAGTTTTGTGTGTAATCATCACAATCTCACAAGCTAATTCACTCGCTTCTAAATTCGGTCAGTAGCAGTTTTTAAAGTATCTCAATGTAATCGACCCATTAGGTTGAAGTATTGCCTGAATTGAATGATTTCTATACACACTGGTGGTGTTATTAAATGTATTTAGCTTAGGTGCAGTTGAGACAGATCTGTGAACATCTGAGGTTTCGTTTTGAAAGCCCAAAAAATTATCCATTATGTTTCGGTCAGAGAAAATCTCTGTAATTCTCTTCAATCTTTGGTAGTGGTAGTATTGTAGCTATTAGTTTTCCAGTATCATCAATGATTCTTGTGACAGCATGCTGAGGGTTTTCCAATAAGAGGTGTTATTTTGATATTCAAATAAAAATGCCATTTTTAAATATGAATGTTTTAATTCATTATAACGAAGAAGCTATGCTCTCAAAGTGGAAAATAACATCAGGAAAATGACCACCACGACCACGCTTAAAGAACCATATCCTTTTAATGAAATCTTCCATAACCAAATCGCAAAGTGGCTGCCCTATATCCTCGATAGCCTCACGAATTTCATCTTTGAGGTCTTGAATCGACGATGGGCTATTGGCGTAGATCTTCTCTTCCACGTGGCCCCAAAGGAAGAAGTCGCAAGGTGTTAATCAACAGTATAATCGGCAGTATATACATGTAAAAGGAAAGAAATGTGTGAAGAAAAACTTTTTTATTGGTTAAACTTCATTTCCTCCAGAATTCAACAATCCAACTTGAATTTCATCCCAAAAACGAACCTTGTATTGTTATAACCACGTAGAAATTGTTCGTTGCAGAATGGCGAATGCGCCGGTGTTTTTCTGGGAAATTATCATTGCAATTGTCTGTTTGTTATGTAGACATTAAATATTTGCCTCAAGAACTTTTCGACCGATTTTGCATATCAACGAACTATTCATATCATAAGATCTCGGTGACCAATTGTGATCACCTGTTCGAGAGATAACATGGTCCGGAAACTTTTCTCGCAAGAAATCACAAGACACGACGTTGTTTATGATCGGCCGGCTTGAGTTCTTGTGTCAACTAATTCCAAAGAACGACGAGGAATGGACAAACCTGGGTTTTCTTCAACACGTTCGGCTACAGCAGCAATATTCTCGGCTGTTCTTGTTCACATCTCTAACTTGTCTTAACAGCTCGAATTTTTTCACCAATTCCTTTATTGCGGTACGACAAGGTGCTTCACGATGTCCCAAAAATGTTCGAGTATTATGAACCGTCTCTGCCAAATTTTAATAACTTCAATGCGTTCTTGAAGCGTGTAGCGTTCAATTTTTATCAATGGCGTAGTTTCTACTTGCCAAATGTCAAAAAATGACAGCTTCAAACGTGACATCCACCGAATTGCGGTCAATCCAATATACCTCTCTCATTGGAAAATCCTTTATCAACCAACTCTGAAATTTCTCCTGAAAATTCTAAATTCCAGAACTGATTCAATTCAACCTCGTCCCATTGTAATATAAATAATCGTCATCTCAATTATCTCTTGAAGGAAACAAGTCCAACCCCTTCCAGCCCTTTCTTCAGTTACAAGAATTGGTCCCAACTCTATCTCTTGATCCAAAAATTTCCCTAGGGATTCCGCATTCGACCCCCGGCAAAAAGGGATTATTACTACCATGTCCTTATCAGAAATGAAGATGAGAAAGGAGTTTATGAGAAGAGGAAACATAAGAGAAATAATAAGGGTTTAGGCCGGGACGTTAGCTTGGATGGGGTGTAAGAAATGACGTTTTTTTAAGCTTTCTCAATGGAGGTCACGCTTTGTGTGGAGTCATAATATCGCTCGGTTTAGGGGAAGAAGTTTAATTGAATTTTATTGCTAAGTGTTCTTGAGCGATTGTAATTTTGGGGAGAATGAGGAAACGAGTGTAGGATGGTTTTTTAGATGTTTTATTGTTGAATAGTTGTGGTACTGGTTATTGTTGTGAATTTATTGGAAATCACACAAGTCAGAAGCTCTTTCACTATTGTTCATATTGGAAAAACGTTCATTCAAAATTGCATATACTAAGAACTTTTAGTTTTATTCTATTCACTTATGAATTTAATTCTTCTGATTGAATCTTAACAACCTTGAAAGTTTAAATATCTTGAGTTGTACCTCTACAAATAACTTATTTTAGGTTACAGGACTAGAAGCTTCGTGTTTTCATATACAGCAGGTATTCAATAGCAAGAAGAGGTTTAACGCGTAACAAAATAGTGAAGTGGTATCAAACAGAGCACCAAAGCGTAACTAACGTTACCCTGAGCGAACCGCGTCGTGGACTGAAGATGTAAAATTTGCGAAATGCAAGAACGCCTCGGTCAGTGCAACAAATGGTAAACATCTCGCTACTTCGTTCAAGGTTCATGCTATGGAAGAAGGTTTTCGTATGGAACTAGAGATGCCATTTGGATGTAAGTTCCAAGAAATACCTTGTATCATTCAGAGCTATCCTGTACTGATGAGTCCTCATAAGGACGAAATGGCCATTCATAGGTGCTCTGTTTGATACCACTTTCTTGCATTTTGTCTTGAGCGAGGTCGAGATTAGCTCCGAAGAATGAGTTTGTTGTTGGTTGATTTCAATCGATTATATTATTCTAGTCCGAGAGCTGGCACGAATTTTAGGGTAGGTATTTGAGGCAAGCTGAAAACTTGTCAGATACCTCTCCTATTATATCCCAACTCGGGATTGCAGACCTGGCTGGTGAGTAGCGGGGCTAAATCAACCCCTAAATTTTTAATGGCCTGGCAGGTAGAAAGCCCTACCGAAATGATCTGTCTTTTTGGGAATCTTATTTTTTAGTTATAAGTAACACTCCATTAAAATTTCAAGCTGCCAAATAATTTAATCGGGGTATTAACATTGCCAGACGCGTGCAAAAATATTTTGCAAAAAAAATAAAAAATGTTTTTGAGGCAGCTTGAAATTTTAATGGAGTGTTACTTATAACTAAAAAATAAGATTCCCAAAAAGACAGATCATTTAGGTAGGGCTTTCTACCTGCCAGGCCATTAAAAATGTAGGGGTTGATTTAGCCCCGCTACTCACCAGCCAGATCTGCAATCCCGAGTTGGGATATAATAGGAGAGGAATCTGACAAGTTTTCAGCTTGCCTCAAATACCTACCCAAAAATTCGTGCCAGCTCTCCTACTATTCTCTGCTTTCACTATTTTGGTATTCAATAGCGTTTTTGGTCATCTTCATTTGTGTACAAAGGGAGTTAACGTTATTTAATTCGTTTCAGTATAAACTACTGATGACGGAGTATGATCTCTGCACTTGCCGAAAAAGTATTTGATACATATGATAAGAAATGATATATCTTTACGAACATATAGTTTTCATCAAATTAGCATCTCGTCTACTCATCCTCACATGAAATATACCCAGTTCTAACAATTGTACACCATCCCACAATCTGATAGTGTCAAAGAACATCTTCAAAAGCACCCTAAACTCTACCCAAAGTCATTACATCTACCATAGCACACGTACGAAGTCGTCCCACAGGATAAGAAAACGTTTTACGATTCCAAATCTTGTCCCTCACCTACGAAACATGAAATTTCAGACAATACTCCCTCTGCTTCCAGAGAATCCCTTCCTTCAGCAGTTGATAACCGCGGATTCCGGGAGAACTAAAACTGCTAATTCGGTTCAACAATTAGACAACTACTTGGCGGTGAGAAACTTGGGAAATATTACGTTTTCGCTTGCGTTGGCAACCGTGGATCTGCCGCCGGCGCCGGTGTAATGTGATTGTGCGTCTTGGGTTTAGCATAACGTTCGGGTTGTTTTGGGGGTGTGTTCCGGAGATGGGGGATGTCAGGATAATGCTTTGGTCGATTAGCGGGAATTGAAGCGGAGCAATGTGGAGTTTGTCTTTGAGGTGTTTCCTGAATTGATATATTCAAGTTTAAACTGAAAATGAAAGTGGAAACTATGTATTTGAAATACATACAGGTTTGGAAATTCACATCTGAAATATACGATATACAATGCATCAGACAGAGAATTTTTCCCTCCAGTTGCACCGATGAATAGTCGAGACTATCACTTGCTGTAACACACTGAATTCAGTTGTCTTACTTCATTATTCTAGTCTTGTCTCTCTCTTATCGTTTAGAGGAGCGTAATTCTTTAGTATGGTAGGCAACAGTAAATACTTGAATCGAGTATTACGGGCAGCCTGACAAATTAAAAATTCTATACGTGAAGTGCGGGTTCCCTACCATACTGCGATAAGAGAGAGACAAGACTAGAATAATGAAGTAAGACAACTGAATTCAGTGTGTTACAGCAAGTGATTGTCTCGACTATTCATCGGTGCAACTGGAGGGAAAAATTCTCTGTCTGATGCATTGTATATCGTATATTTCAGATGTGAATTTCCAAACCTGTATATGGTTATTCAAAGAGAACCTAAGCGGAGGTTAGTTTTTCGCTTCAAAGGAAAACCATTTAACTTTAAATTGGAATATATTGTTTACTGCTATGATGGTATTTTCTCAATATCTCCGCATGTTTCTGGATTATTTTAGAAACTTCATGAACGAATGTTGAACTTGTAATGACTTCCGTTGATCCCTGAAAACTCTAGCTCAAAAGTGAAATCCAGATTCATGAAAAGACTATGTAAACTGCAACCTAATGATCTAGGGAAAAATACTACCAAGAACTTCAAAGTGAATAACGTCAAATGGTTCTTTAACCACGATAGGTGACGGCGCTTCAGTTCAATACGGGCCAAGAACCAAGTGTACACTATCGAGTGTTTCTGCAAGCGAAAGATGCATCCATAGTAACCTGGAACGAAATCTATATAGAGAATGACATAGTTATCCATTCTGAGATTTAAGGTGTTTTGAAGCACTTAACTCCTTTGACATCGACTCAAAGCTAAGACTGCGATGCCGAAGAAAACTCAAGGAAATAGGAGAGGAATAGGAAAGGTATCTTCAGTCTAGGTTCGTGATCACGCAGGAGTCAAAGAAAATGAAGAGGCCAATACACTAGCCAGAAAAGAAGCACAAAAGCCACTTACTGACCCAGAACCCTCTTGTGGTATAGCCAAATGCACTTAAAGGGTTTTCCAATAAGAGGTGTGCCTTTGATATTCAATTTTTCGATATAAAGAAGAAGCTACGCAGTTAATAGTGGAAAATAACATGAGGCAAATGACCACCACGACCACGCTTACAGGACCATATCCTTTTAATGAAATTCTCCATAACCAAATCGCAAAGTGGCTGCTCTATGTCCTCGATGGCCTCACAAACTCCATCTTTGAAGTCTTGAATCGACGCTGGACTATTGGCGTAGACATTCTCTTTCACGTGGCCCCAAAGGAAGAAGTCGCAAGGTGTTAAATCACAATATCTCGGTGGCCAATTGTAATCAACTCTTCGAGAGATAACCGGTCCGAAAATTTCCCGAAAAAGATCAATGGTTTCGTTACTTGTTTGGCACGTATACTTTATAAGCCTCAAGACCCTAATCTTTATGCAAAAACGGTGTAATTATTTTTGTGGAATGCCTAATTCCAAGAAACGACGGAGAATGGATAAACCTGGGTTTTCTTCAACACTTTCAGGTACAACAGCAATATTCTCGGCCGTTCTTGAGTAACGAGCACGAGTTTTATTCTCCACATCACTAACTTGTCCCAACAGCTCGAATTTTTCCACCAATTTCGTTATTGCAGTCCGACAAGGTGCTTCACGACGACCCAAAAATGTTTGAGTTTTACGAGCCGTCTCGGCCAAATTTTAACCATTTTTATAGTGAATTCTAATACATAATTTCGATGCGTTCTTTAAGCGTGTGTATAGTTCTGTTTTCATTAACAGCGTAGTTTATACTTGTCAAAAGTCAAAAAATGACAGCCTCTCTTCAAAATAACACCTCTTATTAGAAAACTCTTTATAAGAAGAAGTTTTTGAAGAAGGAAGAAACTAAAAGAGAAGCAATCTTGAGGAATTTTTCGGGAAAGGATCATTCCAGACAGTTCCTCCGGATCTTTAAAAGTGCAAGGTTCCAAAAGTATTTGGATTTCAGCAAGAATGAGTTTGAACCATTCGAAAATAATCTTTCGAGTTATTATCAACCCTTCTTGATGAATATTTCATGTAGGCTATTTTGGTGTTATTACAAATTCAAGAATTCAATCGCAAAAATCTTTTCGGTGAAATTATCATAATTATCTTCATTCTCCACAGAAATTCTCCAGAAGACAAACCTCAAATTATAATAATTAATCAAATAAAAATCCTAAAGGCGGAAAAACTCACCAAAAATTCGAGATAACACCACTCCACCCTACACCACGCATTGGCGTCAAAAACCACATCGACACGAAAACCGACCAACTTTAAATCTAATTAACATTTAGGCGGTACAAAGTAATACATCACAAATAAATTATGATAACTTGAATTAGATAAAGCCGGCGACAAATCACGCGACACGACCCTTGCTCCCTTCCCACCCTCACGCCACTGCGTAGCACCCTGTGTGAATACGCGTTAATCTTTCCTGAAATCTGGCTGAAAAACCGCTGTGATAAAACGAGAATTTGAGGAACTTGGACCGTACTACGATAGGAAAGAGTTATCTGGAAAAAAGCGTATAATGAGAGGGTGCTGAAAGGGTTGTTGTGTAAATTTGAAATCAGAAGGGTGTTTGCGTAGCAAAGACTTATGAGTGGTGACATGGTTTTTTGATTGGCGACATTCTCACAAGTCACGGAAAAGGAAAACTGAGAAGAAAACTGCGGAAAGAGAACGTTATCTTTTGAATTTTGATGAAGATTAGAGTTTTTAGTTTACGCAAATTATTGAAAAACTTCACAGTAGAAACATAATTTAATTCGTAATGAACTGTTTAGATCAAAAACGATTCCTTGTTAAGATACTATTATTGTTAGGTAACACTGTATAATTGTTCAGATGAACTCGACTTATTCATGTTGAAAGTGAGAAAATTTTAGACTGTTATTGGATTTGAAAAGAAAATCATCCTTTTCAATGCTCGTTATGAAGACTTTGAGCTATGAAAAATAAAACATGAAAATTTTAATGAGAAGAAATAAGGAATGAGACATCGGATGAAGCAAGTACTTGAAAGTAGGTACCTACGTTCATGTTTTTATGTTGAATAAATTTGATTAAATCAGTGAAGAAAATAATTGACACGAATTTGTGCAGTAGTTTTGGTATTTTTATTTCAATACCTTTAATTGTGGAGTTGAAGTCAAGAGAATGATAGTTATTGGATTTGAAAAAAACAGAAACTTTTAATTTGCCTTATGACTGTCAACTGAAAATTTTTAATATGAGTTTATTCAATCATCATCTACAACTAAGGCATTAGGTATCTAACTAAGTGTATAAAGAAAATTAATCAATAATGTAGTTAAAATGAAAATAGTGGGAATGTTGAATATTTGATGTAGGTATGTAAAGTCAGTAACAACATCGCCAACTATTCGGAAATATTATTTTTTCAAGTCTCGTTAAGAAGACTTTGAGTTCTAAAATACACTGCGCAAAAAATTAATGCACATTCTGAAAATCTCATTTTAATGAAAGTTAACTCTACATTGACTTCATATATTTTTTTATGTTCTTTGGGAAGCTTTTGAACGAAACAAGACCATTAAATGGAAGAAGAATTCAGGATTTCACCGAATCTTATGTGAAAGAAGAGAAATAAACAATTTTCAAAATACTGAAATGTTGATAAGTGTTTCTGTACTTGGGATTTCCACCCCTTGCGTTAATTACAGCTCGGCACGACGGTTCATACTCAAAAAGTGTGATCTCAAAATGTTCAGATCTAATCCTTCCCAGATTTCTCTGAGTTGGATTCCTAAATCATTAAGAGTAGCTGGATGATTTTCTGAACTTCTCAGCCTTCTATTGAGGTTGTCCCAAACCATCCATCCAGAGACTTCAACTCTCTCAAGGTACTCCTGAACAATGCGCGCACGATGGGATCTGGTATTATCGTCCATAAAAGTGAAATTTTCATCATCATGTATGGGGCAAATGGCACTACATGCTCTTCAAGAATGTTCCTTATATACCTATCAGCATTCATAGCTCCATTATCAACGACCAATAGATCTGTGCTAGCAGTCAACGGTATTCCACCCCATACCACAATCGATCCTCCCCCGAAACCATTAGTATTCAAGAAATTGCACTGAGTATATATTTCATGTGGACGTCTGTATACAAGAGAAAGTCGATCACAATGGTAGAGGCAGAATCTAGACTCATCTGTGAAGAGAACACTTTCCCAATCAGCCTCTTCCAATGGATATGCTATCTCGAAAAATCCAAACGCGCCCTTCGATGGGCTGGGGTAAGAGCTTGGCCTCTGCCGGGACCGAGCCTTAAATCATATTCGCTGAGGCGATTTCTTATTTTCTGAGTGCTAATTTGCAACACATGAGTTTGCTCAGGCTGATTTTGAAGTAGGCGAGTGGTTGTGCAAACCGTTGTCTCAACGAAGAAACTCTTAAGTAACGTTCTTGAATGGCGGTTGTTACGGTGGTCCACCCTGTCTTGGTCTTCGGACATTCATACCTGCCTCCCTGAATCGCTGCAATCATTCTGGACGCACTTGTATGGGAAACTCCAACCTTTCTGCAATTCTGTGTATGTCCACCTTCTCGCAAAACTACCGCTTGGGCACATTCCTCTTGGGTCAAATTGCTGTGTTTCGCGTTTCATAGCGATCGGAGTGTAGAAAATCAAACGAAAGAGAAACTATTGATCACTAGAATTGATCGAGAACAACTGATTTGAGAATGGAACCAATACATTCAAAATCTGATAATCTCATCTTTTTTTATTCCTTCTGGGGAAAAAAATCTGTATTGAAGAAAAACGTTGAAAGTGGATAATATGCATGCATAATTCTGATTAAAATAATCATCATTGAGAAACACCTTCAGTTGTAAAAAAAAATTGGGATTTCCATAATGTGCGTTAATTTTTTTTGCGCAGTGTGTAAAACAGAACGTAGCTGCCTACTTGCAAGTAGTACTTGCTTATCCGATGTCTTCGTTCCTGATATCTCCCCATTACATTTTTTATTTTTTTATATTTCAGGACTCAAAGTCTTCATCAAGAGCCTTATGAAGGATGATTTTTTTTCAATCCAATAACAGTTTAACATTTTCCACTTTCAACATGAATGAGTCGAGTTCATCTAAACCATTAACAGTTTGAAATGAAATTCAAAAACTACTGCATAAATTCGTATCAGTGATATTCTTCATTGTTGTAATTTAAATTACCTATTTCAATTCACCTGAAGAAACTGAAGTTGTGGACTTTTAAGTTCCTTCCTTGCTGTCACAGCCCACTATAATATTAAAGGATGGCATATTAATTAACTGATATTTTCTGCTTTTAGAGAGCAACTGTCAGAACTACTAGTAGCCCATGCTTTATGTTCTATCATCAAATGGTTATTCACACAGTAACTACATAGTGAAGCCAATCTGACAAATCAAACTGCTGAATGGCAAAGAAATAACAGCTTTGAATCCTTAGCTGCTATGATTCTCCCTTATCCCTCTCGAGTTTTAACCCGAATTTTCACCACCGCGGTTAAAAAATTGAAAGCATTCTAACTCATCCGATTTCAAAGGAAAAAACCGCACTGGCGAGCCTCAGGGAAATGACCTCTTGTGAAAAATAAGCGCTGGAAAGTATCTGACCGAAAAATGAGTGGCTATCAGCGTTAATTTCATCCCCCTTATTCCCCTTCCAATTTTCCATGGCGTTCCCTTGTCCCTCGATTAAGCACACACGGTTAAACATTATGTGCGTGGGGCTTTTCATACATGTTTTGGACTGATGGACTGTTGTGCTGTGTAGACGATAAAAAAATGCTCATTTTAAGCGAGAAATATTGTTCTCTTTAAGGGTTTAGTTCAGGGTACGGTGTTTTGATGAATTGGACACCGTTGGATTGAATATTCCATAATGTGTATACTCCGTTCACATATTATTGAGCGCGTTTAATTATTTATCTGAGATTGGCAGTATTTGCTGTCATAACGATGAACAAAGTCAACGTTGCCGAAAGTCCCCGGTCTCGTCCGACGAGCTTCCGGGTTATCAAACAACTCCA
The DNA here is from genome assembly GCA_013421045.1 of Propylea japonica. Classification (NCBI taxonomy): domain Eukaryota; kingdom Metazoa; phylum Arthropoda; class Insecta; order Coleoptera; family Coccinellidae; genus Propylea; species Propylea japonica. The sequence goes on along the minus strand of CM024247.1, from coordinate 46,114,156 downwards.
TTTATATTGACAACATTGCTATCAATCTGACAGAAAATAACCAACATAACCTATATTTCAATATACACAGTGGAATATGCCAAATTGTCATGGCCAACCGACAGCTCAAAGTTTCGTTAATGGACAATACAGTGTGGAACAGTCAAATGGAATAAATTCGATAACAAATAAATGAAAGCGTGTTGGGAAAAACGCTTGAACACGTCGATTTGTATTTTTAGATGAGCAGTTTTTCAAACAAGAATAATTATATAGGTGGTGACATGTAACAGTGGCCGATACCATTTTTCTTATTTTAAATGCCCCTGTATATTATTAGTTTTTTTGGATTCTTCAGAAAATTCTGGACATAATTCTAGTACAATGTCCTATACTTATCTTCAGCTGTTTCGGAAATATTAAGTGTTTACAGATGTATTACAAAAATTAACATCAAGGAAAAATTATTTTACATAATGTGAAAAAAAAACGAAAAAATATCAATTTCACTTTAAGAGATGTTCAAAATGTTCGCCACGGACGTCTTGTGAAATGAAATAATTTTCTTTTTCTAATGTTAATTTTTTTAATACATCTGCAAACACTCAATATTTCCGAAACAGTTGAAGATAGGTATGGGACATTGTACGAGAATTATGTCTAGAATTTTCTGCAGACTCCAAAAAAATCATTATATACATGGGGTTGTATTTAAAATAAGAAAGTTGGTATCGGCCACTGTCACATGACACAACCTATATAATTATTTATTTTTGAAAAAAATGAGCATCTAAAAATATAAATCGACGTGTAAAAGCGTTTTTCCCAACACGCTCTCATTTATTCGTTTTCGAATTTATTCCATTTGGCTGTTCCACACTGTATAAATAATTCTCTTTATGTTGATGTGGAAACTGACCGTAGTATTTAATCAATGACTTTTTTGTGGTGGTTATTCTAATCTATTTTTTTCTTACAGGTAAATGGATATTTATATTCGATTGATGCAGCATAGTAAGGTAATATAATTTAGCAGAATTTTTACTGAAATATCGAAAGAAAAGTGATTTGCGTTACAAATCCGGAAATTAGGTTTTTTTTTAATGAACAAAGTACGAGTACGAAACATAAAACAATGCAATTAAACTCAACTTTGAAAGGAAATGATTACTGGAATTATAAGAATTCCATCTAATTCATTAAGCTTATGTAGATAAATCTCCTCTACCTACATTCCTTTGATATAATACCTCAATTACATTCAGCCCTTTCTACTGCCGTTCGCTTGTCGGCAATAATCGAAGGCAGTGAGCTATCACACTCTGCTGCAACATTTCGCTCGCGACCAAGTGTCGGCAACGACAGAGAAAGAAATTCACACGGCAACCTAGTTGAAATTAATCACTTACAGCTGTTCATGCTGCAGCTCCTTTGACTTCCGTACGAAAAACTGCCAATTCAGGGAGCGTAGAAGCAGCACGAGTGGCATTGGAGGCAGCAGGGAAGTGTAGTGATTATATTCTCGCGCTGCCCACCTCCCTGCTCAATTCCCTGCTGCCTGCTATGAGCTGAGTGTAATCGGGATGTAAGAATAACGAATTCTCCACCTAAACAGAATGCAATTTTCAGATCATAGATTGTTTATTTCTTGTGAAACCTAAAGGGCCTTCCTTTATAAGGATGTGTGTTTATTTAGCACCGAAAAAAGGTCATGATTGTATGAAATTGCAGAAATACTTGCAGGTCGACACTAAATGTTAACGAAAGGTCAACTCTCCGACAAAATTTGAATGGACTGTTGATGAAAATACGAAATTGCGAAAAGAGAGCATTTCACTTAAATGCCCTGCAAATATTCTGCATCAAATTCAGAAGGTATTTCAATGAAAATAATAAAAAAAACTCTACGTTGAAGCTTGAAAGGAGATGATTGCAGGAATGGTAAGAATTCATCTAATTTCTTAAGGTAGTGTAGATAAATCTCCTCTTTCTACATTCCCTTGATATAAGAATAACGAATTCTCCACCGTAACTGAATGCAATTTTCAGAACATAATCTTATCCTGAAATAAAGCTGCAGGAAAACGCTGGCAAAGCCTGGAAAGACACGAATTTCCGTCTGGAATTAATCATTCCTAAATCGGCCAACCGGGGTGAAGTCGGTGGCATTTAAATGCCAGCGATCTGGTTACGGACGATGTTAAAAAGCCGAGTGATGGATGGAAAATAGAGCTTACGTGGAAATTTGCTTTGTTTCGCAGCTAGCTGAGAAGAATTAGCAGGCTACGTGACTGAGTTGTCGATTAAATTTACGGGTATACAGGTCGGTTATACTGACGAATGTTCATTTATTATTCATCGGATTATTTCTTCTATTCGGTTTGTTCAATTTCTCAAAGCTGCTGATTGATCTAAAGTCAAAAATATTTAGGTCAGACTCTCCATAAATACTTTAGTCTTTTGTGCATGCGTTACCAAATTAGAGCTATATTTTTTGTATCAATATTTTAACTTTGACGTACCTTGTGAGCTATTTAAGGTTTATTCAAATTATTTAAAATGTTTAAGGGAAAATAATTCTTTTTTTTTCATTTTACCTAGGAATGTTATCTCCTTCGCAAAGTTCGTTATTTTTCTGGAAGACTTCGTTCTTATGTCGGCTGACCTCAAGCCCTCGTTCATTCATTGCAAAAGTTAGAGTGTTTACGGACTGCCCAACGTCACAACAAAATTGTTTTCGTGAAGTCATTCAAAACCTCTCTCTGTCCAAAATGCGAAAGCTGAAGATATTCGTAAAGGTTTTCCAATAAGAGGTTTTATTTGATATTCAAGAAAAAAATTCCAGTTTCCAATATGAATGATCAAATGTTATGTTATTATAAAGAGAAGCTATCTTCTTCTTCTTCTTCTCTGTGCGGTGCCTTACCGGCCGAACTGAGGCCTAGTGGCCCATTGTTCACCCGCATCATTCTACAGAGACTCAGCTCCTCAGACACGAAGACAGAAATGTCGCGAGCCTGCCAGGAGTGGTCCCTCTCACCATAGGAATAGAAGGTGTTGGATTTCCTAGGTGTGTTGACCTTAACTCAGTAAGGTTTTCACAGTTGAACAAAATATGCTCAACCGTTTCATCAGTACTCCTGCACCACCGGCATAGGGAGCAGCTCGTCAATCCCATTCTCTTCAAATGCTTGTTAAACAGGTGACCAGTCAATGCACCAGTCACCAGACTGAGTTGTTTCCTCTCCAGCAGCAGAAGCCTATTGACCTCAGATCGCGAGGACGGTCTCTCAATGAGAATCCTCGACCACCTCAGGCCCACCCCTGCGCTCCATTCCGAGGAAAATTCCCTGTTCAGCCAGTTCCTGAAGAAACTTCTGACAGATGTGCGACAGATTGGCAGCGAAGGCTCCGGACCAACAAATGCTAATCCGGCTCCCCGCCTAGCCAGTTCATCTGCCTTGACGTTACCAGGTATATCCGCATGAGCCGACACCAGACCACTTTCAAAAAGTTATCAGAGCCCAGCCCACGCAGAGCTTTCCTGCATTCTTCTACCAGAAGAGATCAACTCTAACATCAGATAGAGATTTCAGAGTTCCCTGGCTGTCGCAACATATATAAATGTGCTGGCCAGAGTATCCCCTGCGAATGTTTTCCAGTGCGCATGCAAGAACCGCAAATAGCTCAGCCTGCACAATGGAACAGTCCTTCCCCAGAGGGATAGCCTGATTAAAGTGAGGACCCACGATTCCGGCCCCAGACCCTGTTGCTGTGACAGAGCCATCAGTGAACCAGGTGGGACCTTCTGGACTAAGAAGCCTGTTTGATGAAGACCATAGGTCTCTGTCGGGAACAATTACCCTGTAGGGTTCGTCGAAGCAGAACCTAGTGCCCGCGCGGTCACCTCTCTGGAGAAGGGGAGCGTGAGCATCCTTGACCATTTTGAGGGCCCTCGCGTGCCCAGTGAAGAGTCCTCCATCGCGCCATTGTCCCCGTTCCCAGATTCCTAGAGCTGTCTTCATAGCCACCTCCTTCACAACTAAGTGCAAAGGAGGGAGACCCAGCAGACATTCCATCGCTGCTGTAGGGGTAGACCTCAGAGCGCCTGTAATACTTAAACAAGCTTTCCTCTGGCATTTAGTCATAATGTTCTGGTTGACGGCCCTCTCCATAGAAGGCCACCACACCACAGAGGCATAGGTCAGGATAGGCCTCACCACGGCAGTATACAACCAGTGCATAATGTGCGGTTTGAAGCCCCATCCATTACCCAGCACCCTCCGAGTGGACCAGAATATTACATTGGCTTTATTCGTTTGAGTCTCAACGTGTTTGTTCCACAAAAGTTTGCGGTCCAATATCACCCCGAGATAACGAACTTGTTCGGATAGAGTGAGCCCAACTCCAAACAGACTGGGAAGTCGTAAGTTGCTAGGCACCCTCTTTCTAGTAAAGAGAACCATCTCTGTCTTACTAGGATTTACCGAGAGCTCGTTTTTCAAGCACCATCGTTCGACCCGTCGCAGAGCATTCTGCATCAGATCCCCAATGACACTGATCACCTTACCCCTGATTAATATAACAAGGTCGTCCGCATAGGCCACCACAACGAACCCAGCCTTCCTTAACTCCACCAGGAGCTCATCCAGGACGAGATTCCACAGTATCGGAGACAAAACACCGCCCTGCGGACATCCCCTTCCTGGCGAGCCCCCTATGGTCGAGCCGCCCAGCCGAGCCACGATGCTACGTGAACCAAGCAGAGACCCCGTCCACCGACAAAGAGTAGGCGGAACACCATGTCTGGCCAACGCAGATTGCATCACACCAAACGCGCAGTGTTATTGAAGGCACTTCTATATCAAGAAATACAGCTAGGGTGTACTCCTTGTTATGTATTCCGTCCTCAATACAGTTAACCACTGAGTGAAGAGCAGAATCTACTGATTTGCCCAGCTGATACGCATGCTGGGAGGGGTGCAGTGGTATAGCCACTAAAGCATCGTCCCTGATGTATCTTTCCACCAACCTCTCCAGTGTCTTGACTAAGAACGAGGAGAGGCTAATTGGTCGAAAGTCATTCGCTTTTGTATGCGATGGTTTTCCAGGCTTGGGTATGAAAATTACCTTCACCTTTCTCCAGGACAATGGAATGTGACCTAGAGCCAGACTCGCACGGAGAACGTGAAGCAGTGGGGAGGCCAGCACTTCCAGCCCCTTGGATAGCAGAGCCGGAACAATGCCATCCTCACCAGCTGCTTTATAAGACTCGAAACCGTTGATCGCCCAACGAAGTCGAGAATGTGTGACTACACGTGCAGCCAGCTTCCAGTCCTCGTATGAGGCCCGTCGATGGCATACACCCTGTGTGTCTACATTCTCAGAGAAGCCAGGAAAATGCGTCTCTAAGAGATGTCTTAAGCTTTCTTCCTCTGAGCCCGTCTTTTGCCCACTAGGAAGATTTAAGTAGTCAATCCTCGGAGGGCCCCCGGCAGAGAGGACCCGCCTGAGCCTGTTAGCTTCAGGCGCACCCTCAATATCACTACAGAAGCGCCTCCAAGATTCTCGCTTAGACTTTCTTATTAGTCCTTTGTACACTCTCAGGGCCGACTTATAGTCGTCCCAGTCACTTGCAAGGCCGGATCTCATTGCCTTGTTAAAGAGATGCCTGCTGGTGCGTCTGGCATCATTAATTTCAGGAGTCCACCATTTCGTTTGACCCTTCGGTCTACGAACCTGGGGACTGCAACTGCTATGATAGGCTGAGATAATGGCCTCCTGAAGCTTTTCAGCTGCAGTGTCCAATTCTCTCGAAGTCCTAGGTTTGGGATGCACCTGTCCCAGGTTTTCAGAGAGGAATGCCAGATATCTGGACCAGTCTGTTTTTCTGGGGTTCCTGAAAGTTACCGGATCCCTTGTCGGGCTGCTTCCACTGATGGTGAAGCAGATGTGCCGGTGATCAGACAGTGAGATCACCTCCGTGGCTACACGCCAATCCATTATGCAATCAGCGATGGAGCTGCTGCACATAGTGACGTCAAGAACCTCCCTTCTACTTGACGTGATAAAGGTAGGCTCGTCACCCTTATTGAGAAGGTGTAAACTGGTTGAAAACAGAAATCAGCTAGAGCCTCACCCCTGGGGTTCACATCAGTGCTGCCCCACAGAATGTGATGCGCATTCGCATCACATCCAATGAGCAGGGGCCAGCCTTTCTGCTCACAGAAGGTCACCAGCTCCACCATCTCCTTCGATGGTGGTGGATCCGGAGAGTCGTATGGAAGGTATGCCGAGCATACCACCAAGTTTTCCAGCGGTCCCCTGAAATCAGTAAACCGGGCCGCTACTAGATCCCTGAAACAGAAATTTGTTAATAATTGAGCCCCCAAGTCAGAAGAAGCGAGTATGCACGCCCTCGGATTTGTGTCCTTGGGCGAACAGAAGAGCCTACTTCCACTGAAGGAGAGACCCCTCACCTCGCCACCTCTAATCCAGGGCTCCTGAATCAGGTTAATGAATGTCTGCACCTTCGCCAGCTGCAACCGAAGAATATCGGTTGCCGCAATGCAATGGTGCAAGTTTATTTGTGTTACAAATGTGTTGGCCGCCATGAGAAGAGATGAAGAAGAAGCTATGCTTTTAATAGTGAAAATAACATCAGCAAATGACCACCACGACCACGCTTACAGGACCATAACCTTTCAATGAAAATTTTCATAACCAAATCGCAAAGTGGCTGCCCTATGTCCTCGATAGCCTTACGAATTCCACATCTGAGGTCTTGAATCGATGCTGGGCTATTGGCGTAGATCTTCTCTTTCAGGTGGCCCCAAAGGAAGAAATCACAAGTTTTAAATCACAAGATCTCGGTGGCCAATTGTGCCTCTTCGTGAGATCCCGTGAAAGATCAATGGTTTCGTTGCTTGTGTGGCACGTGGCGCCGTCTTGTTGGAAGTGAACGTTTTCCAGATCAATACTATCCAATTTCGGCCGTAAAAAATCATTAATCATAGAGAGTTGAAGTGCTGCCAAGGACGTAGACGTAAACGTTACAATTGACATGTGCTCATGCGCACTCGTCAGTTTCTTACGTTCACGCTTGGGCCGGCTTTACGTGCGACGTAAACTAGCGTCCTGCTACGTACGTACGTAGTACGTACGTACGTAACCGAAAGTTGAACGAATCCGACCGATGAAGGGCGAATGCTGGAATTTTGAAATGAATTGCTTCTAACCTTAAAAATTTGAAAATAATCTAGTTGCTGAAACTTTGTTTTGAGAACATGATTAATAAACTTTTTACTTAATATCTTCCTTATTATTTATAAACTGTGATTTTGCATTTTTCTGAGAAGAGTTGAATTTTTTTCAATGCAATATTTCTGTTACGAGATTGCATACAAATACCAAGAACTAATATATTATTTCGATAAGTTACAAAAAATGTTGAATTTTCCTTTCAAATGAGAGTGATATTTACATACAAGCAACTCATTTGTGATGATTTCCTCTAAAATTCCTGCTTTCGGCAAGAACTCAAGTTATAAAAAAATTATTTTCATTATTATTCATTTTGAAATTCGAATGTAATGAAGGAATCCTACAAATATATGTTCACTTCATCAATTTGTTTATAGGAAACAGACAATCTGAATCGCTAATATCAGAAACTTTCTGTCAGAATACAACAAAAAAAATAATAGGTTAGCTTTAGTCTCTAATGGTCTGCCGTACGTACGTAGCAGCACTTCAACTCTATTTTTACTTCAAGACGTAAACGTTATATTTGACTGTTTTTCTCACGTCTACGTCCACATTCAGGCTTACGTACTGCGCGCACTTCAACTCTCTCATTTCTCTATAGCGCTAATTCCAAAGAACGACGAGGAATGGACAAAGCTGGGTTTTATTCAACACTTTCGGTTACAGTACAGTACCAATATTCTTGAATGTTCTTGAGCGGCGTGCATAGGTTTTATTCTTCACATCACTAACTTGTCCCAACAGCTCGAATTTTTCCACCAATTTCTTTATTGCGGTCCGACAAGGTGCTTCACGACGACCCAAAAATGTTCGAGTTTTACGAACCGTCTCTGCCAAATTTTCACCATTTTTAAAGCGAATTTTAATGATTTCAATGCATTCTTGAGGCGTGTATCGGTCCATTTTGATTGATGGCGTAGTTTCTACTTGTCAAATGTCAAAAAATGACAACTTCAAACGTGAAATCTGCCGAAATAGCGGGCTATTCAAAATAACACCTCTTATTGTAAAACCCTTTATAGAACTATGGCAAGGTCACAAAAAAATTAGGAAAATCCCACATATTTTATTCAGGAGAATTCCTGACTGAAATCCTTTAATGCCTTTTCAGTAACACTTCGTATCAAATCTTATTCAAACTCACTGAACTAAGCACTTCAGTTAATACACAATATGGAGGAAGAATTTCTCTCATGTGCGAAACTTTTTCCCATCAACAATCCCTCTTTGATCTGTATGCAGAACCCCTAAAAGGGAACGATGTAGCTCTCCAGAAATCTAATTTAAAATTCCGGATATACTCAAATTCTCACAATACAGGTGAATACCTCCTCAACGCGGCAATTTTCCTTATACATTGTGAATGGAAATTAAATTGTGCAACACCATCTGGCTTCGTGGGAAAATGGAACGCTCCCCAAACATCGACTATATTATTCCATGAATATTTCCCTAAACACTCTATGTGTTTAGGACGGACTCCAATCGAAAGTTCAGCTTGAAAATCGTTTATAAGTGCGTTTGTTGATATGGCGATTGTATTTAGCTATTGGAAGTAAAGCTTTCCATTCTATTCGTTAATTCTTGGAATGAGTTTTTAGGCAGTTCAGAGTTAAATTCTGTCTCTACAATTATGTTTGTATTAGATTAGATTGAATTGTGGTGGATTCGAAAGATGACTATCTTTCTGCTCTGCGATCAATTAGGTATTTCGTGCGTTACCATACTAGGGCTAAATTTTTCCCAAGAATGTAAGCTCCTTCGCAAAGTGATTATTACCTCAGGAGACTTCGCTCTTATGTCTGCTGGCGCCAAGGTTAGGCTACCCAGTAGGTAGAGTAAGTCTGTAAGTCTCAGAATATCTAAGCAAGGTACACGTAATGAGAGAATAAAGAATCAGAGAGTCTTGTCCTCTCTGAACAACTACATCTCATCTGCAACCCTCCCTAGTGATGTAATGATCGAGAAAGTAAGCACTGAGAAAACCTTCAGTACATTGCTGAGTAAAAGAGAGGAATGGGAACGGGAATACACCTACTATAACCTCAAAGAAAATAACGTAAAATGGTATACAGATGGTTCCAAAACCTCTACAGGAGCTGGCGCTGGGATATACGGGCCAAGTACCAAGTGTGCACTGTCGCTAGGCTCCTGTATGAGCGTCTTTTAAGCGAAAATCGTAGCTATTGAAAGATGTCTAGATTGAATCTGAAAAAAACTACCAGAAGTTCGGTATAGCCATACACTCATATAACCAAGCTGCTATTAAAGCCTTGAGCTCCTACGTCATCGACTCAAAGATGATCTAGGGGTGCCGGGACAAACTCAATAAGGTAGGCAAGAAGAATAAGGTATTTTTAATCGGGGTTCCTGGCCATTCTGGAATCAAAGGAAACGTAGAGGCTTATTCAGTTGTCAAAGAGGGTGCACGAATGTCACTCATTGGCCCAGAACCCTTCTTTCTGTGATATAGGAAAATGTACCTATAAGAAGAAGTTTCTGAAAAAGGAGAAAGCCGAGAAGGAAAAACTCTGGCGGAATCTACCAGGAATGGATCATTCCACTAAGTTCCTTCGAAACTTTGAATCGGCAAGATCCAAATGATATCTGGATCTTGGTAAGAAACAAGTACACCTCCTCACTGGATTCTTACAGTACACTGTCGCCTCAGGAAGCACCTTGAGGATGGGATTGTCGGACACTGACGAGTGTAGGTTCTGTGGAGAGGAGGAAGAAACCCCCATTCACCTAGTCATGGTCTTATGCTTTGCCATTGCGAGCCTAAGGAGAGATTACCTTGAGCGAGAAACTTGTAAGAGTGGGAAACTAGCCTCATTGAAAACCTTCACAGATATTGGATTTCATCAGATCTCTGGAACTGGAAGGCGAGCTGTAAAGGGTGTGATCAGAACAGCTCTGTAAGGGGGCACAATAGACCTTGAGGTCGCAGTGAACTGTAATCACTTTTTGAACTATAACTATAACATATCCTCTATATGGAATCAAAGGTTTCATTACCGATCTTGAGCAGCTGATATCTCACGATACAGTGACGCGTAAGAAACCCAGTAAGCAGACTAAACTCATTTTTTTACATCTGAAAGCTCTCAGAGTGCGTTAGATCCACTGAAAATTTGAAGAATGCATGGTATATCAAATCAATAAATGACAGTGGACCAATACCACACTCGAGCTGCTTATGAATACATATCTTCGCACCTAAAATTTTGTATTTTGTTTTTGAGCTTCGAAAGCATAGCCTTTGTTTACAAGACATGAATAATAACACCTTCGAGCTATCCAGCTTCTCCAGTTTATCAGAAAAAGACCTCAATTAGTCCAGTCCCGACGCTGGTCTCCAAAGCCAAGATCAATATACAACAATGGCCATCCTCCGTCTACGTGATTCCAACACTCGTTCATAAATCAAGTACCTATCCTTTTATGCCCAATTCTGTTCTGCCGAACCGGAAATTCGTAATGTTTGGCCATTGCAGGCGAGCGAGCGTTAGGTCAAGTAGAAGCAAATCGCGAGGACCAGATAGGAGCAACGTGGGAGGGTCTCCTACAAACCGATCCGGATGAACCAAACTATTCTAATTAATATAGTTTCTAACCGGAACGGAGAGACCGAAAAAAATCGGGTAATTGAGTTCCCGACTGAATGCGGGCTACATATCAAATTCCGCTAAAGGCGAAGTTTACCTCTTCGAAAAGCGGTAAATTGGATTGGGAATATAATTAGGATATGTAAAATGTGATACTTGCGAGGTTTAAATCAGTGTTGATTTAACGATTGCGTGTAGTTGAACTGATGATTATTTCGATAGGAATACGCAACTTGTGTATGACTGGTTGGAATTGAAACTGGGTGGATTTTGAACTGTTATCAGTAGTAATACTCCTAGGACCTTGATAATAACGAGATAATTTTGTCAATGAGAATGCTGAAAGCGCGTTGTTCTTCTGTTATAGTTATAGTTATGAAAGGGGTTACAGTTTACTGTGCCCTCAAGGTCCATCGTGCCCACTTACAAAGGTCCTTCATCACAGCCTTTACAGCTCGCCTTCAGTTCCAGAGATCTGATGAAATCCAATATCTGTGAAGGCTTCAACGAGGCTAGTTCTTCACTTTCACAAGTTTCTCGCTCAAGGCACCCTCTCCTTAGGCAAAGCATTCCGTGACTAGGTAAATGGGGGTTTCTTCCTCCTCCTTACAGAACCGACATCCATCATTGTCAATACCCCATCCTCAACAGGTGGTTCCTGAGGTGACAGTGTTCTGTAAGAAAGCCAGTGAGGAGGTGTAAGTGTTTCTTACCAAGATCCAGATTCCTTTCGGATCTTGCGGTTTCAAAGTTCTGAAGGAACTTAGTGGAATGATCCATCCCTGGAAGATTCCACCAGAGTTTTCTCTTTCCGCTTTCTCCTTCTTCTTATAAGTAAATTTTTCCATAACACATAAGGGTTCTTGGCCAATGAGTAGCATTCTTACGCCCTCTAAATTTATATCTAGATTTCTTCGGTTGTTCAACTTCAATTGCTGGGCCGTTGGTTTATATAATCTTCACAGAAAAGCTTAGGTCCAGCAGCCTAGCAACCTTGATACTCTTTTTGCAAGTTCATCGGCTTTTTCATTTCCTTCAACACCACAGTGCCCTGGCACCCATAGAAGAGCCATTATTACCTCTCACCCGTTGCTTTATTGTGTCACGGCTCTTCAAGGTCAGTAGGGACCTCTGGCAGTTGGATTCAAAGGATCTGTGGTGATGTAGACTTGCGTCCCTTTGAGGTTCTTTAAGCAACACACTTGAAGGATTCTCTATGACAACATTTTGAGGAAGGATTAATCAAAGCTCGGGGGTATTCGATAATATAATTTTTCTTCTGTATATTCCAAAATATTACCACATGTAGGGTAATATCGCAGTAATCCATAAGTGATTGTATGAAATTTGACACATGACTCTAAATTAAGTTATTTGATTGGTTACTACAGCTTGTAAAAATTATCTATGCAATTTATAGGTTTGATAGAGCCGTGGGATTGGTTACTCACTGTTTCTTGTAAACTCTCCTGATAGAAAGCAGAAAGATGAAATACAATCTTTCGATTGGATGAATCTATTCAGTTCAGGATAAATAGGAGTAAAACTACGCTCTCGCCAATTTCGAGAAGAGCGGATCCAAAAACGTGGCAGTTTACATAGTGAGCCACAGTAGATGACTCCTTGGTAGTTTCTCAACGCTGAAATATTGCTGATGATATCGAAAAATACAATCTTTAATGGTCATATTTATGAAACACCCTGAACGATTTCGCTAGTTAACGGACTTAACAGCGGCAGTTGGGAACCGAACTCACCATGAAAATCTCAAGTCTCCAGGACAACCGCTTCGAAAGTTGTCGGTCGGACGGACAGAATTAAATCAGGGATTCGAACATTTGGGCGAATCCACCTGAACAAAATCTTTTTTCCTTATTTGAATGCTGAATAGCTACTCCCCCTTCAGAGAGTCCCCCGCCTGGCCCACATTAAACAATACCAAATTATCCACAGCTCCTCACTTCATTTCCGTACGAACTGTCGAAACGCTTGGCTAAGCCAGCGGCCAAATTCGATTTGCACGCTCAGACGCTGCATTATGGAGCTCTTCAGGGATAAGACGGACATAAGGAAACCTCCTGAACGTTTAATGCCAGAGATTCCCGCAAGCTCCGTATCTTCCAGGCGAAATATAAGCCGAGGCCGAGTTCAGCATCCTATCTTACGTTCCCCTGTCGGTTTCAGAGCCGCAAAGTGTCATTTTCATAGAGTCCCGGGGCTTGATATCAAACCTCAGTGTTCTTGTAGCAGTCCCAGTTGATGAATTTGATAATTATTCACTGCCGCGACGTTTAGTTTGAGAGCGAGATTGTGTTACTCGCCAAGAGGAAGTTGAAACTTTTAGATAACCAGAGGAAATATACCTAGGGATATTAAGGATTGAGGGTCTGGATCTCAGAGTAAAAAAAATGAACATAGAGATACCCCTGAGCGTGAATAGTACTGCATTGTAATCAATCAAGCATTAGAGTGAGATGGAAAGCATTTCACTGCCAGACTAAGGTGAATGAAAAATTGGTTAGATTTGCATTCATCCAATTCCTAAATATGATACAACATTTTCGTAATTTTGTCCTAGCCAGTAACTAGAGCCGACTCATGGGGGGGTTACCTTGCTAGTTTACTGGTAAAAAAAAAGAGAGAGAGAGAGAGTTCTTTTTGACCAATGGGGGGGGTTGTATCCCCAATAACCCCCCCCTGGGTACGCCGGTGGTCCTAGCTATAATTAACGGAATAGCCTTAAGCAACAATGAACTGCCACCAAATTATCGAAATAATTCAGTTTATGAAAGTCAAATCGAAATGAAAATGTAAACACATTGCATCAAAAAACTGAACACTAACAGACAATGTTGCCAAATATAAGTGAAAATTAATGTATAAAACTCTTAGAGAAGACTCAATTCTGATGTCTTAAATGTAAGGAAACCTTCATAAACAACACATAACATAAGGCCCTTTCTATTTGAAGCTGCATCACTTCCAAACTGATGCAAAATCAGTTGATGCGCGTTCTATTTGACAATGTTGTGATTTTGAACTGATGCGCATCACTTCCAACTGATGTTGCTTTCTGACAAAATCAGTTTAATTTCCACAATCACTTCAGTTCATCATAACAATAACATAACCTAACATTTTGGTAAAAGTTTACAATTTACTTCTAAACATAACAGAAAGTGAATTATTATCCTCGGTTTTCATTGCTAGTAATGAATAATTCATATTACTTTTAGAATTTCCTTCCGAACTATCGTCGATGGTACTCTTGGTTTCAAACTTATCGTTTGTTGATTGTCATCCGAAAAAGGCATGTTCTATTTGTCAAAATCACTTCACCTCCAACTGAAGTGATTTCGGAAATTATTCAGGCAAATAGAAAGCTAGGATAACAGATAATTTCTTCGAAGGGATACCGTTCAATTCTTCGAGTAAAGTTTGCAATATATAGTCATCCTCTGTAGATGTTACTCTGGGCCGTCCATAGGCGCCATAGAGGGTGGGCCATCCATAACTTTTCACCCCGAATTTTGAGCACGGCAGGTCACTTTTTTTTAAAGGGGGACAAGAAAGAGTATTCAAATAAGTTTGATCTCACTACTCCTCTAGCCGCAACCCCTAACAGCTCTCATTTTTGAATAGAGAAAAAGCAATTAAATTTCCTGCATGAGTGTTTTTTTTCATCGCTTCATCATTTTACAGGTGACCCAGAATTCCACCAATAACTTTCACACGCCGAATTTGGATATTTCCGAACAAGTCAAATTTTATTTACAGGATAACATGTTAGTGTGTTGAAATTAGTTTGATATCACTAACCCTCTAGCCGCTACCAGCTACAGCAATTATTTCAATTTAAACGAAAGCGCACGATTTACTTTGTAAAAAAATACACTCATGCATGATATTGAATTGCCTTTGCAACAAGGTGCTGCTCGACCCCTTTTTCCTATTCAAAAATGAGAGCTGTGAGGGGTTGCGGCTAGAGAGGTGTTGATATCAAACTGATTTGAATACCCTCATTTTTCTCCTCTCAACCAAATTTGATCATTTCGAGTTTTTATTCCATCCCAAAGCTCAAAATTCGGGCTGGGAAGTTATGCATGCCTTACCCTGTATATGAACTTCTCTCAACCAAATCAGTAGTAATGATTCTGCTGGATACGAGTTGGGTTTCACGAAGCTCTCATCACGTTGATTATTCAAATGTCGTGAAGAAGCGATCAAAATCTTTCAACTTAACATCAATTTTTTCTGCTAATAAATCTGTGGTAATATTTTTTATCTACTCTTAAAGTCTGATATCTTCCAACTACCACTTAACAGCTAACAAAAGAACATCGCGTCACGTTATAACTGTCATCATAAAAATTAACTTTTATAACTCCTTTTCAAATGGAAATGACGAAAAAAGAATTGAAATGGTAATTTTATTATTCCTTCGGCACTGTCCTGAAACTTTCTGGCTGATTAAACCAGAGGACTCGTTAACAATTCATGTACCATCACAGGGGATTCAGCTCGCTTGGCGAAGTGTACCTTTCGCAGTCATAAACCTCAACTTGACGGAATTTAAAACGCTCCCGTGTCTTGTTATCGTTGTCAGATTTTGGTTGGGAAATATAGAAGGATTAAGGTATGGATTGGATTTGGAGGGGTGGGAGCCATAAGATTTCTAGGTTAATCGGTTATTTTAATCGGAAGGATGAAGGTTTTTGGCGTGAAAGTCTTGGTGATGGAATATTCATATTTCTGGTCCAGAGGTTAAAAAGATTAAAAAAAGCAGAGAATACTATTAATCGATTGAAATCAACCAACATTAAACTCATACTTCGGAGCTGATCTCGTCCTCGTTCAAGACAAAATGCAAGAAAGTGGTATCAAACAGAGCACCTATTGATGGCCATTACGTCCTTATTAGGACTCCTCGGCACATTATAGCTCTGAATGATAAAAAGTATTTTCCGTCGATCTCACAATATAAGGTGATTTTAATCTGTACGAAATTGATCATTACTGACCCATTTTAATGCTCAATTTCTGCTATTCTAATATGCAATTCTCATGACAACCGTTCACAAAGTATTCAGAAGCACTACGTCAAAACTCTACTGGAACATAGATATAAAGAAATTTCATTACATTCAAATTTCAAATGTAAGTCTTGTGCAAAATGAGAATGTATCAAAAATTCATATTGAGATCGTCTGAAAAATCTTGTGATCAACTCGGTTAATAATCGGGCGACTAATGGTTTAGAACTATTAGAAATATCTTGACCATTAGTCGCTGTCTTTAATAACCTAGTTGATTGAATAACTATCCTTGGAACTTAAAACGAAATGGCACCTTCTATCAAGTATAAATATACCGAAGACGCCATCTCCAGATCCATACGAACAACATTCTTCCGTAGCATGTGCCTTGAACGAAGTAGCGAGATGTTTACCATTTGTCGCATTGACCGTTAGTTTGCGCAAATTTGAACACTTTGTCTTCAAAAGTGGTAGCCAAGTAAATGACGCATTATTCTTAATTGAACAACCGTTAAGAGACTTTGTCTACTTCTTGGAATTGGTCAATTAGTTCTACCGCTCAATAAATGCAAATTTAAGATAAACAAGAAATGATCCTAAGTGCCTAGGGATTTGTGTATAAGGGGTTGAAATTATCTACATATTTCAACGAGGTACAGTTTGAAGCGTTTATCTTATGCACTACGTGCAACTGGAATTTATATGTTTCTTCCTGGAAACCTGTATATCATTATGAATTTGCTTTGCCGTGTTTACGATGATAGTCAAACATAAACACCATAACTCTGTAGAATAACTCCCTTCTGTATATAAATTCAATTCAAATGTTTAGGAAATCAATCTTCTTGTTTTATCATATTGTCCAAACAACGCGAATGTGCATAACCAAACGCATATAATGACCATTCACCCTCAAATAAGTTAAACATAACAAAACAAACAATTAGCTCCTTCAAACTTAGATTCTAGAATGGAAAACCCCATATTTCCTCCGAATTTCCAAAGGGGACAGACACACAAGCTCTGGGTGTTAAAAGGCACACTCACTAAGAGGGAAGCGCGAAGACTTGAATGCTCGTTGTACGGGGTACAGTTAAAACAGTGTGTGTTTGGCGTAAATTTGGAATGCGCAATTATCTCCGTCGTGTGTCGTGTGCATTCTTCACCGTACGTGGAAGAATGACCAAAAACGACCGTGTATGGGCACAATTCATATGTTTTGCAACACAGTGTCGGGTTCGATATTTATACCTTGGACATTTTTTCCTTAATAACAACACACGCCACTGCCATTAACATCAGATCTTTTTTAGACGTCATCTCACGCTTGTCGCACATCCAAACCAACACGCAAAAGTGTATGTGTGTGGGAAATATGAATGCACACGTTTGCGTTACAGCAAACGTGCAGATACTTAACTGCGCATTCTTCCTTCTTAGTGAGTGGGCCCCTTTACACATGTGACCCCAAGACAGTTATCGAACGGTTATAACGACCACGGCGATTCGTATTCCGTCAACTTATCCAATCGAGTTCATGATTGTTTGACGTGAAATTTTGTAACTGAGAATTTAATTTAAATTCAATTCACATGTTCGGAAAATCAATCTTCTTGTTTTATCATATCGTCCAAACAACGCTCACGTACATAACCAAATGCGTATTATGAGCATTCACCCTCAAATCAGTTAAACATAACAAAACAAACAATTAGCTTCTTCAAACTCAGATTCTAGAGAATTTCCAAAGGGGTCAGACACACA
Organism: Propylea japonica; assembly: GCA_013421045.1. Taxonomy (NCBI): domain Eukaryota; kingdom Metazoa; phylum Arthropoda; class Insecta; order Coleoptera; family Coccinellidae; genus Propylea; species Propylea japonica. The sequence goes on along the minus strand of CM024247.1, from coordinate 46,096,503 downwards.
AGCTCTGGTGCGACACATGTGACCCCAAAACAGTATTTCAACCGGTTATAACGACAACGGCGATTCGTATTCCGTCAACTTATCCAATATTCGAGTTTATGATTGTTTGACGTGAACTTTCGTAACTGTCGCAGAGGTCTCGTTGTCGCTAACTAGTTTCTCCATCTCTCTTGAGTTTATCTCGGGAAATTTGCCTGTCCGATCGGAAAAGTCTTTGTTTCCGTTTTGATATTTTAATGGGGAGGACTGCGGTTGAAGTTTTTGGTGACTATATTCGAGCTGAATTGGGTATAAATGATGATAGATCGATTCGGTTGGTTGATGAAGGGAATTTTATGGTTTATTCAGGATGAATTTCCAGGAACTGAATCTGTAGGGTATTCGGAAAATTGTTGTGATTCTTTAGAGGGATTATGATCGAGGTTATTAACAATCCATCAAGATAAAGTTGCTGAACTATCATTTTCGACTTCATCTGAAGAACTTTATTATTATTATTAACAATGGTAAGAGTTTAGGCAATGCCTATAAACTCACAGAAAAAAAAGAAACACAAAAATCCAGAAGAAATCAAAAGAATATGAACATGCTTGAAGAGCGAGAAAAAAAAAAATTACAAATTAGGGTTCCTATCACTTAAATGCCAACTGTCAAAATTGTTTTTAAATGAATTCACTGACACTGACTCAACCACAACAGGAGGTAACGCGTTCCACACACTGAATATCCGGTTTGACAAAAAGTGTTGCCTTTGCACTGTCTTGAAGTTTTCTTTGCGGAGCTTGAAAGCATGGCCCCGCAAACGGCCATCCGTGTTCAACGTGAAGAGGTTGCGCAGAGTAACACCAAAAAGATCATTTACCGCTCGATAAGTAGTGATGAGGTCACCACGAGTCCTCCGCTCCATAAAAGTTGGTAGGTTCATTATTGAGAGTCTTTCACTATATGACGGGCGCGAGATTCCGTATGGGAGACGAGTTGCACGACGCTGGAGACCCTCGAGCATGATGAACGCGGAACACAACGTCGGACTCCAAACAGGCCCGGCGAACTCTATAATAGGTCGCACATAAGTACGGTATATAGCCGCGCACGTTAAGGGATCACACCTGCCAAATGCTTTTTGGATCAGAAATAAAGATCTTTTGGCTTTGCTGACAGCATGGAGGATGTGATCCGACCAACTCAGGTTATCTGTCACAATTACACCCAGATCACAATGGCTGCTGGAAACAGGAATAACAGCTCCATTGAGATGGTACATCCGACGAGGATTGCGGGCACCATATGGAGAACGACGCATTTGCCAACGTTGAGTGGTAGCTGCCAGTCTTCGCACCACCGTGAGATGGAGTCGAGGTCATCTTGAATAGTAGAGGCGCTACTAGAGGGCCCAATAATTTGGTGTCATCGGCGAACTGAGAACAATGAGAGGTGACATGGCGTGGCAAGTCAGAAACATAAAGTAGAAAAAGAACTGGGCCCAAGACGGAGCCCTGCGGCACTCCACTCATGACAGCTCTGGGTGAAGAAACAGATTCGCCAACACGAACTTGGAAAGTGCGGTCAGAAAGAAAAGCCTTGATCCAAGAGAGGAGGCGGCCACGAACTCCGATATGATCGAGCTTGCTCAGGAGACGTCTATGAGGCACGCGATCAAAGGCTCGAGCAAAATCGAGGTAAATGACATCAACCGGGTCACCCTTGTCAAGGGACTTTGACCAGAAATTGACGCATTCAAGAAGGTTTGTGATGACCGAGCGCCCCGGGAGGAAGCCATGTTGACAGTTGGGTTATAATGCCGTTTTCAAGTGAGAATTGCAGAACTTCATCCAATATAACTCTCTCACAAATTTTTGCTATGACTGGGACCAGGCTGATAGGGCGGTAGTTGTCAGCGCAATGCTTATCCCCTTTTTGAAAATTGGCGTAACACGTGCATTCTGCCAAGATGAAGGAAGAGAGGAAGTCTCAAATGACCGAGTGAATATTAAAGAAAGCGGGAGCGCTAGAGAATTGGCACATTCCTTGAGCAGTCTTGCCGAAAATCCGTCAGCTCCAGGTGCAGACTGGACATCTAGGGAGGAAAGTTTGGCCCTTACGATGGACGGAGAAAAAGTTATGTCCTTGAGCTCAGCGGACGCGCGAGGGGTGATTGATGCGGGAGGTGAACCAGTTTCTCGAGTAAAAGATGACGAAAAAGAGTCAGCCAAAAGGTTTGCAGACTCTTCCGGATTCGAGCACGGCCTACTGCTTTGATCATTGACCAAAGGAGCTTCAACCTTTGTGTTCAATGTAGACCTGACGTATTTGTAAAACCCCTTACGATCACCAGATCTAGTCAGCTTTAGCTCATAGTCTCTTTTGGCAAAACACTCCATAGAATTTATCCTTTATTTAAGGAAAGCACCTTATCATTTGAATTTTCAACATTGCCAGTGCCCTATTTACGAAGATAGTCAAACGTAAACATCATAACTCTATAGAATAGCTCTTCCTCGTATATAAATTCAATTCAAATGTTTGGAGAATCAATCTACTTGTCACAAAGAACAGTTGTATACAATTCATTCAATGGCAACGTTTCTGAGCATTTAGCTCCTTCATCAGGCCTATGAATAGCGGTTATAAATCATTCGAATACATCGAAATCATCAAATAAATGTTCACACAATAAAATGACATTCTCAGGATAGAATTAGAACCACAGCAAACAAAACGTATTGGTATAAACAAATGCATCGGGCAAGACAGACTGCATTAAAATGTGTGAGACATACAAAACTTCAAATTCAAAACGAAACACGAACTACCGCGCAATAGTGATTGCGCGGTATTTTTAAACTCAATGATACAACTGTTCTTTGTGACTGATATTCCTCACCATCGAATTAAATCTTCGGAACGATAATTTTATCTGAAACAATCTTCTTGTTTTATCACATAGTCCAAACAACGCCTTCGTGCATAACCAAATGCGTTTAATGAGCATTCACACTCAAATCAGTTAAACATAACAAAACAAACAATTAGCTCCTTCAAACTCAGATTCTAGAGTGGAAAACCCCATATTTCCTTCGAATGTCCAAAGGGGACAGACACACAAGCCCTGGGTGCGACACATGTGACCCCAAAACAGTATTTTGACCGGTTATAACGTCAACGGCGATTTGTATTCCGTCAACTTCTCCAATATTCTAGTTTATGATTGTTTGACGTGAAGTTTCTCCATCTCTTTTGAGTTCATCTCGGGAAATTCGCCTGTCCGATCGGAAAGTCTTTGTTTCCGTTTTGATATTTTAATGGGGAGGACTGCAGTTGAAGTTTTCAGTGAGTATTTATTTTTGAGCTGAATTGTGTGAATGATGATAAATCGATTCGGTTGGTTGATGAAGGGAATTCTATTGTTTATTCAGGATGAATTTTCAGGAATTAACTCTGTAGGACATTCGAAAAATTCTTATGATTCTTCAGAGGGATTATTGGAATCATTCAAAATATGTATAGGTGCTGAACTACTATTCTCGATATTTTCAGAATATTCTGAGAAATTGTACCTTCAATAAAACATTAAATTGGGAAATCAATAGAAATATTACAAGAGAAAATACAACAACAAGACATGTGTATGAATCAATGAAACTGTCAGAATCACTAAAATCAATTACACCAGCTCACTCTATGAACAACCATTGAAATGAAAAATGAATATTCATCAGAATAATAATTCGTAATCCAATTCATCCATAATTTATTATTATTTCGGAAATCGATCGTTTGCTTTTGCGTATTGAATGACACGGTTCATACTACAGAATGATAATGGAAGTAAAATGGAAGCTGAAAATTCACATGCTGGTGAAAGATTATCCCATATTTCTTTTTCTTTGTTGTTGTCGGATCTTGCATTAATTGATTTCATATTTTTTTCTTCTGATGTATCAGAATTTGTGAAAACACTCAAACAGGTCCACTTTGATGACAGGTTATTATGATCCAGAATACAAAGCTTGTTTCTGCTAGCAACCCTATGGAGCGGGTTGCAACCCCATCAGGAATTTGAATAGAGAAATTATGAATTTGAATAGAAAAATTATGAATTTGAATAGGAGAAGTATGAATTTGAATAGGGAAGTGAAAAGTTTTGTAGCACGAATGTACGCATGGATTCAAATTTTTGTGAACCATCAGTTTGTGTTCTAAATATAAGGTGAATGTTTCAGTTAGTTTTACCTTAATTCCATTAAACCACCTTGTCATTTCCAGTTAATACAACACAAACTGCAGGTTATTTTTTGTGGTGCAGGGACAGATTTATCATTGAAATCCGGCTATACCCCTTCATAAGCATAGATAACGATGCAAGATTCCATCGCCTCCAAAAGTTACCCGTGATTGCGAATATTCAAAGATTGCCGTTTTCAGCAAATTCTCCAGATATAAATCACATTGAACTTATGAGTAGTAAAAAAACTAATCCACCTAGCACCCTCTAGGAATCTACACTCGTTGCTCAAAAAGATTGAACGAAATTCCAATGCATACCTACCATTAACACCCTTTTATGTCATTTATTATACACAGAAACGTAAAGACCTCATTACAGAGGTTTCGCTGTAAAGTCTTTTCTTCATTTTTTATTATTTTATTACGTACTTATATTGAGCGCTGTTTTCTTCAAACGATTACTATATCGTTTTGCCCAAATGTCTGTAATTTTCGAATTTGAGCCGAAAATGGTCTCAAACGATAGGATTCTACTACCTGATGACGAATTCCTGGTCAAATTCAATTCTGTCTGTGTCAATAACTTTCGAAGGAATTGTCCTAGGGACTTGCAATTTACAGGATGAGTTCGGTTCCCAAATGGCTAGGCTGAGTTCGTTAACCAGCCAAATCGTACAGGGTGTTCCATAAAATATGGCCATTCAAACTTTGATCTTCAATATCTCAGGCTAAACGAAACCCATCAAAATGAAATGTTCCGTCCATATGCAAGATACTCTTAATAAAATTCGTGCAAAATTTTGTGGCCCTAGTATTAATAAAATCATAGAAAATTAAATTAGAATATTGAAAATAAGAATTTTATATCTCCATACAAATATTCGATTCAAATGAAATTTTTTTTATAAATGAAGATAGATACACTGAATGTTCATGCAGAATTTTGTGGCCATAGTTAAACAGATCCAAAGAAAATTCAATTGGAATATTGAAAAAAGAAAGAATCTTTATATTCCATAAGAGGATACCCAATTCAAGTGAATTTTTTGAATGAATGAAGACTGTTATACTGAATTTTCATGCAAAATTTTGTGACCATAGTGTCACAGAAAATTTAATTGGAATATTGAAGAGAAGAATCTATATATTTCCATAACAGAATAACCAATACGATTAAAATTTATTTTGTGAATCAAGACTGATATACTGAATTTCCATGCAAAATATCGAGAGGATCGCATCATCAGAACCATAGAATTTAATTTTTGTAATTAATGAACGATCGCTCAAAAGCTTCTGCTGAGGTCATTTCTTAATATTGTTTTTCTTGTATTTTCATTATGCATGGTTGAAAATTCATTTAGCCATTACATCGGTTACATAAACATATAATATGTGTAGAAATAGATTTGTCAAATTATATAGTGTCAAATTATTTCAGTATTATTTAGTGGCCAAAAGATATGTCGCTTTCTACATTCATGGATTGTGAACCTGTTGGTATTCCTTGTCCATGAATAAAAAACTCGATTCTCTGTACACAAGTTCATGAATACTTTTCAATTCAGAGTTGGTATTTCTTAAAGACAATGCAATAGCCCAGAAACTCCCCCTCGAGGTAACAAAAGCAGTACAAGAAACACGCTCAGTTAGAGTTTCATTTTTCACGACGTAGAATCCTGATAAACAAGGAGTAGCTCCCCTAGCGTTCCTTTCAACTAAGCCGGATCTAAACACCGGTGTCGTTTGAACGGATTCAAATTACCCGAAGTTTCGTGCTTCAATTCGATTACCCCTTTCAATGCCCCAAAATCCGCTTTTATTGAATTTTATCCGTGAAAACTTTCGGCGAAACTAAGTCGGAAAATCGTCCCTCGCCCTGCTTTCCTCGGCGAAGTTTTCCCCCTCACGTGTCTAGGACTTTTCTTCGCGCTTTTCCTCGAGATACCCGAGACATCCGAAGTGATCCCTGTCGTTAAGGGAAAGCACAAGAACTTTGGAGTAACTGTTAAATTAAAAACATTACCAGGAACAAGTAACAAGTACCGAAACTCGGAAAAATTCCTCGAGGTGGTCAAATTGAATTTATTGCGAAGGGGCCTTAAGTTTTTCTAATTGAATTTCCGTTTTTCCGAGACAATGCTTCTTGTTTTAGGTATGAGAATAATTAGCTTAGTTCTTGTGAGATGGAAACAGGATTCAATTCTTCGTTTGAGGGTGAATGTTTCGGAATTAAGGTTGTGATTGAGTTCTGGAGATTTTTTATCGAAAGTGAAATTGCAGCCGTCTGACGAAGAATTTAATTTCAAAATTTTTTTGCTGAACTTAAATGATGATACAATTGTAACTGATGAGATGCTTATTGTTAATTAAGAATTAAAAATTAGGAAAACAGGCGTCAGACGTCTGCTAATCATAGAATATAAATCCACAGCCACAACCGTCATGGTCGTTAGTCTCAATTCCTCTTCTATGAACATGCATAATATCTATAACTTATAAGTCATACTTTTCCCAAATATCATCATTAAGATCTCTCGCATATTAATTCAGTTACACAGTAAGTATTCGATGGTTCACGTCAAGTGTATGGTTATATCATAGAAAATCTAGTTTTTTTTCTGGGCGAAGACATATTCAGATGACTTGGATGAATAAAAATTTAAATAATAAAATGAAAAAATACAATTAATGAACAATATTAATCAGTGAGCGAACATTATTGATCAATTTCATATACGTTAAATCCACCTTTGAGGTGGACGGAAAATGATATTTAGATGACAGCGATCAATTCTCTTTATCCACGACTATTGTATAATCCACCCATCATACGTCTATTCGCTCATCCATAATACCCATTAATCACAAGTGAATAATGGGTTATTATGCACTGCTGTCAGATGCTTCATAGCTTCAAATTTAGTGCTATATACTTTGAATTTACATTTCTTCAGTGTTCTGAAGTACTGCAATTAATGAATATGGGTATTCCTTGTCAATCGAGGGCCAATTCTACTCTCATTATATAAAGTTAGGCAATTTTTTACAAGTTCTCCAAAATTTCTCAACTTGACTTTTTCCACACTTGTAAAATATTAAATTTTAAAATCTTCAAAAAATATATTCAGTAGTCGTGGATAAAGTAGAGTATGCCACTCTCGTATAATGTCTGATATTCACTCGGTGATTTGGACCACTCACCTGCGGCTCTCTGCCCAAATTTTATTATACGCTCGTTGGACAATATACTATTTTGTTAATATTCAATGACGTTTATTTCGTTGACAAAAAACTATTAGTCAAATTTGAAAATAACGAGAGCTATCGCTTTAAGTTCATCCATTTATAAATTCGACTTTAATGTTTGAATCTGAAACTTAGGTCTGAAGCCATTCCTGATTCTAGTTAGGAAACGCCCCCTACAACTCTAATACTAAAATCCTACTACGTTTTCGGTTAATTGATTAATTTTGACACATAGATGACGCTGAAAAGGATACATTTTTCAATACAGAAAACTGTTATAATGGGCGCCAATTACGAATTATCGAAAATATTAAAAATAAACCACAATTTGAAGATGGAATTGAAAAACAAAGGAAATTTAAACAGGATAGTGCTTCTCCAATTGTGTTCATTCGATATGTAGAAAAATGCTCACCGCACATTCTAATTCTACAACAGCTGCTGAGATCAATATCTCTTCGCCCAGAATATATCCATTTGAGATCACTGATATTAAAAAGCAATGAGAAACAAAGATACATGATACGAGTTTCAATACCTACATTTCCATTTTCTCAGGTTCAGAATTGGTCTTTTTATTATTTTGCAGTTCATCACCATACAATATGCTTCGTAAATCCTTATGAATTTCAAAGATGCACATACAAAATAGATAAACACAAACACAATACGAAACGCAACTGAAACAAAACCACGAAGAGGTAATCCACGTGCAATCATGACAATGTTTTCAAATTTCCTTGTTTTGCTCAAAATGACCTCTACAATCTCTGATTTTACCCATTCTCCTAAATTTTAGTACTTAATCCTGACACATAGATGGCGCTAACATAATCGTAATCGCTCCGTTTCCTATCTTTCTCTCGTTAATTTTTGGATGAAGTATTATGAATACTTCATCCAAAAATTGAAGTGAAGCAGTTCATAGCATTTCTGAGTAAACGTTAAATTAATGGGTTCACAGGTTGTTCCGAAGTTGTTACCGCGAACGTAATTCAAAACAAAATAGATTCTTTCTTCTCTGTTGAATGAATCATTTCGTTTGAAAACCCTGTACAATCCAAAAAACACAAAAACGCATTCACCGAAACGAATAAAACAACAATTTTCAGTACGAATACCATCCGGATGCAACGTCAAATTCAATTTTTGATGAAAATTTATTTAGAGGTTCTGTTCAACATGGAATCCTTATTATTCCGTCAGTTCTAGTGAAAAATGGATAGAAGCCCTACCACACCGGACCTATCCACTTCAAGCGATGAAATATGCCGCTTCTAGGGACGATCTATCATCGTAATCAGTTTTCTTTTGTTTCGTTGCGGAGGATCTTAGTTTTTCCGACCTCGATCTGTGGAAATTTAATCTGGATTCCACCCTGGTTCCATCAATTTTCAATTTCTAAATTGTGGGCGAAGAACAATGAAACGCTAGGTGGAGACGAGGCGGTCTGCAAACTTCCCACAATGCTTTTGGATTCTGTTTTCATCTATTTTGCCGACTGAACTGCGAGCGATACTGATGCATCTCTGACTCTGACCTGAAGTTATTAAGACTCCTATTGAATTTGAGGTTTGTTCGCGATATGGATGAATGAATGAAGATTTTTTTATTTTTTTGTGTCGGGTAAAGCCAGTACAGTACATGTTTCACTTCATGTCATCAATAATGTCATAAAAGCATCTGAATTTTCCTAGAAAAACGGAAAAATACGTTGCTGAGTAATATTTGAAGAAGAAGCGTGAGTGCTGGTGGCAACAACAATCCGAGTCGAAGACGAGGACTTTTGCACTTGCACGATTGCTTTTTGTTAAAAAAATTTACTTTGCTTATGGTTTTTGATTTTTTTTCAGAAGAAGAAAAATTAGATGCTCGAATGGTATTTGACAAGACTATCCATGAGTAACAGATTATCAGCATGCATATGTATAGGTATCGTGTTTTTTTTTCTTAAAAAACTGTAAATGTTTCTACACTACTGGAAAAAATTAAAGGATCAAAAAAAAATTCCAAATTTTTCGGCAATTTTCAACATGCCGTAACTTTGAGAGGAATGGTCGTACAAGGAATTTAAAAAAGAAATTGTAGCTCCAAGTGTCTAGTTTTTGGATTAGAACTTCAAAATGTTTTGGTGTCATCGGTTGTTGAGTAATCTTGAAGAGACCATCATCAAAAAAAAATTCGAAATTTTTTCAGTTTTTTCCTTGGTCTACGGGCTTGGAAAAATTTTTTTTTGCTCAATCACTATGAGGATTGGATAGTTTCTTCATTCTGTTTTAATCTCATATTCTATAGATTTTGGTATATCCACTTCTTGTCAAGATATCGGCCTTCAAATGAAAAAGGATTCTTTTGCCTTTGAATATCGATACCTCGGCAACCAATGATTGCACAGAAAGCTAAAAGTGGGTTTCAGGAACTTGAATGAATTCCCTTCAACGGTTAGCCATTGCTTTTCCGAAAAAAAAAAATTACTCTTCTGTCACATGAATTTGAAAATGCAACAAAAAAAGGTCTTTTCGTGGTGTTTTCGGAATACGAGCGCTGGATCGAAAATATTGTGGGAACAGAAAATGTTAAGTGTGCAATTTACAGTTCAATAAGTCCACAAAAATCTCACAAGAGCCAAATTAATCCAGCCAACCGTTTTCGTGTTTCACTCGATCGAATTTCTGAAAAAATTAAAGGATCACGTTTCTTGCCCTGAAAAGCTCATCACCTTTATATCTTGAAAAAACGAGAAAAAAAAGTTCACCAATTTTTCTCTACAATTTCATTACAGAAAGTTATTGAACTTTCAAAAAAGAAAAAAAAATTCTCAAAAAAATAAAAATAAAAAAAAAATTTCCTCATATTTTGGAACTAGGAATTTTTTTTCGATTTTTTCGAGAAATTTTTTTTTCTATTTTGGAAGTTCATTATCTTTCTGCAATGAAATCGTTGAAAAGGGTCGTGAATTTTTTTTTCTTGTTTTTCCGAGATAATAAAGGTTTTGAGCTTTCAGAGCAGGAAACGTGATCCTTTAATTTTTCAGAAATTTGATCGGGTGAAACACGAAAACGGTTGGCTGGATTAATTTGGCTCTTTGTGAGATTTTTGTGGACTTATTGAACTGTAAATTGCACACTTAACATTTTCTGTTCCCACAATATTTTCGATCCAGCGCTCGTATTCCGAAAACACCACGAAAAGACCTTTTTTGTTGCATTTTCAAATTCATGTGACAGAAAGAATAATTTTTTTTCGGAAAAGCAATGGCTAACCGTTGAAGGGAATTCATTCAAGTTCCTGAAACCCACCTTTAGCTTTCTGTGCAATCATTGGTTGCCGAGGTATCGATATTCAAAGGCAAAAGGATCCTTTTTCATTTGAAGGCCGATATCTTGACAAGAAGTGGATATACCAAAATCTATAGAATATGAGATTAAAACAGAATGAAGAAACTATCCAATCCTCATAGTGATTGAGCAAAAAAAAATTTTTCCAAGCCCGTAGACCAAGGAAAAAACTTAAAAAAATTTCGAATTTTTTTTTGATGATGGTCTCTTCAAGATTACTCAACAACCGATGACACCAAAACATTTTGAAGTTCTAATCCAAAAACTAGACACTTGGAGCTACAATTTCCTTTTTTTAAATTCCTTGTACGACCATTCCTCTCAAAGTTACGGCATGTTGAAAATTGCCGAAAAATTTGAATTTTTTTTTGATCCTTTAATTTTTTCAGTAGTAGTGTATATCGGGGAACCATTGTGATTCAAAATACGTGTTCTAAATATAGCGGAATCAAAACGAGGAAACATGTCATGAATATACATGAATGTACTATAAAATAATCAAGATCTTGAATGGGTGAATCTTGCATTTTGAGCTTCAGGTCTACTTTGCTCCATTTCTTTCCAACTGATTGCGTTAAGTATCTATTGCTTCAGTAACTGAGGCAGGTTGAGGGATGGAATCTCTTCTTCAACCAAACACCCCAGGCGTTAGTGACCTATGGTGAGATGGCTTGCACTTCAACATAAACACTGCTTTAATATACTATTATCATTTTTTTCATTCGAATTGAGGTAGGTTAGCCTTCCAGGAACTGCGAGCATGTAGATCTTTCTTTCCCTAACCCATTCTTTCATGAAAACCCAAGGAGGTCGTTGATTAAACCGACACCTCTCCAGGAGCCTTAGCCGTTAGCTCTTAGATTTGCCCAAATGAATTGTTCTTAGGCCATCCAGCTCCGAACACTTGCATTCCACTTGTTCATCTGTTTCTGCTCTTAGACCACAAAGCCTGCAATTCTCATCTGCTAACTTTCCCATGCGGTGAAAATGTTGTTTGTACCCTGTCAGCAGTCCCACTGTCACCCGAAGCTCAGCTTGTGACAGCTTCATGAGCTTTTTGATATAGGTAGGTGAATAGCCTGGCACCTATAGTAGAGTCACTTCATAATATAATAAGCTGATTTTCACTTTGCAAATTTGTCGGATTGCAAAGTGCAAAGTAAAAACTTGCAAAGTATTTTGGTGCAATAGGCCCCTGTTCCAAATAGTTAACTCTTTCTTCAACCATACATAAATAAATCTGATGATCCTTCGAGCAGGATGAATCAGTCCCTAATCGCTCCATATCATCTGCAGCGTCCTTCCACAAAAACCCCCCTTTTCCAGGTGAACAAGAGCATCCAGACACTCATTCCCGTCTGCAATCTCCTGTAAAAACAGCCGTTTTTCTCTCATGTTCCCAGTAATTCACTTTCCTTGTATCTCGAACCCGAATTGTCCCATATCGCGATTGCCACTACTTCGTTTTGTAGATGTACCCGTACTAACAACAATTGCCGAATTGTGTTACATCGGCTTATCGTGTTCCTTTCGGCCCCTGGGAGCAGTTTGCAGGCTGCAAAACCAGGCTCCAGGCCGAGCTAATTTCGTTCTAGATGTTGTTAACTTGTTAGCTCGATTGCGATAATAATGCTGTTTTGGCTGATGCACCTGTGTTTATTCTGGAAATTGCAATATTATGACCGTTATCTGAACGTAATACGAGTCATTTGGGTTGGATAATTATCATATCGAAATGTTGCTTGCGGTGAGCGATGAGATAGATGTGGAATTGTGGAGTTGTGTTTTGAAAAAAGGGTGTATTGTCTTTTTCGGAGTGTGAGCAGGAAAAGTTGGAGGTGATTTATGAAAGTTTAGATAATTAGCTTATTATGTTGCACAACATTTCTCTCGACATACAGTTTTTGCGTGCTTTCACTTTTCTCTTCACTTTTTACATTGCACTTTTCAATTATGAATGCGTTTCGAGCAACGTTATTCATTTGAAAAGTGAAAAGATGCAAAGTATTTGGTGCAATGGGCCCCTGTTGACATAAATATCTACCTTGAGTTGGATGTTCAGGGTGAAATACTGCTGTGTGAATCTATAGGAGATGAACAATTATTATAACGGGTCCTGTAGATAGCTTCTTGAACGTTTTAAGTCATGGAAGATCATCAAGAGCCAAACTTACTTTGATGAACCATCCTGGCTTCAGAGCAATTCGCCATTCAGTTCCAAAGCTCCATTAAACTCTGTATCTACCAGAGCTTGAAACTAGATCTGCGTTTCTCATTTTTCGTATGATTATCTTGTCCAAGACATTCTTTGCGCAGGCTCGCAATAGCTAGGCATACTATTACTAAGTAAACAGAAGTTTCCTCCTCTTCCCGTTAGAGTCTACAGTCGCCAGTTCCTGTAAGCGATTCTCCTCATATGCTTCCTATAAGGTGACAATTTATGGTAATACAGCCTATGAAAAGGGGCGAATTATTCTATGAGATCCAAATAATAATAACGATTTGTTCCTGGGGTATCCTTCCAGAGTGCTTCTGTTTCAGTTTCTCCATTCTCTGAATACTCTTTTTCGTAGGTGCATCAACCAATGAGAAAAAAAGCATTTACCTATACCTCAGGAGAATTTTGGGCCATTAAGTGGCATTCATGTTCCCTCTCCAGCTAGTGTGTTTGTGTCTTCATTCCCTTCGATTCCTTGTTGTTGTTACCCACTTCCATATTAGCTTTGAGTCGATGACAAGTTTAGTGCTTTAATAGCAGCTTGATTAGCAGAATGGATCACACTGCCACACCTTTGTTTGTTTTTTCAGGTTTCTATCTAAGCATATTTCGATTGCAAGTATTTCTGTCTGAAGAACACCCGTGTTTATGCAAACCATTATCGGTTTGAAATCTTGAACATTTCATCATTCTATGAAACCAAAAAAAATTGCCACATATCTGTCTCCACTGAAATAATAACAAGGGAGAAATTTGAATATATATTTCAATATAATACTATCTGACCCCAAAGGTCAAATCAAAACCTCCTCATCTAAAATTCATATCCTCCAAGCTCGCCGCTCCGAAAGGAACAATATGAGCTCCTCCATCTTCCTTTTATTCAAGACCGTCAATGATCCACCTAGTCGGGTAGCCATACAAACCTACATTATTCATAGATTTTCGGCGACACCAAAGCACACTTCAATTCAACCTTCAGCACAATAAAGCTGCTAAACAAATTATAAGGGGCTTTTCAATGGCTCCGTAATGCCCGCTGCCAGCCTATGATAACTTGATGAATATTTAAAGCTCCATACCGCCGAGGCTCCCTGGAGTTAACAGACTCAACAACGGGGTAAGAGTAACGTGGCGGCCCACTTACTGAAAATGAATTCGTTACTGTAAGCTCGTCACTTCCCTCCAACTCCCTTCCTCCACACTCCAACGAATGAATAAATTATCGACATTAATAAACTAACGACTTGTTGTTTTGCGTTGAACCGGAATGTTGGATTAGGTGGTTGCAAGCATGTTAGCATGTTTTTAGAGGGTATCGTTATGTCTATCTTCGAGGGAGTTAAATGTTTGTAGACAAGGATAATAGAGTACACGGTCGGCTGGTTTCGATGTCTAGAGCAAGCTTCTGCTGAACTACAAGAACTGTAAGATAGATGAAGCATTCTCACAAGTTTCTCTTGGCCATAAAAAGCCATCCTAAATTTACTTTGTTTATATTCTGATCATCAACAACTTCTTCGAATGAGTTCCCTATTTTCATATCCTAACTTTCTGTCAGTTCCTCTTCTTCCTTGTTCCAACGAATTTAGGAGTCATTGGCATCAAAATACTAACGACGCGTTGCTTTTTCGTTGAATTGTTGGATTAGTTATACATATCTTGGTCCTCGAATCTTCAATAAATTACCATGTGAAACAAAAAACATTAACTCAATCAATTTTTTCAAGAAATATGTAAAAAATTGGGTTTTAAGCTTACCGCGATCCACGGTTCATGCTTTAATTGATCTTAAGACTTTCCTTATAGAAAATAAATCAACTGTTTCATCCTACTTGAGTTCCTTGCTTTCAGTTTGTGTTTCTTTTTTTTCGTTGACTATATGCTGCTTCATGATCTTACTACACTGATGCTCAGTTGCAGGAACGTCCATTAAAATTTAAAGGTCATTAAACCCTTAATCCTCCATTAGTTCCTTGTAATAACTGCAGGAACGTCCATTAAAATTTAAAGGTCCATTAAACCCTTAATCCTCCATTAGTTCCTTGTAATAATGGAGGATTAAGAGTTTAATGGACCTTTAAATTTTAATGGACGTTCCTGCAACTGACACTGAATATAGTGTTGTGGGCATTATCGCAGACAAGTTTGAACTTACCTGGTATTGTGTTTAAAGTTTTCTATTCTTTGTTGACACTTCATTTACTGATTTATTTCGAATAGAGATGGTAGCCTTATTTCTATCTTGGAAGGTGTTAAATGCAAGATCATTATGTTTGTAGACAAAAGGATAATACAGTGCACGCAGGTCTGCTTTTCTTGAACCAGAAGGAATAGAAGATGAATTGAGAATTTCCACAGGTTCCTCTTGAATCGAAAGACGTCAACCTGTTTCCTTTATTTTCATTACGACAGTTCAAACTCATCTGTAAGAGGTCTTTGTGCCCTCGTTTCTTAGTTCCATAGTTTTAGCTGCTTTTTCTCTACTCACTTCAATGAATGAATAAATTATCGACATTAATAAACTAACGACTTGTTGTTTTGCGTTGAACCGGAATGTTGGATTAGGTGGTTGCAAGCATGTTAGCATGTTGGAGAGGGTATCGTTATGTCTATCTTCGAGGGAGTTAAATGTTTGTAGACAAGGGATAATAGAGTACAGGGTCGACTGGTTTTGATGTCTAGAGCAAGCTTCTGCTGAACTACAAGAACTAGGAGATAGATGAAGCATTCTGACAAGTTTCTCTTGGCCATAAAAAAGCCATCTCAACCTTACTTTGTTTATTTTTATCATCACCAAATCATACTTCCTCGAATGAGTTCCCTAGTTTCTTAGTATCCTTATTTTTTGTCAATTCATTCCCTTCCTTGCTTCAACGATTTTTTGAATCCTCTTCATCAAAAAACTAACTAGTGTGCTTTTTCGTTGATGTTGGATTAGTTGTCACAAGCATGTTAGAGTCTATATTAGAGAATGTTAAATGTGAGATCATTATGTTTGTAGACACATGATAATGGGGTACATGCTCGATCAGCTTCGATGTCTAGCTCAAGTTTGTTTTGAAGCAGAAGAAGATGAATAAAGGTTTTTCACGGGTTTTTCCTGAATGGAAAAACGTCATATTAACCTTATTCACTTCATTTGTATCATCAACAGTTCAATATTCCTCAAATGAGATCTTGGAGTGCTTTATTTTCTAGTATATCTATACTTGTCCTCCCCTTACTCCAACGAATTGATGAATTATCGACATTAATACACTAACGACTTGTTGTTTTGTGTTGAACCGAAATGTTGGATTAGTTGGTTGCAAGCATGTTAGCATGTTAAGAGGGTATCGTTATGTCTATCTTCGAGGGAGTTAAATGTTTGTAGACAAGGGATAATAATAGAGTGCAGGGTCGACTGGTTTCGATGTCGTCTAGAGCAGCTTCTCCTAAACTACAAGAACTAGAAGATAGATGAAGCATTCTGACAAGTTTTTTCTTGGCCATAAATAGCCATCTCAACCTTTCTATGTTTATTTTTATCATCAAAAAATCAAACTTCTCCGAATGAGTTCCCTAGTTTGGTAACTAATTTTCTGTCACTTCCTTTCCTTCCTTGCTCCTTGTTCAAAACGCGTTGCTTTTTCGTTGAAATGTGAATGTTTGATTAGTTGGTTTTGGTTACAAAAATCTTAGAGAGAGTAGCGTTATTTCTATCTTGGAGGGTGTTAAATGCAAGATCATTATGTTTGTAGACGAAGAGATACTGGAGTGCATACAGGACTGCTTCTCCTGTACCAGAAGGAATAGAAGATGAATTGAGAATTTCTACAAGTTTCTTTCGAATTGAAAGACGTCAAACTTGTTTTCTTTATTTTCATTACCGACAGTTCAAACCTACCTGTATGAGGTCTTTAGTGCCTTAGTCTTTCAGTTTCCTAGTTTTCCGTTATTTGGAGAATACAAAACCAATAAGATAAGATAAGAATGCAAGGTTGATCTGGCATTCCTAGTCTAGCTTAAACAGATCTGGGATAATCAGGAGGTTAGTCTTATAACTTGTTAACGGTACAAAATAGGTATTCTCCATGTCAATATATGTTTTTATGATGAATCCAGTTTATGAAATTCTGTACTTAGATATAAAAATAATTCAAGCCGCGAATAATATTATTGAAATCAACCAATATCAAACTCATACTTTGGGGCTAATCTCGTCCTCGTTCAAGGCAAAATGCAAGGAAGTGGTATCAAACAGAGCACCTATGGATGGCCATTTCGACCTGATTAGGACTCATCAGCACAGGATAGCTATGAATGATACAAGGTTTTCTCATAACTTCAAGCGAAATGGCATCTTCTGTCAGGTATAAATATACCGAAGACGCCATGTCTAGTTCCATACGAACAACCTTCTTCCATAGCATGAACCTTGAAGGAAGTACCGAGATGCTTACCATTTGACCGAAGCGCTCGAAGTTCCAAGAAAATCATGTATCATTCATAGCTTTCCTGTGCTGATGAGTCCTAATAAGGACAACTAATTAATGTTACCAAATGCCAGTTGATCTGTCATTTCGTTGCTGTGCACCCTAGTATGATCTGGTACCCAAACATGGTTTACCTGGTATTTTAACCGGATTGCTTTGAATGATAGTATGCATTTCCATACCAACTAAAGAGTACTACTATACTATATAAGAGTACTACTATACTATACCAGGATATTCGGGAGGTCAGTCTTATAACTTGTGAACCCCACAAAATAGTTCTTCATCATCACCAGCAAAGCTTCTGCCTCGGTATTCAATTCACTTTTCTAACTTCAGCCATATCTAATTCGTTCGAAATATAATCTGAATACTCTAAACACCCTGATCCATCTCGAATATTCCCACAGAAACATGAAAGCACCTCTCACTCACTCAAAAAACTTTCCATCATCGATCTCTGAAATCCAACCAAGAGTAAAGCCTCCGGCATCAATCAAAGTGGGCCATTAACCTGTGCCACCGCGCCAATTAAAGATTTCTCACGTACGTTACGTCTAGAATCGATCCGTCGAAAGCAGGGAGGATCAACCCCTAGTGGTAACTCAGGCACCTGAATATTTCAGCACGTTTGGCAGAGGTGTCCTATCGGCTTCATCTGCTTCAATTGCGGCTTCCACAAAGAGAATATAATATCAAATAACGTAGCCATCAACTAATTAATGTTACCACGTGGAATGTGAACGTAATTTATATTGCTTTCTGGTATGACGTAACGTGTTGATACAGATTTGGAGCGGTGGCATTCATAAAGGGTTGTTATAGTTGAGGTTCTGAAGCATTGTTGTTGTTTGTAGGTATCTATTTTGGTTACTTTGAAGCGTAGGCTTTTATTAAAATTATTAGGAACACCGTATTCTAATTATTTCTTTTGCTATTTTTTTGTTAGAGGTGAATTTCATAACTTAAAACGCCACCAAGAATGATATGAGATGATGTTTTTTCACACATTTTGATAACTTCTATTCATATACAAATACATAGGAATATCTTCTTGCCATTTTTTTTCTGGTTTCCCATTTCTCTTTTCTGATGAACCTCAATTCTCCTTGGTGCACATGATGAACAAAGAAGAGTTAGACGACTTCAGGTAGATATACGTCAACCTCAGTTTGACATTGAGTTTCATGTAAACCGGACTCATCAGCACAGGATGGCACTGAATGATACAAGGTATTTCTTGGAACTTACAGCGAAATGGCATCTTCTGGTATAAATATACCGAAGACGTCATCTCTAGTTCCATACAAAAACCTTCTTCCATAGCATGAACCTTTAACAAAGTAGCGAGATGTTTACCATTTGTCGCATTGACCGAAGCGTTCTTGCATTTCGAAATGTACGTCTTCAGTCCACGACGCGGTGCGCTCAGGGTAAGTCAGTTGACCGTAGTAGTTAAATAATAGGAAGAGATTTAACGCGCAACATCGCCATGAATATCAAAATAGTGAAAACAGAGTGTCAACTGACGTTGCCCTGAGCGCACCGCGTCGTACACTGAAGACATAAAATTTGCGAAATGCAAGAACGTTTCGGTCAATGCGACAAATTGTAAACATCTCGCTACTTCGTTCAAGGTTCATGCTATGGAAGAAGATTTTCGTATGGAAATAGAGATGGCGTCTTCGTATTTATACCTTAAAGAAGATGCCATTTCGCTGTAAGCTCCAAGAAATTCCTTGTATTATTCAGAGCTACCCTGTGCTGTTGAGTCCTATAGGACGAATGGCCATCTATAGGTGCTCTGTTTGATACCATTTCCTTGCATTTTGACTTGAACGAGGACGAGATTACCCCGAAGTATGAGTTCCAATATTGGTTGATTTCAATCGATGATAATTATTCTCTGCTTGCACTATTTCGATATTCATGGCGATGTTACGTGTTAAACCTCTTCTTTCTATGGATAATGTTATTGGTGACAGAAGCAGACAAACGCCAGCAGTCATATAAATAAAAACATTTTTTGTCACGTAATTTCAAAGCTCCCAAAAAACCGATACTATTTCAACTAGGTATCCAACAAAATCCCCAAAGGTAACCGAAATATCAACCGATATCTTACCATGACAAAGCCCCGATCTAAATTTACAACCGATCCCAACAATACACATCCTTCGTCATTCCGAACACATGTCGGCCAAACCGATATCAGCAATCCCATTCTGCCCGAATAATACCTGGTGATAATTCAAATTCAGCGGCGTTTCGGAACGCGCCACCTGTTATTCAGCAGGAAAGTTCGTTAACGTGCGACCCCTATCGTGAAATGCATGCCTTCGGGGGACAATAACGCGGCCGAAACGTTTTAATTTCGATTCAACGCCTACTCTCGCTTATTCAGACGTGCTGTTTACCATATTGGATTCTCCCCGCGACCGCCAAATGGGATTGGTCGCTGTGTATATGGGGTGGTCTAGTTTCCGAGACCTTTATGAATAATTCTATAGTTTCACCTTCTCACAGTTCTCACTTCGAGCTTCGTGAAGATGTGTTCTGGAACTGGAATTGTAGATTAAAATGTTTCATCCACTTAACGTAGGTGTAATTAACAGGGATTGTGGAGGTGTGGGTAATTTTATGAGTTTGCAAGATGGTTTCGGGATTTTGCTAGGTCATGATATAGTACAGTGCCGGATTCAATCGAGAAAATGTCAAAAAATGCCGGAAGATTTGTCACGCTTGTTCGCGTGATACATCCTAAGCTCAGCTCAAGTATGGAAGTAGAGAATAATATTGATCCACCAAAGTTATCATATATTCAACTCATATTTTGGAGCTAGTTTCTTTAACGTTCAAAGAGCCTACAAAACACTAAATATTATACAGAGCATCTAGAGGACTGCTGTTTAAGCCTATTGGCACTCACCAGAGAGATTGCCCTGAAAAAAATGAGGCAGTGTCCGGCCCTTCATTTTCACGATCTACTGCTTTAAGGCCTGTTATCAAAGATTAGTTTATAGAGTATAGAAAGATAGAAAACGGCCTTGTATTCGTAGTATTGAAAAACGACTATATTTTTTAGTTTACATTTGACCTACCGATGGCACTGAAGATCATTTTGTGATAAGAATTGAAGCCAAATTCGTATAATTAGGATGTTTCATTTCTATATTTTGAATCCATGTTTTTCAATTAAATTCGGTATTTCATGTGCATTTAATATTTTCATTATGCATTCAAAGACGATAGAACAGAAATATTAGTAGTATTGTAAGGTTTATACATGGATTAAATATGAATATACTTACTTAGTGCGTCGGTTCAATTCTGGCTTTTGCCTCACCTTAATAGCAGCTTCGTTGTCCACCATCAATTTTGGATTTGACCGAAAACTTAGACTTTCCTTGTAAAGTCACTTCAACCATTTCATTTTCACTAGCAGCCACTATTTGTGCCTCTGTTGTGGAAATTGTAGCCAAGATACATATATCTTTACCAGCACACATACATAACACACCAGTTGAGCATCCAGTTTCACTATCTCCTTCCTGATCTGCATCACTGAAGGCTACAAACTCAACTCTTTTGACTGATTTGTACCTAAAACCAAGTTCTATTGTGCCCTTCAGATAACGAAATATCCCTTCAACTTTAACACAATATGCGTTCGTTGGAATTCTCACTTCTTTTGAGACAACACTAACGTCCAAAGCTATATCTGGTCCTGTTGTTCTATTTGAAATGAAAAAAATATTTTTGCAAACGAATTTATCGTATTTTTTTTTTATAAATGACATTTCTCATATATATTGATTTAAAAACTAATAATCAATTATCATAGAACCAGAATTTTAACCATTCTATAGTAAAATTAGTTTACATTTGACCCAGAGATGGCGATCATACTCTGTAGTCGTGTCGTTTCCTATCTTTATACTATAGTCAGTCTGTTCACGAAAGTTTGAGCCGTCAGTTGGTCATGGAAATTTGGCATATTCCACTGTGTATATCAAAATTTTAGGTTATGTTGTTCATTTTCTTGTCAGATTGATACGCAAAGTTGTCAATAGGTCATAGAGTTCTCTGATAACTGGGAAGCTCGTCGGACGAGGCCGAAAACATTCGGCAACGTTGACTTTATTTTACGTTATGACAGCAAATACTGCCCACTTCAGATAAATAAACGAACTCCCACTTTGTGCTCAAACTTTGGTGAACGGACTATACAGGTTTGGAAATACACATCTGAAATATACGATATACAATGCATCAGACAGAGAATTCTTCAATCCAGTTGCACAGATGAATAGTCGAGACAATCACTTGCTGTAACACACTGAATTCAGTTGTCTTACTTCATTATTCGAGTCTTGTCTCTCTCTTATCGTTTTGAGGAGCGTAATTCTTTAGTATGGTAGGCAACGGTAAATACTTGAATACTTGTATTACGGGCAGCCTGGCAAATTAAAAAATTCTATACGTGCAGTGGGGGTTCCCTAACATACTGCGATAAGAGAGAGACAAGACTAGATTTTTGCAGTAAGACAGTTGAATTCATTCAGTTATCGCACTTGATTATCTCGCCTATTCATCTGTGCAACTGGAGGGAAGAATTCTCTGTCTGATGCATTGTATATCGTATGTTTTCGATGTGAATTTCCAAATCGGTATATAATAATCTATGCAGATATTCTTAACTGTTAAACCGTAGACAACTAAACAGCAATCATTGAAACTATGACGGGTGCTCACTGAGAGACATCGCGAATCAATTATATTCGGCAGTCATACAATACAGTCATTCAAAAACGATGAATGTTAAAACCTTCAACCCTCTAGCACCCTACCTTCCATGGAGCGAAGAACATCGAACAAATTTCACAATAATAATCATAAATACAGAAGACATCATCAACGTCACGCCGCTAGCACAAAGGAACAATGCCTGATGATTAATTAATCGAAAAGAGCGAAACGCTGAGGAAGCGCCCCCATTATTCGGCTCCAATAAAAGGTGCGTAGGTATCTGACACCTGAAGTTTTGCATCGAAATGGGCGTTTAATTCGAAATTTCCGAGGAATAAACGGAAATACCTCATTATAGAAGACTCGGTACGTTTTGTTGTGTATTCGTTGCTTTGATTGCCATTATGAAAAGTTCAATAATAAATTCATTAAAATTATCATTTTTCACTATCTTGTGAACTGGAGACAATTATTGAGAGGTGGATCATGAAGATAAAAATGAAACGCCAAACATGTTGAATAATGAAATGTCATTATTTCTGTGCGAATTCCAGTTCAGTTTTGATATGAACCATCTACTTGAATGTAATGCTACGATTTTTGTCAGTTGATCTATATTCATTTGAACCAATATATTTATTGGATATAATTTAACACAATGGTAAATAATAATAATTAATTTGAATACAATTCATAGTTGATGAATTACAAGGTGTATTGTTCAACTTCACCTTCGGGATCTCACCAAATCCTTTCTCGTCAACTATCACTTTGTAAACCGAATCGTAACTCATCTGGTGGTGTTCTACTCATTGCTGACAGGTAGCTCTATGTTCAGATGATAACCGAGTGATACTATACCAACCCACCTATAGATTCTCAAAAAATGACAGATACCGTTCTATTCCTCTAATAAAATTTGCGATATAATGGTTTTCACTTGCAGATGCTACTCCGACTTTTGACGATGTGTATACATCTCCCTTTACATGATGAGTAAAGAACGT
The DNA here is from genome assembly GCA_013421045.1 of Propylea japonica. Taxonomy (NCBI): domain Eukaryota; kingdom Metazoa; phylum Arthropoda; class Insecta; order Coleoptera; family Coccinellidae; genus Propylea; species Propylea japonica. Next base: position 46,073,237 of record CM024247.1, on the reverse strand, counting down.
TCATGTTGCTCTTTTTTGAGCGCTCGTTCTACTTAAACGAGTGCTAGGTATATCGTTTTGCCCAAATGTCTGATTTTCGAATATTGAGCCGAAAATAGTCTCAAACGATAGGGTTCAACTCCCTGATGACGAATCGGTGGGGTCATCCGGCCGTTAGCACAATAACTTTCAAAGGGATTGTCCTAGAAACTTGAAATTTTCAGAGTGAGTTCCGTTCCCGAATGCCGGTGCTCCATAAAATATGGCCATTCAAAATTTTGTTCCTCAATATCTCAAACAAAACAAAACCAATCAAAATAAAATGTTACAGCCAAATGCAAGATGCTCATAATATGCCTCATGCAATATTTGTGGCTATAGTGTACACAGTACCATAGAAAATTCAATTGGAATATTGAAAAGAAGAAACTTCATATTTCCATAAAAAGATATTCAATTCGAGTGAAATTTATTTTGTGAATGGAGATTGATATACTGAATGTTCATGCAAAATTTCGTGACCATACTGTTTACAGATCCATAGAAAATTCAATTGGAATATTGAAAAGGGGAATCTTTATACATTCCATATATTCCATAACAGGATATCCGATTCGAGCACTGATTGGTTTGGCAGTTAAAGTCATGAAGGCTGCTTTCTTCAATTTCCTCCTTTACCATCTTTCTTCCCTTGATATTATGAAAGCATCGTTCCATCTGATATTGTGATCTTCGTTCATAGCATGTTGGACTAGTTTGGATTTTTCGGTTTCTCCAAGTTTAGCCTTTTTAGCCTGGTTTTCTTTGATTCTTATCTTGAGGGGCGTTTAGTTTCACCAATGTAGGATCTGCCGCATTCACAGAGTATTTGATAATTACATTCCTTGGTGATTTGATTTTCGTTGAAAGGTTTCACTTTCGTGAATTTTCCCCTGATTGAGCCTTTGGTCTTGAATGCTGTTCCAACTTTGTATTTGTTACCAATCCTTTTAATCTTATTACAATTCTTTCATGTTGAAGAGATATAGCTCTTCGAAATTCCAAATTTGCCATCCTTCATTTAGTTCTGCTGATTTGTATATTTCGAACGAAAGGAAAAACCGCAACTTCTTTTATTTCAGACACCATCAATATCATCGATTACATTATTATTATTATTACATATTTGTGGAAATATGTAGATTCTATTCTATTTGTTGTTATCAATTTGTTGTTATCAATTATTTGAAGCTTCCCAACATCAATTCTTGTTAAACCAAGTATTTTTTGGGTTAAGACGACGATGCCTATATAATTTCCATCGAGTTTTCATATAATCTGATAAGCAAGATTTTCGCACACTTTCAATTCAGCGCCGCCACTGTCTAGCATCACCTTCCTCAGATATGATTAACATTCCGCTCGCGCTGAATAGGCACTCGAAAACGGCACCATTTTCCAGTTTCCACCTTTAAACTTCACAACAATTTTCTGCTGACTTCGCGCTCACAGCTATGATTCGCAGAAGCTACATTTCCAATGTACGTACGACCTGCAGTTGAGCGTGGAAAATCGCTTTTCCGGGCGAATGGAAATTCATTTTCCCGTTTTCATGTATGCAGAAGTGACCCCATTAATCCAACGCAACGTCAGGTGAATAGGAAAGCTATTAAAATAATGTAATGGTTGTCGATTTGGAACATGGCGGTCTGTAAGGATAGATGCGAGGTATCCGGCACTTTGTGTAATGGAAAATGCGGCCTGTGTTTAAAAAATGGGAAAATGGGATAGGGAGAATGAAGATATATTGGTCTTAGATGATCGGGGGAAAGAGGTGCAACAGTTGTTCAGGTGATCGAGAAAAAAGTATTGTGTTAGGGTACAGTGGCGGCTGCTCAGAGGAGGCAGGGCCTCCCTTAACTCCACTGCATTTAATTCAATTTTAAATTCCAGTTCAAATGAAAAATAATCACATTTCTATATCTGTATTATTTTCGTCATTCTATCTACTATTCAAATATCAAAGTTACAAACATATGTTTATTACTCAGAAGTCTAAAATATTCATTTAATTCGCAACACACAATACAGAGTAACGGAGAGCAGGCAAACCGCTTAGCGTAGAAGGCTTGCCTCCACGAGTCGAGATTCGTTAGGATGTAACATTTCAAACTTCTTCAAATGAACGGTGCGGGAACCACTCAAAATTCAAGCTGTAGATCACATGTCGGAGGTCTGGCTCCGCGGCATTATTTTCGCTTCTAGGCGAACGAGCTTTGCCTAAACTGAACGTCCGATCGGCTAGAATCAACCCTAGCTATCGTGAATGAAGATCAGCTGTTATTATGATTCCCCCCTTTTTGTTAACGAAGTATTAATCCTCTTAGCATGCGGTTTGTGGTTTGTGACATTTTTTGGAAAAGTTTTTAGGTAAGATTTTAATATTTCAGCGAGAAATATGGAAACGGAAACAAGAAGTGAGAATTATAATGCAAGTAGTGAACTTAAAGAAATCCAAGTTCTTGTAGATTTTATTTTAAATCATAAATTGAGTAAAATGTCTTACGATGATAAAATTTTCAGAATTCAAGTAATTAAGACACCTCAACCGCAATGCCAAATTAATTATTAAGTCTGCTCATAATCGTTCGATCTGCGTAGAATGGTATAATAAATGGCATTGCCTGACAGGAAACCCAATTCGAAATAAATAATTTGTTGGTTGCGTGGTCTCGGGCCTCCTCTGGTTGAAATCTTAGAGCCACTCTGTTAGGGTATAGTGTTTCTCTGAGGCGGTATTGGATTTTTATTACCTTTACCTTCAATTGAGTTGTGCAGTCTATGTAATGGCATGGTGTATAGGGATCTAAATTGAGAATATCTAAGGCTACGTCCGCATAGGCAGGAGGCTTGCTTAGTGCCTAGAGCCTAGCGGCTTGTTTACTTGGATAGTCGCAAAGCGACCAGCTAGGCACTATGCGAGTAGTGCGGCACATCGCGTACATTTCATAACTTTCGTTTTACTGAGCTACTATAGTCTGTTCAAATGTAAGAAGGAGCAATAACAACAAGTTTGGCGGAGCAGTAGGAGGGCCTTCGAATAGGTACTTTCCGTCCAGAATCGAATCGAGGGGATTGCATACAATCGTTCAGTTTTAACTGAATATTATAATACGAATGCAATTCTTACAGCACATCTGAGTGAAATATATACACGCTCTCATTCATTCCTTATCGACTTTATTCCATTTGGAGGTTCCACATTGTATACACTTTCTAAAAAGATTTTCTCTTTCCAGTACCATTCACAGTCCGTTCTGAGTACGATCCTGGCAGTCTCTTAGGGCGGACCAAGGAAGCGTTTTTATGACAGTTTGACCAATAAGAGTTTTTATTGTGCGCAAACCAGACGATTGTGTTTGTTTACAAAGCTCCTTCTTATATTTGAACGGACTATAGTTAGATGACTCGCTAGGCTCTAGGCGCTAAGCAAGCCTCCTGCCTATGCGGACGTAGCCTAGGTGTTCAGTCGTGAATGCTCCCTAGCTCTTGGAGTAAATTGAATGAACCCGGTCTGTAAACAAACATCGCCATTTCAATAAAGAATTTTCTCCAAGTACAAGTTACAACCATTTATAGAGACCCTGTACTTCCCTCTCTTGTAAGTTGATCCACCATTTCATTTGCCGTGCACTGCAGGCTGATCAGGTAGTGGTATCCATAAAATTTGACCTGATTGTTTATCCTGAGTGCATTCAGTGGCAATTTGCATACTCAGACAACCTTCGTCAGTCATGATGATCATAATGCAACAAAGGGTAACACTCTGCAATATATTATAAGCCATCGCCGAGGCATTTCAGAAGCCTAATATTACCCATCAATTAGAAACAACCCAAATTCCTCATAAATGAAATATTAGCATGGAAACCCCAACGTTGCTCCGTGTACCGTCCCAAATTGAATCCACATTGAGCGATTGAGCCTAAACAGACGACCGGCCGCACTCAAGCCGCAACAATCTTCAGGTAAACCGCCCGAGAATATTCATCAGTCGTCAACAAACCTGATAGACTGACGAAATCCAACGGTTCGAAAGAAATTCCTTCAGGGGTGCTGGAGGGCTTAGAGGTGCGTCATAATACGTCAGAGGCAGACGCTTCTGTCCCCTGTTGTCAATATTGGACGAGGAATGAATCGCTGAATCGGAAAGATTCGATTTCAGGATAATTTAAAACTGTTTTTCCATGTGCCACGTGATCGGGGGAATATTTTGGGGATTACATGGATTTTTGATTGGGACTTTGTTTCTTCAAGGGTGGTTCGCTCTTTCTTCATTCAAAACATCGATTAATGTTATGATGTGAACGAGTAAATCTACCAGATGTGAAGAGAATCTAATATGACGTGCAACTTCCAAGAAATTTTTTATGATGAAAATTCTTTTCATAATTATTTGTGTATATTATCTCAGAAGCCGGTGAGCTAGAACAAAATGTATTAAAGAAGTTATGAGAATTTTTCATTTGACGCCATTTTCCAATTTTCTCTGATAGCTCGAAAAATTATTGACTTAGAAGGTTTGCGGTATTCACTAAATGAATTCTCTCAGAAATCGAGCCAGAAATGTGCCACTCATTTTGTTCTAGCTCGTCGGGTTCTGATATCCCCTAATAACTAGACAACGAATTAAGGTACATTCTTTTCAACAAGGCTATATCGACGTTTTCCCTATAGTTTTCTTGGGCCATTGAATGACTAGGTGAACAAGAGTTTCCTCCTCCTCCACGCAGAATCATCCAATCGTCAGTTTCTATTAAGTCATTTCTCATCATATGCTTCCTAAGGCCACATATCCTGTTGAAAGCCAGTGAGCAGTCTTTATTTATTCTTTCTTGGATTCCAATACTTTTTGGACCTGACACTTCTGAAGTTCCAGAGTGCTTCTCTTTCACCTTCTTCTTTCTCTAAAAACTCTTCCTCACGGTTACATTTGTATTTAACACAAAAAGGTTCTGGAACAGTACGTGGCGTGTTCCCTTTCTCGTGAGTGTGTTTGCCTCTTCATGTATATTAAATGTCCAGGAACCCACACTAAAGAGACCTTGTTTTTCTTGTCTATTCATTGAGTTATCTACGATACTCGCATATTAGCCTTGAACCGATGACACAGGAGTTCAGTGCTTCAATAGCAGCTTTACAATTTGAATGGATCACTATGTTACCCTGATAGTTTATTTTCATGCATCTTTCGATGACACCATTGATAATACAACAATACTTATTTCATATTGAATAATATCGTGATAAACTGAAATGAAATGTGTTCTTTGCTTTTCTTGTGAATCTGACAAAATATTTCACGAAAACGTATGGGTTTACGTACATTACTCTATAATTACCATCGAGATGTAATTTTTATTACAACTCTTAGTGATCAGATTAACTAAGTCGCAAAAAAATGTTTGAACTCATGAACTTCGTTCACACTCCCTAAATATCTCATCACGCATATATCACGAGCAATTTATTGCTCACAAAGCTCTGCATAAGATCCTCAAACACCCTAGAGGTGAGAAGATAACACCCCCCATTCCCCCAGCTCCCATATCGAATTTTAAAAATAAGAATACCCGGTTTGCAAATTGAAATCGATGGGTCACATTTGTTCTTTCGACATTCATTTCGCAATCATAATGAAAAAAAGATTAATCAAACATGAATATCTTAAGACTTTTTGTATCATTCAATGCATAGTCTGCCTGTATTTCATAAAACCCTTCCTCCTTAACTATTACTTTGTAAACCGGATGGTGACAGTTACCTCTGCGTCTGGGTGATAGCCGACCTCCTTTTAAAGGTCTTTTTGCATTTATATTACCCTGAAATTTACTGTTGGGGTTTAATTTTTATTATAACGCTTATTGACTAAACTCACTACGTCGAAACCATATTGCACTTTGTTCACACTCCTTCTTTATCAATCGGACATAACTCCCAAACTAACTCACCTTGTAGAACCCGCACTCATGAATCCCCAAATATTCCAAAATCTGAATAACAAACCGGCCAACCTAGATGGGCTACCATTCAAATCCCCATCCTCATCACGCATATATTACGAGCAATTTATTCCTCACAAAGCTCTGCATCAGATCCTCAAAAACCCTAAAGGTAAGAAGATAACACCCCCCATCCCTCCAGCCTCCCTTATCGAATTTTAAAAATGCGAATACCCGGTTTGCAAATTGAAATCGATGGGTCACATTTGTTCGTTCGACGTAGGCCCATATATATTTCCTTTGCTTCTTATTTCCCATCCTACATTCATTTCGGATCCACGTAAATGAGTTTTGGGATCTTATCCAGGAGCAGTCTGGATGCTGGGATCGTTTCTTTTCGGTCTGGAGCTTACGAAGGCCCCCTTTTTCGTAGTTTAAATACGGCGTAAGTCGGATGATGGGATCCTTATTTATTCGTTTTTTTTCTCAAAGTTTCGGCTGTAAATTTCGAATGCGGAAGAGAGGAGATTTGTGTGGGAAAGTTAGGTATGGCTATATTTCCAGAGTTGCAGTTTTTTTGGAATTATGGAATATCGGATCTTGTAGGGATAGTTACCAGGTCATAAAATTCAATCAGGATCAGATTTTTTTATTCATATTTACACCAAATAGGTTCACACTCGCCACAGTACATAATATAAAAATATGTCAAACATTTATTATTTTAAACTTCAAATATTCATCCACACTAAAAAACACATTTTCAATAAGAGAAGAACTTTTCTTGGGCATATTTCTCATATCCTTTGGGATTCTATTATAGAGTTTAGCTGCCTAATAGAATGGAGCTTTTTGCGACCTTCTGAGCCTGGCATAAGGTAAATGATTATCATTTTTACGTCTTGTATTATTATAGTCATGGCCCTCTTGGTTCGATACCCAGTTTTCATGATTTTTATGAGCATAGGACAAAATCTTATACAAAAACAGAGAGGGCAGCGTTAAGATTTTGAACTTCCAGAATGATACTTTGCAGCAATCCTTATATCCTAAATTATCTTTTATTCGTATGATCTTCCTCTGAATCCCGAACACTCGCCGTAAATCGCTGCATGAACCCCATACCACAATGCCGGACCTGGCATGTGACTCAAAAAGAGTAAAATAGGCTGTTCTCAAAACGGATAACGAAACGGAGGCCGATAGATTCCTCATTACAAAAGTGTTCCTAGCCATTTACCACACAGAAAATCAACTGAGCCCGCCCAGGTGAGCCTTGTATCCACATGGATACCCAAAAACTTGACCTCTTTCCTCCCAGTTTCCCGGTTCGACAGCATTAGCTTCTTTACATCATCATCAACGCTACGCATTTATGGAACCCCAGGGGACGTCAGAAGAAGTCCAGTTCCAGTAGTTTATTCTATAATTCAACTCCCATTGCTGGAACGCTGCCGTTTATTGCTCTTTCTCAAGCCAACTGAAAGGCTTTAGTCCAGTAGGTGTTAACTTCGATGCACTTTTGCAAGTTTATCGGCTTTTTCATTTTCTTCAACACTTCGAAGCCCTGTCACTCATAGTAGAGTCACTTCATTGCCTCTTGTCAGTTGCTTTATGGTGTTACGGCACTCCCAGGTCAGCAGAGATCACTAGCTGTGTGATTCGGAGGACCTCTGCTGTAGACATACGCTCCTTGAGATTCCTTTCAAGAATCTCCTAGAGAGCCAGTATTTCTGTTTCTTCAATAGAGGGTTCACTTCATAGGGCCTAAGTAAACGGTTGCAAATAACTACAACCAATTTCAGACGATAATTACAAGATGGAGCAATTTACAGAATGAATATTGTGTGCACTTACCTCGAGAGTTGAAAAAGAAGGTGTCGGTGAATTCACGCCCAATATGGTAGCAGAAAAGGCGTTGGGAAAAGGAAAAGGGATGATTAACCTTTTCTGCACCGGCTTTGGGGTTATCACTTAGCTGATCGAGTCTCACACACTTCAGTCGCAATTGCTCAATCTGTTTTAACAGAAGAACAGATGAAATTGAAACAAGTGCTTATGGTAAAGATGATAGATGAATTTTTTGAATTATCAATAACTCAAGTTTGAATACTTTTCGAATCAGACAGCACAGTTCAAAATTATAATATATCAATCAGTTGCACTTTCTTCAGGAAGAAAAACTCCTTTCTGAAAACGCCCCATAAACACTTTTCAACGTAACAAACCGTCAATAATGTGTCGAATAAACATCTCAGTAACACAGAAAACCCCCTCTCCTCGCACCAGCAGAATATTCCATAAGAGGATTGAAAGCGGTTGATTTGGCGACCACTCCAATTCCGTTTTCCGGAAGAAGCCCCCAGAGGGCGGAATAAAACTCCTATAAACAATTTCGAGGATCTCCTCGAGCTCCCCAAGGTCCACCTCGATAATCCGCCGGAAGTTTGATTGTTATCCAGAGCCTGGAGAGAGATTGTGAGGTTAGGAGATTCATAGATCGACTTAATTGATTTGCAGTTTGGTCTGGCCCGTTGGGAGATCCGGTGATGTGCGGTTGGATAAGAAAGGGGTTTCCGAATTGGGTTTTGTCCGAGAAAGGGTGCATTCTGAAGGGTGTTTCAATGAGAGAGCCAGATTTGAATTGGGTGGCATGTTTGACAGTCATGTCACATTATTATGTCTGCTTGGATCTTATTTTGAGCGCTGGTTATACTTAAACGTGTGCATAATAGAAAAGATTTAACGCGTAACATCGCCATGAATATCAATAAAGAAGTAGGAGTTTAATATTGGTTGATTTCTATCGATTGATATTATTCTCTGCTTTCACTTTACTTAAACGAGTGCTACCTATATATCGTTTCGTCCAAATGTAAGTAATTTTCGAATTTTTGAGCCGAAAATGGTCTCAAACGATAGGGTAAGACTCACTGATTACGAATTCGTGGTCAAATTCAATTCTGTCCGTAGCACGATACTTTCAAAGGGATTGTCCCAGAGACTTAAGATTTTCAGAGTGCAAAATTGTACAGAGATATTTATAAAATATGGCCATTCAAAATTTTTGTTCCTCAATATCTCAGAAAATACGAAACCCATCGAAATGTAATGTTACGGTGAAATGCAAGATGCTGATAACAAGCGTCATGCAAAACTTTATAACCATAGTGTGAACAGAACCATAGAAATTCAATTGGTATATTGAAAAAAGGGAACTTCATATTTCCATAGGAAGATATTCGATTCGAGTGAAATTTTTTTAGTGAATGGATATCGATATTCTGAAAGTTCATCCAAAGTTTCGTGATGATAGTTCTAACAGGACCATAGAAATTAAATTGGAATATCGACAAGAAAAATCTTTTTATTTCCATAACAGGATATTCGATTCGAGTGAATTTTTTTCTGCGAATAAAGATTGATATGCTGAATCTTCAATTTGTGGCCATAGTGTAAACAGAAACATAGAAAATTCAATTGGAATATTGAATCTTTATATTTCCATAACAGAATATCCGACTCAAGTGAACTTTATTTAGAAAATGGAAACTTCTATACTGAATGTTCATGCAAAAATTCTAGGGGATCGCATCATCCGAACCATAGAATCAAATTTCTTCAATTCTTTTTTTACATATTTCATTTTTTGAATAATTTTCAGAATATAATTCCGATTGTGCTGAGATTCTGCATTTATATATTTGGTATCAATCTCAAATCCAATATAAAATTTTGAGGTAATAGTCTTATTGGCCCACCAAAGAACGAGCTCTTGCTCAGGGCTCTTATTTAGCGAATGGCGCACTCTCTTTCAAAAGTTCTTCAACCCCTTATTATTGAGGCTCAAACTTTAAAAAATTAAATAAAATAAAATCGTTTTCATTTTATAGAATTATGAAGTTCAAACAACATATACACATTAGGAATTACAAAAAGAAAAATCAAATTCAAACGAAAGCCTCTACCTCTAAGCAATGCATTCACCCATCTAGGTATTCCAATAATGAAATAATGGATGATTTCCTGCTGAACATTAATCCATTCCTCGGTAACAGTCACAATGAGTGTTTGTGAATTTCGTGGTGGATTATTTCGACGGAAAACAGCTCAGTGGATACATAATCTGGTATAGTTTTGGTTTTCCAGAGCTTCTTGAACACCACTATTACGATATAGATTGGTATTATCGTCCAAAAGATAAATTGTTCCTTACCTGTCATCGTCCCGGATATGTAATTAAGTGGTATACTTCTTCCGAACATACCTACCCAAAACATTTCAGTGCCACCGCATGAAGGAGCAACTTGCAAAGCTCTATCTCGTCTATCACGACATCTTGGTTCCCTCCAAACTCTTAAGCGGTAGTCATCACTTACTAACCCAAACCGTGACTCATCTGTAAATAGCACATTCCTCCATTTTTTTTAAATTCCACTTCCACACGGTTGTGTGCTCTTTGCAACCCCGACCTTAGTGTCGATACCCTCTCTGACCTATTTCTACGGGCTGATTGGTCAATATACCGATCTTCTCGAGTCGTGGTAACACGAGGACGACCACTTCGAAGTCTACTTTACACTCCACCAGTTTCCTCATAGCGCCTAATCGTTCTATCTCTAACTCAGACAACTAGTTTCTAGACATATTACACAGTTTTTGAACTAACCGGTACTAAAAACGAAAAGCACGTATTCGACAAAACCGATATGTTGATCACATGAAAATTTTTTGTTTCGTAATATTATCGTTTCATTTGGTTGTAAGAAAAGAGACCCCAAAAAGCAAATTAGTTCATTTATCTGTTAAAAATATGTTCCAACCAGACTTGTTTTTTGTGTTACAACAAAATAAATTCCTTCAGAAACTTCAACATACTATGTAACCATCCCGAAGACGAGAATGTTCCAATAGCAATTGAATAGACGTTACCTTTACAACTCAACCCGGCTAAAATAAACGTTGATTCGGAACTGGATCTGGCTTCACTTCCCGAAAGACTCGATAAAACGGGGATATATTCTCTCTATGTCCTAGTCGGAAACTTCACAATCGTAAATTCGGTTTAACGGTGGTAATTCTTTTGATGTATACGGTTGAAATCCACTTTAATCGACTTTTTCAATGTATTGGTGTGATATAAACGTTTCCTACAAAAGCGCCAATCGATGGTCCATCGATTTCAATTTATTGAAAGCTTTTCGTCAAATTGAAATCAATTGATAGATATTTGACGAGATTCATTATCATTTTCCGATAGGAATAGAGCGATGTTTTCCACTATTTTAGAGTTACAGATCCCTAGATCCGCTCTCTGAAAAGAATGCTTGCAAAAGCTGCCAGTATTCACTCCATTCCGGAACGATTATCTTCAAAAGAATATACTCGCGAAAGCTTTCAAGTTTTACCCATTTGAAGTTAGTTTTTTCAGAAGAATATTCTCGCAAAAGCTTTCGACTTTGACCACATTTTGAAGTGAAAATCTTCAGAAGAATATACTCACAACGCTTTAACCTTTCACTACATTTTGAAGTGATTATATTCAGAAAAATATACTCGCAGAAGCACCCAATATACACCCACTTTTGAAGTGATTTTCTTTGAAAGAATATATTCTCAAAAGCTTTCTTCTTTCAACCCATTCTGAAATGACAATATCCAGAAGAATATACCTACAGAATCTTCGTATTTTCAACCCATTTTGAAGATATAATCTTCAGAGTAAATTATTCGCAAAAGCTTCTAACATCTACTTCCTTTTGGAGTAATAATCTGCAGAGGAATATACTCATAAAAGCTTCCTACTTTCACCCTTTTTTGAAATAGTGATCTTCAGAAGAACTTACTCGCAAATCTTCCAACTTTCGCCCCTTTTCGAAGAGATAATCTTCAGAAGAATATACTCGTAAAAGCTTTCAACTTTCTTCTCATTCTGAAGTGATAATCTTCTGGAGAATATACTCACCAAAGCTTCTAATTTCCACCAACTTTGAAGTATAATCTTTAGAAGAATATACTCGCAGAAGCTTCAAACTTGGACCACACTTTGAAGTGATAATCTTCAGAATAAATTTACTCATAAAAGCAAATTTTTCACTCCATTTTGAAGTGATAATTCTCAAAAGAATATACTCGCAAAAGCACCGAAGTTTTCCCCCGTTTTGGAGTGATTTTCTTTAGAAGAATATACTCACAAAGGCTTCAAAGATTCGCCCGATTTTGAATTGATTTTCTTCAGTAGAATAAACTCTAAAGAGCTTTCAACTTTTACCCTATTTGAAGTGATAATCTTCAAAAGAAGATACTTACGAGAGCTTACAAGGTTCATCCAATTTTGAAAAGATTTTCGTCTGAACAATATTCTCGCAAAAGCTACCAATTTTCACCACATTTCGAAGTGAAAATCTTCAGAGGAATATAATCGCAAAAGTTTCTTGTTTTACCTCTTTCTGAAGTGATAATAATATTCAGAAAAAGATACCCGCAAAAGCTTCCAACTTTCATCCAATTCGAAGTGACTTTCTTCAAAAGAATATTCTCGTAAAAACTACCAACTTTCACTACATTTCGAAGTGAAAATCTCCAGAAAAATATTCGCGGAAGCTATCAATTCTCACCCCTTTCTTGAGTGATATTTTCTTCAGAAGAATATACTTGCAAAAGCTCCCAATTTTCAAGTACCCGCATAGAAGTTCATATCAATTCTTCGATTAAAGCGCTCGAACGAAGTCAAGTGATGATCTTTAGAAAAAGATACCGCTAAAGCTCCCAACTTTCATTCAGTTTTGGAATGATTTTCTTAAAGAGAATATTCTCGCAAAATCTACCAACTTCACCCATTTCAGAAGTGAAAATCTTCAGGGGATATAATCGCAAAAGCTTCCATGTTTCGTCTCATTTTGAAGAGATAATCTTCAGAAGAAGAAACTCGCAAAAGCTCCCAACTTTCATCCAATTTTGAAATGATTGTCTTCAAAAGAATATTCTCGCGTTAGCTATCAAATTTTACTACATTCCGAAGTGGAAATCTCCAAGGAAATATGATCGCAAAAGCTTCCATGTTTCACCTCATTTTGAAATGACAATCTTCAGAAGAAGATACTCGCAAAAGCTTCCAACTTTTATTGAATTTTGAAGTGATTTTCTTCAAAAGAATATTCTCGCAAAAGCTCACAACTTTCACTACATTCTAAAGTAAAAATCTTCAGAAGAATATAATCCTAATACTTCCAACTTTCGAATGATTTCAAAGTGATACTTTTTCTCGAAGAATATACTCGCAAAAGCCTCCAACTGTCACCCAATTTCAAAGCGATTCGTACCCGCAGAAGTCCATATCAATTCTGCGGATAACGCGGTCGAACGAAGTCATCAGTGGCAATCAAGTCAACGTAGGTCAGTCCATTGAAGGGGTAGCTAAAAGTAATTATAGGGCGTTTGCAGGCTGCCGCGGTCGAACCGGTTTATCCAGAAATCGAATTCTGGACGCTTCATCACGTCCTGATTGAGACCGGAATATGAATTGGATGTCCCGCCGGCCATTTCTGGAATCCGTGCAAGATGGACACTCGAGCATCCAGGGAATGTTGTAGGTATGCCTTTGGATTGGCCGGTATTGGCTACTTTCGATTATTCAATTATGGGGATTATAGTAGAGCTAGAGGGTCAGGAAATCAATAGAATGATAGTTATTTATAATAAAGGGTTTCCCAATAGAAGGTGTTATTTTGATATTCAAAGAAAAATACCATTTTTCAACATAAATGATGGGATGTTTATTTCATTAGAAAGAAGAAGTTATGCCGTTAATAATAGTAAAAAATAACATCAGGCCAATGACCACTAAGACCACGCTTACAGGAACGTATCATTTTAATGAAATTTTCCATAACCAAATCGCAAAGTGGCTGCCCTATGTCCTCGATAGCCTCACGAAATCCACCTTTGAGGTCTTGAATCGACGCTGGGCTATTGGCGTAGACCTTCTCTTTCACGTGGACCAAAAGGACGAAGTCGCAAGGTGTTAAATCATAAGATCTCGGTGGCCAATTATGATCACATCTTCGAGAGATAACACGGCCCGGAAACTTTTCCGCAAAAGATCAATGGTTTCGACATTGCTGATGATCGATTGACTTGAGTTCTTGTGTTAACTCAAATTTATAAGCCTTGAAACCCAAATATTTATGCGAAATACGATGTTATGACGTTCGTCGAATTCCTCATTCCAAGAACGACGAGGAATGGACAAACCTGGGTTTTCTTCAACACTTTAGGCTATATCAGCAATAGTCTCGGCTGTTCTTCAGCAACGTGCACGGGTTTTATTCTTCACATCCCAACAGCTCGAATTTTCCTACCAATTTCTTTATTGTGGTCCGACAAGGTGCTTCACGACGACCCTAAAATGTTTGAGTGTTATGAACCGTCTTTGCCAAATTTTGACCATTTTTATAGTGAATTTTAATGATTTCAATGCGTTCTTGAAGCGTGTATCGTTCCATTTTATTAATGGCGTAGTTTCTACTTGTCAAATGTCGAAAATGACAGCTTCAAACGTGACATCTACTAAAATAGCAGGTTTTTCAAAATAACAGTATATTGGAAGTGGAGACAGCGGTTTTGAATAAACGAGTAGAAAAATGAGTCTTCTGTGTGAGTATTCAAATAATTTTCTTTAATCCACTGGATTTTCATTGTTTTCATTGTTGATGCGAGTACTAGAGGTTCCCTACCATAATGCTTGTATAAATCCACTCCTGATATTAAGAAAGAGACAACACTCCGTTATTGCAATCGGACAACTGGATTCAGTCATTTACGTAGCAAGTAGATTTCTCGATTATATAACGTTTCGACTGGACGGCAAAATTCTCTGTCTGATGCATTGAATATCGATGTTTTCGATGTGAAAAGTTCCTGATTGCAATATTCTTAGGGAAATTCGGATCATATTTTGTATATACAGGGTGTTCTGATTTGTTTCCGACAAACTGAAATTGTTGATAGATCACATCATTTCAAGCAAAAAAGTTCCTATGAACATGGGTCCGGAAATGCTTCGTTTCCGAGATACAGGGTGTTAAATTTGAAAAAATAATTCGCGTTTTCTTTAATATGTTTTGACTGCTTCGAAATCCTTTCATGAAAATTCATATTCAGGGTTTTTCTGGGACGATAAATTCAAATTTGTGGTTGATTTAGTTGTATCTTCTAGAGGGCGCCACCGGCAACCATTTCAACCCATGTAAACCGTTGCAACTTCTTTGTGCTACCTGTACACCGTTTTGGACTTGAAAAATCGATTATCATCCTTTTTTACTCAAAAAAGGTATACATCATCGAAGTCGCTAGGAGCAATCGTTTCAGAGAAAAATGCATTTAACGCCAAAGGGTGCCAAAACTCCGAAAATTATCCATATTCAAATATTTAATTCAAATTAATTTTGAAAATTTCCAAGGCGAAATGCATGCGGGTTTTCTATTGCCCCTAATAAGTAGAAGTGGTAGGCTATGAAATTGTTGTTTTTAAGTGTTCTGAATGTTTTTTCTAGTCCAAGATGACGTACAGGGTAGCACAAAAAAAATGCAACGGTTTAAAGGGGACGAAATGATTGCCAGTACAACCAAATCAACCACAAATTTGCATTTCTCACCTCAAGAACCCTATGTACCAACTTTCCTGCAATTATTTGGAATCAGTCGAATAATATTAAAGAAAACTCGAATTATGTTTTCAACTTTAACACCCTGTGTCTCGGAAACGAAGCATTTTCGGACCCATGTTCATAGGAACTTTTTTGCCATTTCAGTTTGTCGGAAACAAATCAGAACATCCTGTATGTATATTTTGTTTTTTCTGTTTGGGAAGCGGATACCCTAAAGTGAGAAACTTTTGTAAATTAGATTCCTAACCCAAACTCGTATCATTCTCCGCTAGTCAATGCAAGCAACAAGTATTCGCCTATTTCGTCCGAATTCCATGTAAATTCTCGCGTATCCGCAACGTTACGGAAACGCAAAGGATAAATGTTCGGAAAATCCAAACGCTAGTTCCTATTTTCCACATGGAAAACCCCGACGTGGCTCGAACAACCCTCTCGGAATCACCATTTTAAATCGGGCATCCATCTGAGCGTGTATTACCTACGAAGAATAGAAAATGGCGAAGGAAAAACCTATCAGATTTTTCTTGTAAAGACATGCAAACGAAGCCGCCGACGCTGGGTCGGAAAAACCTCGGGAAAACGGCTTTACGTTAACGGGGTTGGAATGACGCAGCGGGAAAGAGCGCAGATTTTTGTTGGGAAAATGAAAAGACATCAATTTTCATTCATTATCTCTTCTCGAAATCGAATTGATTGGAATACAATTCGAGAAAGGTCTAGATTTATATTCAAGGTCTTTTTGGAGTTCATTATCAATGATTTTCAACATGGTGCATCTACTTATCACGCATAATGATGTAGATTCTTTTCACATGAATGTTTTTCTATTAAATTGGTGATTCTGTAGACATTCAATGATTTCACTGCTGTCTTCTCCGTCTATATAGATTTTTAGTTCGACTCTTATCTAAGGTAATTACCTAGAATGTTATCATTGTAATTACATTTCATTACATTCCCGCATATAGCGTGGATATATGAACATTCCTGACAACATAGTTAAAACAGAGAATAATATTAATTGATTGAAATCAACCCATATTAAACTCATCCTTCGGAGCTAATCTCGTCCTCGCTCAAGACAAACAAAATGCAAGGAAGTGGTATCAAACAAAGCACCTATTGATGGCCATTTCGTCCTTATTAGGACTAATCAGCACAGGACAGCTCTGAATGAATCAAGGTTTTTCTTGGAACTTACAGCGAAATGGCATCTTCTTTAAGGTATAAATATACCGAAGACGCCATATCTAGTTCAATACGAAAACCTTCTTCCATAGCACGAACTTTAAACGAAGCAGCGAGATGTTTACCATTTGTCGCATTGACCGAAGCGTTCTTGCATTTCGCAAATTTTACGTCATCAGTCCACGACGCGTTGCGCGCAGGGTAACGTCAGTTGACACCGTAGTAAATAATAAGAAAAGGTTTAACACGTAACATCGCCATGAATATCAAAATAGTGAAAGCAGAGATTAATATGAATCGATTGAAATCAACCAATATAAAACTCATACTTCGGAGCTTATTTCGATAATCCTCTTCTTATTATTTATTACAGTGTCAACTGACGTTACCCTGAGCGCCCAGCGTAGTGGACTGAAGACGTAAAATTCGTGAAATGCAAGAACGCTTCGGTCAATGCAACAAATCTCGCTACTTCGTTCAAGGTTCATGCTATGGAAGAAGGTTTTCGTATGGAACTAGATATGGCGTCTTCAGTATATTTATACGTTAAAGAAGATGCCTTTTCACTGTGAATTCCAAGAAATACCTTGTATCATTCAGAGCTATCCTGTGCTGATGAGTCTTAATAAGAACGAAATGGCCATCCATAGGTGCTCTGTTTGATACCACTTCCTTGCATTTTGTCTTGAGCGAGGACGTGATTAGCTCCGAAGTATTAGTTTAATATTGGTTGATTTCAGTCGATTCATATTATTCTCCGCTTTCATTATTTTGATATTCATGGCGATGTAACGCGTTCATCCTCTTCTTATACCTGACAACATTGGATTGTCTGAGATATTGAAGAACAAAAATTTTAACTAAAGGTTTGTTCCAACAGCTGACTTTTGTACGGTAATTTGACGGTCACGAAACTGTTAGTAATCGATCTTATGCGCATGTCTAAACTTTGACCGTACAAGAACCGTCCAAACAGTACTTGCTCCAGACCAGGGATCGAAATGACGATCACAAAACCGTTCCACTCACGGTCCGAAGCAGGATGGAACAGAAACGAAACCGTTCTCAAACGATACATTTTCAGTTGGAACACATTTTATCTATTGCGCAGAATCCTGACGATCATTGTACGGTCAATTGTTGAGTTGGAACAAACCTTAAGTTAACCGCGGCATTTGGGAACCGAACTAAATATGAAAATCTCGAGTCTCTAGGAGAATCCCTTCGAAAGTTATCGTGCCAACGACCAGACGGTCCCAGGGACAAAATTGAATTTGAATACGGATTCGTCATCAGTGAATCGAACCCTCGTTTGAGTCCATTTTCGCCTCAAAATTCGAAAATTACAGATAGTTGAGCAAAACAATAGAGCACTTGTTTAAGTAGAATGAGCACTCAAAAATAGTATAATATTATGTTTGCATTTGAGAAAAAAGTTAGATGGAATTGACGCGAAAAAGCTGAAGAAAAACTTTTAATCTATTGCAAAATATAATTAATTCCAAATGAATTCACGTGTTTCCACTTTTTTATTATGCTACTGATTTAAACTATATTGATTTAAGAACTTTTGCGAAACCTGTATAAAATATAATTACAGAAAATTGTATGTCTCTTATGATATAAGTGGAAGAGTGAGAAAAAACAGAAAAAGGGAAAGAAAGAGAGACAGATTTATTGCTAGTCACTACAAATATGATGTTTCTTTCATACTCCATCAAATATACAATTTGAAATGAATTGTAGTTACAATAAATTGTAGAATGATTGAATCGACATGATAACTAATACTGAAAGTTAATGAAAGCTGAAGACATTGAACTATCTACTTATACAAAAATAAAATAAACACCCAATATCCTCAGTGCCAGGATAAACCGTCCAATCCGACATCACCGGAAACGCACAAATGCGTAATCTCCTCGTACGGTATCCTCGTCGGGAACGTGCAAAACTCCTCACCATCCACAAAAACAACATAACCACAACAATCGCATTTCACGTCTATCTTAAACTTCCCACAACGACTTATAGGCATACAAGAATGGCTAATTTCGTCCTCCCAATGTCCATGCTGGAACGAGTTCGTGGCAACCCTGCCTTCGTGCATCCTGAAGTTCATGTGAAAACCGATGGTACAAGAAGGGTGCCCTTCGGGACCCCTTTTGAAGTTGATCTGCAGGTCGTCGCTGCCGCAGAACACGTGACCGTGGATGGTGACTGTTTTACCAGGAAAAAGGCCGTTGGGTATCTCGATTTGGGGCATTTTGTTTTATTTTGTTGGACGTTTTCGAACTGTACGAGTTTGGTGATCCCGTCTGGTTTATATAGATGATCGCGGTGATAATTATGACGAATGGGGGCCATAAAAGTCCATAAATACTGATAACCCGGTTTGTTTAGGAGTGACTGGATGATTATTTTTGGGGATCATCGTTTTATTATCCTGGTTTTTGCGAAAATTTGATGATTCGGTGCATTGTTTCGAAATGGTTAACGGGTGCGTCAGAGTTGACAATGTTATCGAACTCAAGATGAATTGAATCAATAAAGGATTA
This sequence comes from Propylea japonica, assembly GCA_013421045.1. Taxonomy (NCBI): domain Eukaryota; kingdom Metazoa; phylum Arthropoda; class Insecta; order Coleoptera; family Coccinellidae; genus Propylea; species Propylea japonica. The sequence continues at coordinate 46,053,863 of CM024247.1, read as the reverse complement.
CCTGGTGAAGATAAGTTGAATTATTTGTATTTTTATGATATTGGGCGATGCATTTTTAAGCGTTCGTTTTACTTAAACGAGTGCTATATCGTTTTGCACAAATGTCCTAGAGACTTGAGATTTTCAGGGTTAGTTCAGTTTCCGAATGCAGCGTTTAAGTTCGTTAACCAGCCAAATCGTAACCAATCGAAATGAATTTTTGCGGTAACATAATAACCCTCGAGCGAAATTTGGTGGTCATAGTTTCAACAGAATCATAGAAAATTCAATTGGAATATTGAAAAGAAGAATCTTCATATTTCCATAACAAAATATCCGATTCGAGTGAAATTTATTTTGTGAATGACGATGGATGGATACTGAATGTCATGCAAAATTTCAAGAGGATCGCATCATCTAAACCATTGAATTTATTTGTGCTCAAGCGGTAGTTTTGCAAGAAGAAGGGTGAACATACACAATAATTGCAGAAAGGTTTGGAGTTTCTCATACAAGTGTGTCCAGAATGTTGCAGCGATCTGGGAGACAAGTATGAATATCCGAAGACCAGGACAGGGTAGACCACGGGTAAAGAACGTTACTTGAGAGTTTCTTCGTTGAGACAACGGTTTGCAACCGCTCGCCTGCTTCAAAATCAGCTTGGGCAAACTCATGATGGGGTGCAAATTAGCACTCAGACAATAAGAAATAGCCTCAATAGAAGGCTGAATCATCCAGCTACTCTTAATGACTTAGGAATCCAACTCAGAGAAATCTGGGAAGGATTATATAAGAACATTTTAAGATCACTCATTTCGAGTATGAACGCAAGGGGTGGAAATACCAAGTATTAAATCACTTATAAACATTCCAGTATTTAGAAAATTGTTTATTTCTCTTCTTTCACATAAGATTCGGTGAAATCCTGAATTTTTCTTCCATTTAATGTGTCTCGTTTCGTTCAAAACCTTGTGCGTTAATTTTTTTGCGCAGTGTATGTCATTTCTTGAATAATTTCTAGAATATAATTCACATCGAGCTGAGATTTTGAAGTCATATACTTAGCATGAATCTCAAGTCATATGCAAAATGTTGAGGTTATATCATTAATACTCAACCAATGAAAGATCGGGCAAAGGCTCCTGCTCAGGGCTTCTCTGGAATTTTTTCAAATATTCAATCAGCAAGGATTTTTCCAATTTAACAGAAATGTATATTATACGAGAGCAATTCAAATATAAACGAGACTTTTCGATTTTAAGACACAATAGTGGGGGAGAACATTTCTGATTTTTGTTGTTGGTTAGGTTTGTCAGGAGTAAGGGAAGCGTCGGCCTCATCGACCCTCTCGGTGTCCACCGTGACGATGTTTGAGCAAGAGGTTCCTCCGTCAATTGAGCAACGTATTGTTCTCTCCACTCCTTACTCGCTTGTTTAGACTCTGGGGTGTAGTGGTGCACCCATGTTTCATCACAGGTGATAATTTAAGTGAGGAATTGATCTCCTTTTTCCTGAGATCGTGCAAGAAGACGACCACACACCTAAAAACAATGCAATTTCTGGTCAGCTGTGAGAAGGCGAGGAAACCACCTGGCGCAACCCTTACGTTACCCTTGCTCCTCTGTGAGTATGGAGTAGGTGCTCCCATAACTTATCCCGACAACTTGCAATTTCAGAAGTGATACGACGTATGTCGTCTTCAATAAGCTGTCGAACACACTGATGTGTTGTTCGCTGCGGCCATGACTCTCATTTTCAACACAATCACGACCCTTCACGAACTGTTTATGCCATGCAAACACTCTAGCTCGCAACCGCATATCTTCTCCGAACATGATCAGTCAATCTCCTCAAGATTTTGGCCAGTTTCGCCCCTTCTGTGGAGAGAAACTTGATTACAACACGTTGCGCAATTGACGGAAGAACCTCTTTCTCAAACATCGTCACAGTGGACACCGAGAGGGTCGATAAGGCAATCCGTCGTACTTCCCTTACTCCTGACAAACTCGTTCATATTGAATTGCCCTCGTATTATGTGGTAGAAACAAGGAATGACAGCAGTTCTAATTTCAATGTGGAAAATATATTGTTATTCAAGTAAGGGAAAGTACAACTTTTAATATTCACACCCAGTATCTGTTAATACTCACTACTGCGTTATCGCTTAACTCAAACCCGAATAGGTACCCCATAAACCCCATACGATAAAATTGCGCTAATCTGCTCCTGCAACGGCATAAAATCACGTACGACATGAAAACTTCATGAGGCCGCCGCAACGATACGATCATAGAAAATTCGAAACGCTCGTTATGCAGGGTTGCCAATCGTCGAGAATCAAAGTGCGGCGAAACGAGCAGTAACGAAACGGCACTGATAAACAATAATTTATGCAGTAGTCCCGATCCAGGCGGCCATGCCTGCTGATTTAGCTTCATAGAAATTCGATAATTGAAAATGGTCCAGTTTAACGACTTCAATTATTTCGGTTTTGTCGATGATGAATTGCCATCGGTTGTCTGGCTCTGTGTTCCAGGCCGGGGGAATCAACCAAAAACGCCTACTATCGAATATTATGCGAATTCTATTATGTTGGCAATGTTGCAGCCGGTGGTAATAAAATTATGCACTTGGTAAATCGGCCATTTTCGGAAATTGCTAGAGAAGTATGTTATTTTGGGTATTTTGGTTGGTCTTTGGAGTTGAATCGGTTGAATATTGAATAGACAGGAAGCTTTAGGAGATTTATATTCTTCGGACGCTATCGTTTTGCCTAAATATTTGCGGTTTTCGGATATTGAATATTTCAAGTGTCTATTTTATTCCGTTACAAAGTTGAATTTGCAGTAAATCATTAGAGATTAAACATATCCTGTTTTCATTTTGAATTGTTCAAGATGTGGTGACTATTCTAATCAATTTTTTTTCTTACAGGTAAATGGACATTCATATTCCATTAAATTGATGCAACATGGTAAGGTAAAATAAATGTATTTCAATGAAATATCGCTACAAAATCATAGATACCTCCTTACCTGATATAGATTACAAAACATGCCATATCCAAAAATCATATGAAAAGTTGCTCACAAATCTCGAGCAGAACATTGATGAAAATTAGAAAGCAGACGTCCTAGCAAACGAGGTGCAAACATTTTCTTCAACTGCCCGTGCCCCCATTTTGGGTAACACCCGAACTGATTAGAGCGTAGGTTGATGATTGTGAAAAAGAGAAAAACACTCATATACTGGAGTAACACAAGTGATCTTTGAAAGCGTATACGAATTTCATTGCGCGAGTCCCTATTTTACCTGCAAAAATGCACAAATGCGTAATGAAGTTCGTATACTCTTTGAAAGATCACTTGTCCAGAATACAAGGCCAATGCACGCCGCGCAATGAAGTTCGTATTCGCTTTGAAAGATCACTTGACGAGAATACGAGTTCAGGTCAAAGACAAGGGAGAAGACTGATTCCACCTTCACAAGAGAAGACACAACAAGCTCTATCGTTGTCTAAGAACGAGTTAAGGCTGTTTACTGGGCTTCTCACAGATCACCTGCAAAAGTTCGGTAAGGAAAACTTCGATATCTGTAAGTTATGTGGATCGGTTGCAGAAACCACTAAAAACACATATTATGCCGATGCAATGTAATGGCCCAAACCAGACTCACTCTACTGGGTGACGCGACCTTGACGCCAGCCTACATAAGAGAAGTCTCCTAGAAAAATAATCAACCTTGCGAAGGAGGTTACATTCCTGGGCAAAATGTAGCTCTAGTACGATAATGCATAAAGACCAGGGGCCTATTGCACCAAAATACTTTGCAACTTTTCACTTCGCACTTTGCAATCTGACAAATTTCAAAAGTGAAAATTAGTTATGTTGCACAACATTTCTCCCAATATTTAATGTCTGCGGAGTAATTTTCACTATGCACTTGTCTTTTCACAATGTATTTTCATTTATGAATGCGTTTCGTGCAACTTAATTCATTTGAAAAGTGAAAAGTGCAAAGTGAAAAGTTGCAAAGTGTTTGGTGCAATAGGCCCCTGGTTGATGGCAGTGCAGAAAGATAGTCACAATCTAATCTAATCTATTCATCTGTGAATCCAGTCGACTCACTCCGGGTCCAAGATTCTAAACTTTAACACATTTGGCCAAAACTTTGGCCCAATTTTTCCCCATAATAACAAGAGAACAAAAACAAGCAAAACAACTCCCATCGGTGCTTTGGCAGCACAAAGGTGATCAAACGTCTTGGAATCATCAGTGGATCCAGTAACTACGAGCCGCCATTGACCCAGAGCATCACCAAAAGACCAGTCCAACAAAACAGCCGATCGCCTTTTTTCAAAATGGCTGCTGGGAGTCACTAAAAAAAATCGTTAAAGTTTTTTGACGATCAATATTGATCACTCAACTGAAGGGTTTTCCAATAAGAGGTGTTATTTTGATATTCAAAGAAAAAGGCCATTTTTCAATATACATGATCGGATGTTTATTTCATAATAACAAATAAGCTACGCCGTTAATAGTGGAAAATAACATCAGGCAAATGACCACTACGACCACGCGTACAGGACCATATCCTTTTAATGAAATTTTCCATAACCAAATCGCAAAGTGGCTGCCCTATGTCCTCGATAGCCTCACGAATTCCATCTTTGAGGTCTTGAATCGATGCTGAGCTATTGGCGTAGACCTTCTCTTTCACGTGGCCCCAAAGGAAGAAGTCGCAAGATGTTAAATCAAAAGATCTTGGTATTCAATTGTGATCACCTCTTCGAGAGATAACACGGTGCGGAAATTTTTTTCCCACAAAAGATCAATGGTGTCGTTGTTGATAATATCGGCCGGCTTGAGTAGTGTTAACTGAACTTAACCTTGAGACCCAAATCTTCATGCAAAATACGGTGTAATGACGTTTGTGGAATGCCTTATTCCAATAAACGACGAGGAACGGACAAACCTGGGTTTTATTCAACACTGTCGTCTACAGGATCATATTCTCGGCTGTTCTTGAACGACGTGCACGGGTCAAATTTTCACCATTTCACAGTAATATTTGATAATTTCAATCCTTTCTTGAAACGTGTATCGTTCCATTTTTATTAATGGCGTAGTTTATACTTGTCAAATATCAATGCTGCTTCAAGTGACATCTACCGAAAAGGCGGACAATTTAAAATAACACCTCTTATTGAAAAACCCTTTAGGAATAACACGAAGGCATATTCAAATGGAAAATAGTGAAAATATGAAGTACAAAATAATGAATCACTTCCAAAATCGGGAATGAGATACGTTTGTTTATTCTCAGCTCCGAGCAGCCATTTTGAAAAGCTGATCGTGCCTGGATAGCTCTATAAGTTCCTTCACGAAACCTTAGAACATATATAGATCTATTTATGTTCTAAGCACGAAACATCCCTTGGAACAGAACTTGTAGAGCAACAGACAAAACATGATTACCTACATTCCCGTCAAATCGCCAACATTTCCTAAGTTAACTCCGACAGACAGCTTCCGGCTGCCTCCTAAAACGGAAAATAAATAAATAAATGCCTGGCGAAAGCCGGCATCAATTAAAACTTCGCGGAAATGGCGAATTTTCAATCGGTTATCTTGAACTCCTGAACCTTCGGCAACTTATAAACTGGGGGATTAATGTTATTAAAAGTCTTCGGAAATCCATTATGTTGTCCGATGAATCTGGGGCAGTTTTCCCTTCCTGCCTGTAGGTTGGTAGTATTGAATTTTCCTTTAGAAGTTGCGGAAAGTTGAAGGAAGTTGGGGATTTTGCATAATGTAATAATATGGGTAATAATTTCGTTTTAGTGTTGATGACTGATTAGTGAGAATAGGCATCTGAAAATTACAGTGACTTTATACAAGTACTTATATATAGCCTATTCGTTTTGAAGTATTTCGTGCTCCTGAGTAACTCAAAAGCTCGAAATACGGCTTGCCATTGGTTGCGCACAAGCGCTGGAACAGCTCAGGAGCTCGAAACTCTTCAAAACGAATACCATATAAAGTCACTGTACTTAAAATAAGAATGCAGCGCCACGGCGGGCATTTGAATTCTTCAGAAAATTCTAGACATAATTCATGTACAATGTCCCATACCTATCTTCAACTGTTTCGGAAATATTAAGTGTTTTCAGATGTATTACAAAAATTAACATTAAAAAAGAATAGTTATTTAATCAACTAGGTTATTAAAGACAGAGATTAAGGTCAAGATATTTTAAACCTTGAGCGGAGCGAACGCGTTAATAGTTCGAGACCATTAGTCGCTCGATTAATAACCGAGTTGATTACAAGATTTTTCCGACGATATCAATATGAATTGTGTATGAATTCTTGACTGAAACGCATTTCCATTTTTCACAAGATTTACATTTTACATAATGAAATTTCTATGTATCTATGTTCCAGTAGAGTTTTGACATTTCTCGTAGTGCTTCTGAATACTTCGTGAACGGTTGCCATGAGGATTGCACATTAAATAGCCAAAAAATTGAGCATTAAAATGGGTCATTAATGATCAATTTCGTACACATAAAAATCACCTTATATTTCGAGGTCTGCGGAAAATTTATTTTATTTAACGAGACGTTCGCGCCGAACATTTGGAACCATCTCTTACATTGAAATTAATGTCTTTTTTACATTGTTTGTGAAATAAAATATTTTTTTTGGTAATTTCTTAAAAACATCTGAAAACACTCAATATTTCCGAAACAGTTGAAGATAGATATGGGACAATGTACATGAAATATGTTTTGAATAAAATAAAAAAGCTGATATCAGCCATGCACTGTCACATGACACACCCTATATAATTATTTTTTTTTAAATACGCATCTATAAATACAAATCGACATGTCCAAGCGTTTTTCCCAACACGCTCTCATTTATTCGTTATCGAATTTATTCCATTTGGCTGTTCCACACTGTATAACGCATTTGATGCAAATTATAGATCAAAAACTATCACAGATTTGCTCCTTTTTGGTCGAATAGACCCCACACCTCCCCCCCCCCAGCTCAAAATTAGTAACTTGCAGACATTTTTTGGAGATTCCCTAGGAACAAGAGAGCAAGAACTATAACTCCATAAAACCAAATAAAATAGAGATATTCAAGTCAAATCTGCAGGCAATATAATTATTTTTAATTTCATGGAGCCTCGATAGTACCATACTACTTTTATTCTTCATAACATAATCTAGAATTCCAAAACTTAGCAACAACAAGAAAAAAATACCTATTTTTCCAACTGAAAAATCTGAAAGGCTTCAATTTCAATCAAGTGATTTCTATTTTTTATTTTTAAAAGGCAAGTTAAATTAAATTGAAAAAATTCTATAAAAGCATAGATCAATAAATTGAATATGATAATTGTCCAAAAAAGCCAGGAATCATTTGAAACCCCTGCTATAATACAACCTAACAATGTAAAAAAATTTGATATGTAGGTACTTACCGATTCAAAACTAATCACCACTTGAGCAAAGCATAGCAAATAATATAGAAATTTGATATTTTTCAATGGAGTATACTGTATATCTGATTGAATCATTATTTCATGAATAAAACAAGCACAAAATATTAATTATTTAGGTTTGAATCACTTTTTAATTGTATCAAAATCTTGATTAACTGAAGTTCATAGGTATTCAGATAAGAAATATTTTGATCTAGAAATTTCCTGCACAACTTGACTATTAAGAAATAGAAATTTTATTGGATAAGTTTTCACTCGATATAAAATTCATATAACACAAATCTTTATTTGTACCACAAAACATATCAAGAACAGAATATTATGCATATTATCAAAACAATTAACAATCTCAAAATTAAAAAGAAAGAGCAAATACATCAGGAACAGTCTACCATAACTTCTCGAGAGAATCTACCAACGTCAAGGGTTTAGTGCTTGAAGCGTAACGTTCCACAGGAACTCCCTCTTTGTCGATAATGAACTTTGTGAAATTCCATTTGATATCTTTACCGGTCGCTTTACCAGAGGTAACCTCAGGTAGTTTTTCCTTAAGGAATTGCCACAACGGACTGGCATTCTTGCCATTTACATCAATTTTATCGAACATGTCAAATTTGACTCCTTTATTTTCAGCGAAAGCTTTAATTTTCTCACAGGTGCCAGCCTCTTGAGAACCAAATTGGTTGCATGGAAAAGCAAGGATTTTGAGTCCCTTAGATTCAGAATACTTGTCGTAGAGTTCGACAAACTGTTCGTAGTTACTCTTTGTGTGTCCGCATTTGGAAGCTACATTTACTATAATACAAACATTACCTCTGTATTTTTCTAGAGATACTTCGTCTCCATCTATGTCCTTTACAGTAAATTCATAAATTGTTTTAGCATCTGAAGTTGAGTTTACTTCAGGTACCTCCTGATCGTCTTCATTTTCCTCATCGTCAATTTTGGATTTCTTATTCTTGTTTTCCTCAGATTTTGAGGCTTTTTTGGGTGCTTGCTTCTTAGGCTGGGCTTTTCTTTTATTGGATTTCGGCGACTGCTCAGATGCTTCATTTGTTTCGGCGTCATTAACTGCCTCCTGTTCAGTAATCTCTGCATTGTCACCATTTTCTGGGTTTTCAACATTGACTTTCGTGCTTTCAACTTCTTCTGTTTTATCGGCTTTCTTTCCGGCTTGCTTCTTAGGCTGGGGTTTCTTCTTAATGACTTTCGGGGATTTAGCAGCTGCTGTCTCACTTTTGGGTTTTGCGCCAGACCTGGTTGTAGGAGCCATAGTAATTTTTCTAACTAACCTGTGAAAGCACTCGAAAATAGTTTTTCAATAAGCTGGAGACTACTTCAGTTTCACGTTACACAACTTCAAGCTCGTTTGCTCGTTTGAATTTTGTATTTAAGCAAGCTGCGACGCGCCAAAACATTTAACCTAACAAACATCTAACCTAAAATCATAGAAAATGAAATGATCGTTCTTTCCAGAGTTGCCACTACACTGTTGAAATAAAATGAAAATATAATCAGCCAATTTTCAGTGATGGGAAATTATGAAAAGTTTTCGTTTTTTCTTGACATTCAGAGAGTTTTAATCTTTATGAAGTGAAGGAACAGTTAATAGGAACGTTCCTTTCAACTCTTCCGATGTGAATGAATAATTAAGCGACGCAATTAAAAACGCCGTTTCCAGATTAAATCTTCGTGAAGAAAAGTAACTCTTTTCTGATTCGTCCCTAAGTGGAAGCTTAGAAAAAACTAGGGCATCAAACTTGTGATTTCTTTCAGTTTAACATCTCGTCCATTTAGGTGATTACTTGAATTCTTGAATATAATTACTTTCTACTCGATTTTCTCTATCTCTATGGACTCTATGTTCGATTGAATTTTATTGTTCTGTGATATCTTCAGGAGGCTGCGTTCCAGAACTATTCAGGCGCTGTAATCTCGGTATCTCGCAATGAAGCAGCCATCAAAAAGCTATTTATCTCTGCGGGCGATATCTGAGCGGCATTAATTGACTTTTAAACGTACAAACGAGTCGGTCGGATGCCCTGAGCGCCAACACGGCCCAAATTGCTCCTTAAAAGGTTTTCTTATTGAAGCGTGTTCTCCAGGGGTGCGTTCCACGAAGATTCGAACGAACTTGGCTGAAGTGCTGAGATTTGATGCTCGTGTTTGTGGGTATCCATTGATTCATTTGATTCTGTAGTTATTTTTTTCTGTTTCTCTTCGAGTGAACTCAGGGTTGTTTCAACTCTGTATCTTGGGTGCATTGATGTTTTTTTAACTCCACAACAGTGAGGTTTTTTCGCTGAGACTGCAGTACATACAGGGTTGGAAATTCTCATCGGAAACATACGAAATTCAATGCATCAGAGAGAGAATTCTACCGTACAGTTGAACAGTGTTATATTCGTAAGATTTACGTGCTACGTTTCAGACAGGAGTGAATGGTCCTATGGGGATTATGCAGTTCAGTAGCGCAGCCAGGATTTTGTTTTGAGGAGGGCTGAACTAAACAATTTTTGATGATACAACAAATAACGAAAGTTGCAAAAAAAAATAAAGAAGAAAGAACGAAGAACTAAGAAATTGATCTTTGGGGGGTGCTGCAGCACCAAAGCCCCCCACCCTGCGCCAGTGATGCAGTTGTCATTGTATTAGGCGTTTTCAGATACATACTCCGGTTAACTCGATCCCTAACCTTCGCATTCGTTTACCTAACCCGAACATCCAACCATGTTCGGAAAGTACGGTGCTATTGACTCAATCACTGACCAGGTTGATTTATCGTAACCTTGCACAAGAGCAGGGTCGTAGAGTCACTGCATGCGCACTGCAGTTCAATTTTGTATTCGAAAAAGGCGGGAGTAAGTCTTCTACTCTTGTCTTACTAATTTCATATATTCTATTCCTGAAAACCAAGGAAAGAGAAGAGATTGGGCTCAGTGTAAAATGCGTAGTTCCATGAGCCGAGAAAATAATGTGGAACAACTTCTTCATAACTTTGTAAAAACAAACTGGAACCGAAAAAAATATATTCTCAACTTCTTTAACATAGGTACCCAAAAATAACATTAAAGAAAGATGGGCACACCAGAAATATTTTAGAAAAGGCGATAAATGCAAGCAAAGCTAGAGACAATCCGAAAATAAACTGTGGCTGAAAAAATAAATCCATAAGATATTCGGTTGTTATTGATACGACTTTCACTTCAAATCCTAAACCTGATGTGTTCGTAAACTTAGAACCCGTGTACCCGAGTGGATCTGTCACGTGACCCATTGGATCGGATTAGTAACTCTGAGTTTCCGAAAACGCCTTATGAACGTTTAGTAGTTGATGGTGTCAAGGTTATATAAAAGCTGAGAGACAAACTCATCAAGAACGAAAATTGATTCAAAACCAACAACTTATCGTATTTTAACAAAGCGGTAAAAACCTAATTTCAGTAGACAAAACGCGAAATCTTCGGATACAGATTAAAGTCCATCTATTCAAAGGATGAGTTAACCCTTTTTTTTCCACCATCGGTTTTAAGCCCGAATACCGTGGGCAAATACCTGTTTTTGTTTGGTTTCAATTCGGCAGCGCCTTTATCAAAGGGGGTGAGCACCCAAGTCCCGAACGGGGATGTAATTTTGGAGAAACAACGTTTGTCGGCTGCATATTCGATAAAAGCAGACCCTGGACGCTTTAATTAGGAAATTGTATGAAAAACCTCATCAAAAACCTTTAGGGGAATGCTGGAAAAATTAATGGCGTATCAACATATTTTTGATGCGGAATTCGGTACCTTAATGGCTGTTCGAATCGGAGCTTTGTTATTTCTATGAAATACCGTGAATCAGTGTTGTTATTTCTATGGAATACCATCAATTAGCATGACTCATCTTTTCTGGATGCTCTTATTGAATTCATTGTGAATGATGAAATAATTCACGTTGAATAATAATGATGCTTCTTCATAACATTGATTTTCCTTTCACCCATCGCTAAAATATTCTGAAATTCATCACAGCAAAGACAAACAATTGAAAAACGCCCTACTGGGGTGAATTCTTAAGCATGTGCGCATATTCCTAATATTTGAATCAGATTTAGGTCTCATCCTTCTCATCTCTTTCCACTCTTTTGAGATCTGACTCTCCTGTTCAAATGTAGCTCTCTTGTATGGTAACGCAAAATACCTCATTGGTTGGAGTGCACAAAGGTATTCAACATGCATCGATAACATTGACAATATAATCTAATAAAAATACTACACCTGAAATCATTGAATCTGCTTATAAAATGGAGGAAAATTAAATTAATATTTTATTCATTTTATTTATGTCACTTCATTATTTGTGGTGAGTTTGTAGTCTGTTACTCGGATAAAATGAAAATGCGATTCTAGAGTTATTCAATCATATAGGCATCTGAAAATAAGAATGCAGTGCCACGGCGAGCATTCGTAAAACTATTAATATTGACATGGAAGGATTATTGTTTATGTGTCTATCTGCTTCATAAAAATTTGGATTTTCATCAATATATCAAATTTTCAGGAATCTATAGTGAACTAGTGTATTACTTTGTATATTAAATTTTTATTTTCTGAGGACGGTGGGTGCAATCATTTGTTTCAATTTATTTCAGCCATAGTGAAAGATGAATTAGGTTAGAAGGCAGTTTTCCTCGCGATCTGAGGTCAATAGGCTTCTGCTGCTGGAGAGGAAACAACTCGGTCTGGTGACTGGTGCATTGACTGGTCACCTGTTCAACAAGCATTTGAAGATAATGGGATTGACGAGCTGCTCCCTATGCCGGTGGTGCAGGAGTACTGATGAAACGGTTGAGCATATTTTGTTCAACTGTGGAAACCTTACTGAGTTAAGGTCAACACACCTAGGAAATCCAACACCTTCTATTCCTATGGTGAGAGGGACCACTCCTGGCAGGCTCGCGACATTTCTGTCTTCGTGTCTGAGGAGCTGAGTCTCTATAGAACGATGCGGGTGAACAATGGGCCACTAGGCCTCAGTTCGGCCGGTAAGGCACCGCACAGAGAAGAAGAAGAAGAAGCCATAGTTAAAGATGAATTGGGTTAAAAGGCTGTTGAGGAAATTAAGGAAAACGATTTTGTTTGTTGAACGGTTGAATTAACTTCATTGTTTTATATTCAAACAGTACTTTTTCTCTTCACAAGAGCATTCTTCAGTGGGGTTTTCTCTGTTTACACTTCCTTGTCTCAATCTTTCAGTTTTACTACTAGAACTAAAACATTCCGGTTGTTCTTCCTTTCTAGTAGTGAATCCAACAGGAAGATTCCTGGTAGTTACAGCAGTATTTTTTAAAACTACCTGTTATGAACTGGGATCTGTAAACGATTAACCCCAAGAACATAATCTAACCTACAAGATTTGTGTAATCCGTACTCACCTCGATAAAAATCGTCATCTACACAATGCAAGGAACAAACTTTCATATTTCCTGTGACTGGTTTTTCGATTTTAAGTTTCAGTTGCCAGGCTTTTCGTCGATCCATCAACACTTTGTCACTTTACTCCTCAATTTCCCTTCTACCCCAACACGAATTTATCCCTAGCTTGAAGAATAGCATGGAAATGTATATTATTATTCTTTTTCCCCAGGAAGAACACTGAGGAACTGAACAATAGCGATTTGAATGAATTATACTTAAAAAATTAATAATGTTAAAGAATTCACATGAATCACGACAATACAATGCAAAATGAAAGGATAATGTCAATATTAAAGGTTACTCAGATCGTCACCAGAGGAGGTATCGCTTAGTTTGAGTCGCCTCGATTTTCCTCCTACCCTCGACACTGAATATACTATTGTGCTTCTGTTCCAGAAAGACGATACCTTTCGAGCATTCGAGCTAAATCTCCCAATATGAAGGTAGAATTCGTTGTCAAATTCAATTCAATACAGCAATACGTTGGCACACGAGTGTTTTTGACGTCGTGGATAGGTAAAGTAATTCGAGTTTCCTAAGCAAAGTTTAATGTATTCACTCGATAAACGCTCTTATCGAAAGGTGCCCCAGTATATAGGGATAAAAGCAGCATTACTCGTGAATGCTGACGTAAATAACAACATTTCAATGGGTACTGAATAATCAATACTACTTAAAGGATAAAAATATATTGAATTACTATGAACTCCATTTGAATGAGTATACCTTGTTGATACAGTATCACTAATGTATTTTTCCCATGGTGGTAACTTGTGTATCTGTTATGAGACAAAATATTTTCTCTTTTGTATTGAGATTTATTTGTTCTGCTGTCACTCTCCAGAACCAACCTTGTACAGGGAAGAGCAGAAAAGAACTGACATCGAAAACTGCATTTTCAACATCGTAGTCGCCCTAAAAATATTTGAAAAAAATTCACAAATAACACAAGTAATTACTAGGACTTAATAACTATAATAATGTTTATTTCTTGGTTCTTGGCTCCAGCAAAATCGTATAGGGTGTTTCGCAAGAAATGGCCATTCACAAGTTTTGTTCTTGAAAATCTTAGACAGAACAAAACCGATAGAAATTAATATACATACAGATACTCACAAGATACCTCTTACGAAATTTCGTGGCTATAGTATCGACATATTTCCGAAACAGGATATCCGATTTATATATTTGGTATCAATCCCAAGTCTCATATAGAATTTTGAGGTAATAGTCTTATTGCTTCACCAATGAACGAACGCTAAAAAGTTCCTGCTCAGAGCTTTTCTTAAATTTTTTGAATTTAATTCCGATCGTGCAGGGATTTTACATTCATATATTCAGTATCAATCTCAAGTGCTATACAAAATTTTGAGTTAAATGCCAATGAACAAACAATCAAAAGCACCATCTCAGGGCTTTTCTCGATTTTTTTAAACTTGAATGGTTTCGAAATAAAGATTCCTTATCTCATCTTCATTGTACATGAAAATTGTTTATCCACGACTATTGTAAAATCCGTCCATTGTACGTCTCTGTGTTCAGCCATAATAATACCCATTAATCACAAGGGAATAATGAGATATTAATCACTGCTGTCAGATGCTTCATAAATTTAGCTTTGATATAATATTCTTTAAATCGGTATTTGTTCAGTATTCTAAAGTACTCCAACTAACAAATTTGAGTATACCTTGTCAATCGAGGGCCAAATCTACTTTTATTATAACAATTAAAGCATTTTGTATTACGAAATACACAATGACCAGTTCTCCGAGAATTTCTCATGTGTCAAATTGACTTTTTCCACGCTTGTCATAGAAAGGTCTTGTCGCGGTCGCAAAATGTTAAAATCTTCAAGAAATATATTCAGTAGTCGTGGATAAAGAATAGTATGTTACTCGCATATAATGGCTGTTATTCACTTGGTGATTTGGGCGACTCGCCTACGGCTCGTAAATAATAGCATTGTAAGTATAAGGAATCTATATTCTTATAAAATGATAATAGCTATCATTATACGCTCGTTGCATAATATACTATTCTACTCGACAACTTGACGTAATAGAAAGATTTACCTTCTTCAATGGACATCTCCAAGGCGGTGTTATTTGATCAAAAAATGGCGACCAAAGTGGGGACTTTGTAGATATCAGATGGCAGTACTGATTAGTATTGAATGTATGGAAATGTTCACAAGTATCCGGATTCTCCCTGACCTTACACCTTGTAATTGAGATCGTTATCTGAATAAAAATACCAATTACTCACTCTGTTCACAGATATCAAAGAACCAACCTGCGTTTCATAATCTATGTCCTCGTATACGTGAAATGTTGCATTCATCATTATCTTTTTTCCTTGTGCCTTCATCGACTTACAAACGAATGTAATTTTCATGTTTTTATCACCTCCACAAGTACCATCCAGTCGATCCAAAACAGTTCTCTTATTCTGTTGGAAGAAACAAAAAATTGAGAAAAGCCCTGATCAGGAGCTTTTGAGCGGTCGTTCATTGGTGGAGCAATAAGACTATTGTCTCAAAATTTTATATGGTACTTAAGATATACAGTGTGTTTGGTCAAGACTTAGCGATAATTTAAGGGCATCAAATATACCTAATATTATCGACAAAAGCACCCACTTTTATTTTCTTCGACCCTTCCAAATACTATCGATTTATTGGGACATAGAGGTCCTACAGATGTGAATAAAAAAGGTTTTTTTGAAAGATGATACTACAACCTTTCATTAAAGTAGAAAAATATGAAAACATTCAACTTTGAAATGCCATAAAAAATTCTTTAAAAAAATTTTAGTAAAAAAATGTACTGATTTTTAGTAAATCCGCAATAGTACAAGAACTAGCACATTGAAGTAAAATTTTTTCTTCAATGATTTAACACGCAAGAATATTAGCTACAAAACATCACTACTATTTACTACATCATTTCTGTAAGTAACATAATTTGAGAGTTATTGCTTTTCGAACAGCCATTACTTTCTAATTATATAACTTACAGAAATTATTGTGGTATCGTTTTGTAGTTAACATCCTTGCGTGTTAGCCCGTTGAAAAAAAATTAAACTTTAATGTGCTAGCTCTTGTGCTTTTGCGGATTTACTAAGAAAATCAGTACATTTTTTAGTAAAAATTCTTTAAAGGATTTTTTTATGACGTTTCAAAGTTAAATGTTTTCATATGTTCCGCTTTTATAAAAGGTGGTAGTATCAACTTTCAAAAAACATTTTTCCCACATCTGTAGGACCTTTATGTCCAAAGAATCGATATTATTTGGAATGGTCAACTTAAATAAAAGAGTAAATTTAAAATGGAGGCCACTCCAATACTGAGGGAGATAAATTTGACGGCCTTAAATTATCGCTAAGTCATGACTAAACACACAGTATAAATGCAAAATTTCAGCACAATCGGAATTATATTCTGGAAATTATTCACAAAATGTTATATGTAAAAATAAACAACAAAATATTAAATCCCATGGTTCTGATAATGAGATCCTCTTGAAATCTTGCATGAACATTCAGTATATCTGTTTTGATTCACAAAAAAAATTCACTCGAATCGGATATCCTGTGATGAAAATATAAAGATTCTCCTTTTCAATATTCCAGTTGAATTTTATATGGTTCTGTTAACACAAAATTTTGCATAAACAGTCAATTTTAACTCACAAATCAAATTTCACTCGAATCGAATATATTTTCATGGAAATATAAAATTTCTTCTTTTCAATATTCCAATTGAATTTTCTATGGTTCTGTTAACACTATGGCCACAAATTTTGCATGAGGCTTATTATGAGCATGTTGCATCTGGCCGCAAAATTTCATTACGATTGGTTTCGTTTTGTCTGAGATTTTGAGGAACGAAAATTTTGAATGGTCATATTTTATGGAACACCCTGTACGATTTGGCTGGTTAACGAACTTAACCGAGGCATTTGGGTCCCGAATTCACCCTGAAAATTTCAAGTCTCTAGGACAATCCCTTCAAAAGTTATCGTGCTAACGAACGGCGGCCCCCACGGACAGAATTGAATTTGACGGAATCTTCATCAGGGGGTCGAACCCTATCGTTTTAGATCATTTTTGGTTTTAAAAAAAGTAGATCGAGCGGTCAAAAATTATCGATAGGACTCGAATCTGGACAGTACCAAAACCAAGTCGTACTCACCCCTATCCTCATGTCCACTTCCGGACAAGAATATTCATCTATAAACTCATCAGGGCTAAACAGAAAGTTACAATCACCTGATTGGTCATCATGTAATGGAATGGAATCAGTTTTGCCAACATCGGCAGTTTTAACAAACCAATTGAACAGTCAGGGTATAATTATTTTCAGATTTGTTTAGGCCGATCGATCGATTAGAATAGAATAAATTGGAATGTATTATTAAATTTACATTATGTGTTTATTAATTGATTGAATGTATGTACACCAGCGTAAAATTGAGTCGGTGCAATTTGGTTTAGATTATTAATTGTATTATTGGAATGTCGCAGGATTTCTAGGATTTCGTTCCATTGAATAGAAGTGTCCAATCCACTCAATAGGGCAAAATTTGAGGGAATTGTGTGACTAGAATACTGAAAATAAACTGCGCAAAAATTAACGCACTTTATGGAAATCTCAAATTTATTCTACAACTAAAGGTGTGTGATCGACGTTCCCTTATATACAGACGTCCACATGAAATATATGCTCAGTGCAATTTCCTGAATACTACTGGTTTCGGGGGAGGATCGATTATGGTATGGGGTGGAATATCTTTGACTGCTCGCACAGACCTAGTGGTCGTTGATAATGGAGCTATGAATGCTGATAGGTATACAGGTTTGGAAATTCACATCTGAAACATACGATATACAATGCATCAGACAGAGAATTCTTCTGTCCAGTTGCCCAGATGAATAGTCGAGACAATCACTTGCTGTAACACACTGAGTTCAGTTGTCTTACTTCTTTATTCTAGTCTTGTCTCTCTCTTATCGTTTAGAGGAGCGTAATTCTTTAGTATGGTAGGCAACAGTAAATACTTGAATCGAGTATTACGGGCAGCCTGACAAATTAAAAATTCTATACGTGTAGTTCGGGTTCCCTACCATACTGCGATAAGAGAGAGACGAGACTAGATTATCGCAGTAAGACAGTTGAATTCATTCAGTTATCGCGCTTCATTATCTCGCCTATTCATCTGTGCAACTGTAGGGAAGAATTCTCTGTCTGATGCCTTGTATATCGTATGTTCTCGATGTGAATTTCCAAATCGGTATAAGGAACATTCTTGAAGAGCATGTAGTGTCATTTGCCCCATACTTTGGTGAAAATTTAATTTTTATGGACGATAATGCCAGACCCCATCGTGCGCGCATCGTTCAGGAGTATCTTGAAGATGTTGAAGTCTCTCGAATGGAATGGCCAGCAAGAAGTCCAGTTCTCAATCCGATTGAGCAGGTTTGGGACAACCTCAATAGAAGGCTGAGTAGTTCAGAAAATCATTCAGCTACTCTTAATGACTTAGGAATCTAACTCAGAGAAATCTGGGAAGGATTAGATCAGAACATTTTAAGAACACTCATTTTGAGTATGAACCGTCGTTGCCGAGCTGTAATTAACGCAAGGGCTGGAAATACCAAGTATTAAATCACTTATCAGCATTCCAGTATTTTAAAAATTGTTTATTTCTCTTCTTTCACATAAGATTCGTTGAAATCCTGAATTTTTCTACCATTTAATATGTCTTGTTTCGTTCAAAACCTTCCCGAGATAACATAAAATAAGTTATAAAGTAAATATAGAGTCAACTTTCATTAAAATTGAGATTTTCAGAATGTGCGTTAATTTTTTTGCGAAGTGTATATCAATAAATATCAATCGATAATATAAAGCTGAAATATTATCGAAGTGAATTTTGGTAATTAATATATGGTTTCATTACATTCCCTTTTGATTTCCAGTATATTTTCTTCTCTGCTTCAAGTAACAAAGTCCAATCGGTCAGTTCAATGTTTCACTACTTTTTTCGATAAATCTGACCGTTTATCGTCAATGGTGGCCTCAATATCGACTTCCAATGCTTCAAGAATTGCTGGTTTGTCGGTTCAAAGCGATAATTCAACATACTTCCATAAAAAGTAATCGAAAGGCGTTAAATCGTACGAAAATAGTAGCCAGTAATAAAATTATCACCAAATATTCATTTCAATAAAATTTAGCGAGCTCTACATGACAATTTTTGCACGAACTTAATTTTATAAGCACATCTCTCACACTCTCAATTTTTTTGCGGTACGCCACTGGTCTGCTTGAAATCAATTTTTGATTACTTCGTTCAATTTAGAAACTTTTTTGATTCCTGCAATATTTTCGTATCTCTCACCTTTTTCGAGTATAAAATTATTGAAAGATTGTATTTGATATTGAATAAGCTTAAGTTGAGTCTCAGATGACGAGCTATCAAAATAAAAGCAGAGTTTGGGCATACCTATTGAGGATTTCTATTATTTTTTTAATTAGGGAATAACATACAATCGTTCAATAATTTTTCACTCGAAAACGGTAAGAGATACGAAAAAATTACAGAAGTTAAAAAAAATTTTAAATTGAACGAAGATCAAAGATCAAATCAAAAATTGATTTTACGCTGATCAGTAGCATACCGCAAAAGAGTTTGAGAGGGAAAAGGGAGACATGGCTCCGGAAAAGAAAACACCCTGTAGTTCTAGTGCAATGATGGAAATTGTTGAAAATAGCTCGCATTCCAAATTTGGACTGAATATCTCTAAAACTACAGGAGTTATAAGGAAAAAAACTACCCTGTAGCTCCGTAATGAAGCTTTTACGGACCATGTTCATTCAAACTTTTTTCTTAAAATTACATGTAGATTCACCCCCTCAAGTTGTGACATACTATTATGTAACACCCTGTATATAACGAATGAAATACAAAAAAGGTAAATGCAAAGCGACTTCAACTTTTTTACTTTACCAAATTAACTATTCGACTACTTGGCCCAGTTTCCTCTTTATCCACGCTCTCCTTCTTCACTCACAGTTTTCAACGACAATATTTCAATCTAAACTCTTGTTCGAGACACTTCAACTCTTGTATTCGAGGCGCTGCCACTAATTTATGAAATTATTAACCCTTGTGAAGTGCAGTTGGAATAAAACATTAGAAATGAAAATTTCATTGCAGCCTCAGAGTAAGAAATTTTGTTTATTTCTCACTCTGAGATTGCGGCACACTCGGTGCAAATCTCGTAAAGTGAACGTTTTATTTGGGTCGGTAATGAAGGCAACTTCATAATTACCCTTCAGTTGTGGAAACTTCAGATCCAGACGACGGCTAATCATTTATTCTCGGTCAAATGATGAAGAAAGGCGAGAAAAATGAGGTTCTTAAGTCTGACGTCTTAACGCCTAAACATTCAATGGGACGTGGAAAATGTAAATAGCTTTCGAAACACTTGAATGAGAATTATAGGATGTAATCTTGGTTTAGTAAAGGTGGAGTATATAGTAGTATGGGGCAGTATCCTGGTTTTCCAAGGCAAGTCAGGTAAGTACGAGGAAAGGGCTCGATAAGTTCAGACGCTTACCTGTGTCTGCATCACTGGAGCTATGAGAATGTTCCCAAGTAAGGCACTTGCGGACATTACGGATCTCGTACCTCTACAATCTAGTGATTGATAGGGTAGCTCATGAGGCTGTCTCCAGAATATCTGAAGAAGGTACCGGTAATGAGAAAATAAAGAATCAGAGAGTCTGGTGTTCTCTGAATAACTACATCGCATCTGCGAACCTCCCTATAGTGATGTAATGGTCGAGAAAGTAAGCACTGAGAAAAACTTCAGGACATTGCTAAGTAAAAGAGAGGAATGGGAACGGAAATACACCGAATATAACCTGAAAGAAAATGCCGTAAAATGGTATACAGATGGTTCTAAAACCTCTACAGGAGCTGGCACTGGGGTATACGGACCAAGTACCAAGGGTGCTCTGTCACTAGGTTCATTTATGAGCGTCTTTCAAGAGGAAATCTTAGTTATTGAAAGATGTCTAAATATAAATCTAGAAAGAAACTATCAGAAGTGCGATACAGCCATACACTCAGATAGTCAAGCTGCTACTAAAGCACTCAGCTCCTACGTCATCGACTCAAAGATAATCTGGGAGTGCCGGAACAAACTCAATGAGGTAGGCAAGAAAAATAAGGTCTTTTTAATCTTGGTCAAAGGAAACGAAGAGACCAATACAATTGCCAAAGAGAGCGCACGAATGTCACTCAGGAGGAGAAGGAGAAAGCCGAGAAGGAAAAACTCTAGCGAAATATCCCAGGAATGAATCATTCCAATAAGTTCCTTAGAAACTTTGAAACAGCAAAATCCAAAAGATATCTGAATCTTGGTAAGAAACAATTACACCTCTCGCGGGCTTTCTTACAGGACACTGTCGCCTCAGGAAGCACCTGTTGAGGATGGGATTATCGGACACTGACTAATGTAGGTTTTGAGCTGAGATGGAAGAAACCCTCATTCACCTAGTCACGGAATGCTTTGCCATTGCGATACTAAGGAAAGAATGCCTCGGGCGAAAAACTTGTAAGAGTGAGGAACTAGCTTCGTTGAAGCCTTCACAGATATTGGAGTTCATCAGATCTGTGGAACTGGAAGGCGAGCTATAAAGGGTGTGGTCAGAACTGCTCTGTGAACTGTAACCCCTAACCATATGACAAGAATTGGGCTAACTGGCGTGTGTAGATTCTGGTGGGTAGTAAGGCCGCTCGCAGACCAAAACGACGCGACCGAGACGAGACCTCAATTTCCAATCGATGAGAGGTCGCGCACCGGGGAGACAGCCACGCGACCGCGACGATACCTGTCAGATGCCGAACTCGGTGTGCGAGCTCCTATTCAAAACAAGGTGCGCAACCTCTCGGCGATTAGAAAATGCTATCTCGTCGCGGCCGCGTCGTTTTGGTCTGCGAGCGTCCTAAGAGAAACCTCCTTTTCCTCTATTTACGGAATGCATCACCTCTGATTGGAGCACATTCGAACTTGAGGCAGCAGGGGAACTCCTAATAATCGACAATCTACATCTCAATTTCATACAAATAGATTCGTCCAGTATCAATAATACCTTACTTCCTCTCCAAACTAATTCCTCAAGACAGAATATATAATCCTTCCTTGCATTCCTTCATTTCTCCCAACTCTGTATCCATTAAAACCTACCCAAACACTAACAGCATAATTTATTCTAAAAACGACTGCCTCATCTGTAATTGCAACATCCAGGCCAATCAGGCCGAACCCCACGCAGATATCTCGGGAAAATCGCTGCAATTTCCATCTCCGATCGGGCGAATTTCTCCAGTTAAGAAAATATTTTTTACGAAAGTCTTTCGCTGTTTATGGCGTTTAGCATTCGTTTTGTTGTTCGTCTCGTCTTTATTCTCTATTAAATTGAGCATTACGTCTGTGGAAATTGGAATCGTCCATGATGCGGCCATCTTGAAGACCTTTGTAGAAATCATCCTGGACTTGCTCAGTCCAAAAAATTCATGGTGCTTTCACCTACCTATACCTACTAAAAAGCTCGGAAGCTTTCACGAGCTGAGCTTCGGGTGATGGTGGGACTCCTGACGGGGCACTGTTGGTATAAACATCATAGTACCGTTTCTGGAAGTCAGCAGTTCAGACTTGCAGGCTCTGTGGATCGTAAGCAGGAACAGCTGAACAAATGGTATGCAGAGTTATCTGGCCTCATAACAATTCATATGGGGAAACTGGTCCTGAACACCCAAAAGGTAACGGCCAAGGCTCTTAAGAAGGTTTTCGGTGTGTCCATTGACGACCTCCTTGGGTTTCCATGAATGATTAGGGTAGCAATCAAAAGAGATGCATTCTCGCAGCTCCCGGTAGACTAATCTTAAGATAAGGACCTCAATTCTAATAATGATAATACTAATTACGACTCCACAGTGTCTTGTCATGTGTTTTCTAGGATAGGAGTTACCCCAAATAAACTTTGTGAGCTGGCACAGACCTTTCATGTTGAGTACCGGACTAGTTCAGATATAGAAAGTTCCGACAAATTTATTGAAGTGTTCTAGACCAGAAAGACTTTGGCACAGTGCCTCAAGTGCAATTCTCACTTTCGTGCAAGCTACGTGCTCGGCACATGCAAGGCACCGAACCAGCAAAATATCTTTTTCAATGATTATGTGGTTTTTGCGTGGTTAAATTCACATTATGCCGGCAACGTCTCGGCAAGTGACGGCCTTTGCCCGTGGGGTTCTCTCAAACAATAGTGTGAATACGTTACCGGCTTGATAGAATTTGCGTTCCTAGGATTTTTGGAGTGCAGTGGTGACAAAAGTGAATATCGTCGCCTTAATATGCAAATCACATAAGTCCAAAACCCAAAGTTTAGAGGAGAGGAAAAAAACTGTGAATCTGTGGATGTGCGTAAGTGATTTTCTTTAAATTCTTAGATAACGTCGTTCCGGGCTTCGTCAGCTATAAGATTTTTTGGTGTTGTGTGAATTTCTGCACAGGTGCTTGACATAACTCAAATTTTCAAATTCGCCCAAAAGTGGACTTATGTGATTTGCATATTAAGCCGACGATATGTTGTCTCGTTAGACAAGGATACTTTTTCATTGTAAAAAGATGAAATCCTCATCGAATATGTTAGAGAAAATGTCTGGTCATCTAAAAGTTCTGGGAGCAACATTGCAAATTCTCCTTCGTTTCGTTGTTTAGCATTTTATGTACCCAATAACGCCTTTTTCTCTTTCTAGACTTGTTCAATTCAAGCTCTTCTTCATCTAACAACAGAGCAGTTTTTATTAACGTAGAAGTCGGGAACTCTTCACAAAGCTGAAACCAACTCAACCCACTGCAAGCCTACTGCAGTGTGAATAATTGCCTCAAGAAATCTTGCTCGAGCCGATTCGGTTCCTGGCACGTCTAATGAGAATCAACCCTCAATCTTTTCTCGTGAATTCCTTTTCTTGGGCATTTCTTCCTATGCAACAGGGAGATTTCGGTCCTATAAGAGAACTCGAATGTCCCTTCTTGGCAAGATCGTCGGCCACCTATATAGTAATACTCGATTCCTGAGTTTTCTGCAAATCATACTATACTAGGCACTGTTCTGCTTTCTTATTATTAAGCTCGCTCAAGCATTACCACGCCATCTTTGAACTAATAGTGTTGGATGATGAATAGTGTGCAAAATCTTCTTCCTCCTCAACAGCCTGTCTACAGCCACTCCTGGACATAAGCCTTCCCTTGAATTTTCCAACTTCCCCTATCTTGAGCCAAATGGTGCCAACCTTTGCTTTAATATCATCTAACCAACGTTTTGGTGGTCCTCCAACACTTCGTTTATGTCCTCGTGGTCTCCAATGTACAACTCTTTTAGTCCACCGATCGTCCTCCTGCCGAGCCACATGTCCCACCAAGGCCCAATTCATTTCCGCTATCGTAACTATTACATACTTTCGTTCTTCTTCTGATCTCCTCGTTCCGAATATGGTCTCTCAAGGACACCCCCAACATAACCCTTCCAACAAATCTCTGTGTCTTCAAATTTATAGGAATTTTTGGGTTTCTCATAACATTTCTAAGTTTTCCCACTACGGCCCAGGTCATACGGATTCTTTTCGTGATTTCGGCTGTTTGGTTCTGTTTGCCCAGTGTTATTGTATGTCCGAGGTGTACATATTCGTTGACTTTCTCAATCTCATTACCATCTATTTCAACTTAACTTTGCTCTTCAGTCAATACCTTTGTTTTGCTTAGGTTCATCGCTAAGCCAATCTGTTCTGACACCTTTTTCAACTCCTTCAACATCTCCTGAAGCTCCTCCACCCTGCTGCTTATGAGTATGGGTGAGATATATGGCGGTATTCTGCTTTCATCATCTGTAAGCCAATCTGTAACTTTTCACAAGTTTACAGGAAAATTGCAATTCTGGACCTCTTTAAGGGATCTGTAGCTTACATAAATCGTTGAATATTTAAGAGTACTCGACGGCTGATCGGAAGCATTTTCGAATAACATATTGTGAGGTTACGTTGAATGGTTTGTTTATTTTAGAACGAACACAAACGTTTTAATATAAGAAATTCATGACGAATAAAAAATATATGGCTTTGCTTATTGGATTGTTATCTGAAGAAAATTATAACAGGTAAAACATTGTTCAATAATATACATGACCTGAAAATCATTATTTTTTTAAAGTAGAACTTAATGAGAATTGGAAGGAAAAGGTAACGTGATCAAATGAATCCATTTAAAATGTCGGAGCCCAGAAAATGTTCAGATTGAAGAAATGCCGAATGCCCAGTTTGTGAACATGTTCAATTGAAGAACCAGTGTACTATAAACTTAATAAATGCTCTACAGCAATTTTAACTAAGAATTTTTTTCTCTCCTGTTTCCAATTCATCAGATGGAAGGAACAAACGCAGACTACATTCAGATAAATGTATTTTCAAATTCAAATCAAAACCCTGTACTCAGAATACATAAAGTTCCATGATCAAATCTTACGATTGAAGGTTATGTTTTTCGATGAGTAGTTCAAAAGTGACACTGTAAATAAGAAAGTTACAGGAGCCGTTCCAGAATTGCATTATTAACCAATATGTAAGTCGGCCAGTTACAGATCAATCGTACGCTACAGTATCGTAACTTACAGATGAAAAGCAGAATAGCACCAATAATATGAAATACAAAATCTATCCTTGTATTCCTCCGTTTATCTCTTCTCTGTACCCATTAAAAAGTACCCAAACCCTAACAGCATAATTCATTCCAAAAACGACCGCCTCATCTGTAACTGCAACATCCAGGCCAATCATCTCGGGAAAATCGCTGCAATTTCCATCTCCGATCGGGCGAATTTCCTCCAGTTAAGAAAATATTTATTTTGTTTGTCGCTTTTAGCATTCGTTTTGTTGTTCGTCTTGCCTTTATTCCCTACGTAATTGAGCATTACGTCCGTGGAAATTGGGATCGGCCGTGATGCGGCCGTCTTAACGACCTTTGTAATTTTCGGTGGTCCTTGGGCGGGGGTTAATTGAAATTCCCGATTTCCACGGCCTCATTATTCGTCGCCTTTCTTAATGGTCCATCTTTAATTTTAGGCGGGGATAAGAGGGGTGGGGTGGTCGATATTGGAGCGAGCAGGTTTAGATGGAAGGGTTTTTCTTTGCGCGAAAGGAAGGTTTTGTCGACTTTTGAGCAGGTAATGGTCTCGGTCTTAGTTTTAGATCAGTAGCTTCTCACTAGATCTTCAAGTAAAATATGGTGCCCTTTGTTACAAAGAAATCAGCACTAACTAAAGATATACAGTGGAACGAATTTCGTTCAGGACATTGCCCCTCAAATCCAAATTCCATGTTGAAAACACCCTCTAAAACGAAGAAAATTCTCTCCATAACGAGATATTGCAAGAACACGAACATCACTCTTTGAATTGGTATCGGTAAAAAGTTATAAGGGTGCGTTTTTTCCATTATTATGCCGGACGTAGGTAATAAACCCCGGCCATAAACTAAACCATTACGGCATGCGGATAGATCCTTCCGAAACGTTGGATTCAGCTGGAAATGTTGATAATAATGGTTACTCTGAATTATTTCGTTAATGTCGATTTAAATATTGTAAGAAATGAACTTCCAACTGAAAAGGACATTTTAAACGGTGTCAAATGCGGTGTTCGAGATCACTGCGATAGCAGTGATGATACCGACAGCGTTGATTTGGAGGGGCGACCGACCGAAAAACTAAATTGTGAAGAGGTACTTCAAGCCTTTAAAACGTGCGTCGTCTCGCTTTCTGATCCATTAAAGAGTTTCCGGAAAATATTTCTGAATCTTCGAGAAAATGTGATTTTTTTTTATGAGAATAAAATGATTTTAATCGTGCCGCTCAGACAAAATATTTAGGAATTATTTGCCGAAAAAATTGTGAATAGCTATGTATGTATATGTATACGTACCTACATAAAATGCCTATAAGCTATTAGAAATGCACTTACACATCTTTTTCACAATAATGATGCAACTGCTTGTTTCTATACTGACACTATTAAAAAAAACTTCTGTATAACGATTTTTTTGTGGATTCAGCGATTTCGTTATAGGGAAGTTTCACTGTAGTTTGCTCCCTTTGTTGAGGATGAACAATCACCACTTTCAAGGCTTCAGAGATGCTAAAATCCGCGTATTACCCATAAATGTTGACGCTCACTTGGTCGTAGAGACGAAGCGTCATTTCGCCTTGGTCCGCACACTTGGGCGAGGCGATGCGTCGAACAGCCATCGGAGGAAGTTCACCCCATCTCTAGGCCGCAATAAATTTTAATTACCCTTGTCGCATGTCGCCTCGGGAAATTTAACGCGCACATGCCCCAGAAACAATCACGCGTCAAACAACTCGCCTCTTCTCTGCTCTTCTCTTCGCGCCGCCTAGATGAACGGTTGTCCATTTGATTCAATGAAAACTTCTTCGGCGGAAAACAACACGTTCTTCCAAGCGCTTGGCTTCTTGAAAATGCGCGTTAGATCTTTCCCGCGTCTAACGATTCGGCTCCTTTCTTTGCGTCGCCTAGATGAGCGTGTCTCTATTTGATTCAATGCTATATTCTTCGGCTGCAAATCACGCTTTGTCTTTTGACGCGCCTCTCGCCAGTAGGTCACGTTTGTGCTCCCTTTCTGGCTAGTGTGTTAGCCTCTTCGATTCTTCTAAGTGACCAGGGATCCAGACTCAAGAGCAATATTTGTTCCTGCCTATTTCATTGAGTTTTGTTCGGCACTTCCATCTTAGCTTTAAGTCGATGACATCGGAGTTCAGTACCATAGCACCTAGACTATGGATCACCATCTCACACCTATGATTATCTTCAGGATTCTGTATATGCATCTTTCGATTGCGTGCATTTCTGTCTTGAAAAACAATCCAATAAGAGCCTGACGATAGTGTACACTTGGTTCTCGGCCTGTATACTCTAGCGCCTGCCATTATCGTGGTTTTAGAACCACCTGTATATCATTTGACGGCATTTACTTTGAAGTTTTGGCTAGTGTACTCCTTTTCCCATTCTTTCTTCTTTCAAAGCATCAAGTTAAAGTTTTTTTTCGATGCTCACTTTATTGATCATTACATGACGCTACTACTAAGGGTAGAAATAGGCATGTTCACTTGTGATTCATAAAGTATTTGCAAGCTTTCACATCTTGTGTCTGATACCACCAGCAAGTTAATTTCCATTACCAGTCAAGACTATTTAATTGCAGATAGACACCCACCATTACCCTTCATATTTTTATTCAAGTCATTTATACATCAAGAAAATATCTACTACGAAAATTGTTCTTTTCTTCAATTATCTTTCTAACTTCTGGTCTCATGCTCACCCATAAACACGATGAGTATCTATTCCCATAATAACTCGGGAAACATTCCAAAAGATCCCTCCTCTCCTCCATTCAAAAGCTCCATTATTCAACGAAAAAACATTTTAATGTACGTAAGATCCTACACGAAATCTCCAGAACCACGCTTCAACGATCACAAACCCACAAACCTACACTGTCGAGAAAAAAGATCCCTGCATTACCGACCGAATTTCATTAGCTAAAGCCGCGGGAATACGAGATATTCAAATGAACCGTCTCCTCTCGACTGATAACAATGGCGTCGAAAACCCATCCTGGAAGCGTTTCCTACTATCTCGTGTTTCGCATCAAGACAACATCTCGCGAAACAAGACGTCAATGACGTCATTGCGCGACTAGCGTTCATGGTCTGTTGCTCGTTAACGTCTTTTTTGGGCGCCGGAGCGAAACGTTGTGTATATATATAATGTCGTTGTGAATGAAATTCGGGAAAATTCCGCCTGTGGTACCCGAATTTTCTTTGTGGTCGAAGCGAGCGCAAAACAGCGGGTCTATTCGCGAAAATGAACTGAGGGATGATGCTCTGAATTGGTGTTGTGTCACCGTGTTGTGCCTATCTCGGTTCCAATTAGGGTGATTTTATTCGGATGAGAAGTTTTGGGAATTTGGGTTTTTGTATGGTTGCTTTGTGATGTTTCTACTGAGTTGAATTGTTTTGATGCGCTTGAGTCTGCTAATAAGCCTTTTTCATCGTGTTCAGTTACAGCCTGAGTGCATTTTGGGTATTTGAGATGGTAATGTGGATTTCAGGTAGCTATTCAAGAGCTGAAGACGGTTTGTGCATTTCTGCCTCAGAATCAGTGTCGTAGACTGAGTATTCAGGACAAGCAGATATTCAGCTTCAAGTTCTATTTAAATATTAATTAAAGCAGATAGTGTCAATAAAAGTACCTATATGTTAAGGATAGCGACTGCCCATAATTGTATATATTTTTCGATTTTGTTCTGTTTCATATTCCTTAGAAGTTTTCTACTGTTTGGAAGGTCCCAAGGAATATTTAATTGATGTAAGTACACCCTTCAATGATTTATATATTAAAGTCAAACCCTATGTCAATCACTATTCGATGTAATATTTTGACACAGTTATTGACATATGGTTAAACTAGAGCACCAGAAAGATAGGTATGCCAGACAGGCTGACTGGGTCCAACCATAGCCTCGAAAATTACAGATGGTAATGTCAATTTCTCAGTTATTGTGCTCTATTGTTAGTTGCGTGCTTTTTTTGAAGAATAGTTAATAGAAAGTATTGATTTTTTATTCAAAACAATAAAGTTGGAGACTAGACAGGTAAGTATAAGCATTTATTCGATTACAGATTTCATTTCATTCGAATTGTTCTGCAATTTTCGAGTCTGTGGTTGGACCCAGCATGGCTGTCTGGTATACTCCCCTTTTCAGAGCCTTAGTTAAACCTTAATAAGTAAATCATTGAAGGGTTTACTTACATCGATTAAATATTCCTTGAAACCTTCCAAACAGTAGAAAACTTCTAGCTAATATGAAACAGAACAAAATCGAAAAATATACGCAATTATGTGCAGTCACTATCCGTAAGTAAACTCTAATATGTACACTTATTGACACTACTGCAAAATCTCGCGCCAAATATCTAATGATTGCCTTTTCAGAATGATACCCTGAGTCAATTGAACTACATCCAAATCGAAATGAAACGTTCAGAAATATGTGGAGACAGATTAAAAAACCCTAGATAGCGCCAATAGTTTAAACATCGGTATATATGTCCACAGAGTCAATCAATATCAGGGTGTCAACAACTGAACCTCTCACCCTATTTCAATTTTAGTTGGTCCTATCAACGGTTATCGTGGTCTCGGTCATCCGTAAGGGCATTGTTTGTTGATATTTTTATAACGCTTTTGCTATTTGCTTTTTTTTCACGCTCAAGGTAGATTAAATTGAACCCATTGCAAAGTGGGTGTTCAGCTTTCTGAAGTTCTGAAGTGACAATTGACTGGACTTCTTGTTTCGTTTTCGTTTTGGTATTTGGTAACCAAACCACTCTTCTTTCTTTCATTTTTCATTCTCTATATTTTCTCTAAACGAGTGCAATTCAAGCCATAAAGTAACCTATTCGAATCGGACACTACTCCTCTTCAAGCATCTTTCAGAAATAAATTGTTCGAACCAGTCGCCAGCTTAAAACTCCTCTCAGATCTTCCTTTTTTCTCGTAGCCTCCCGAACAAATCGCCCAAATAAAATTACAGAAGCTTTCTCAATTCTTTCGATCTTTCGTTCTTTGTCAACCACCCTCCTGCACCTTGCCACCCCATCATAACTCCATCTTTCGCTTTGACGCTTCCTCCATGCAATCACAAGGGGCACCAGAAGCACCAGAGACGGTAAGACGAAATTAATGATCAGAAGTGGAGGGTATTTTCATTTTTCTCATTTCGCCCACCTTCGGAAAGCGAAAAATGAGAATGGAGGTGGAACTCCCCACGATCTCCTCGGAAAATAGCGTTATTAAACGGGTCCTTTCGAGATGACGTCATTGGCAAGACGGTCTCGGATAATCGGGTGTGAAATCGCATCGAGATCTGGATGCAATAAACATGTCTTGGGGTGAAATGGACCGAGAAGGGGTGAATACAGGAAGAAAAGGTAGTTTGGGGTTTAAGGTTGAGGGTGTAGTTGAGGGTTTCAGGATTTGATACAGTCTTTTTGTAGTTACATGGGGATTGTGTGAGATGTTTAGAAGTAATGGAGGGTTCACTGTTTTGAGTTCGCTACATATAGTATGGCGATAAAGTTTAGTTCAGGTAAACTTCATTTTTCTGCCTTTAGGATGCACTGAGAAAGAATATTTGACATCAGAATTTGAATTCAATTCAATTTAATATACTTTGATTGGTGTCAATATATTTGTCTCTGATTCAACCTGAAAACTATCTAAAGGGTTTTCCAATAAGAAGTGTTATTTTGATATTCAAAGAAAAATGCAATTATTCAATATAAATGATCGGATGTTTATTTCATTATAAAGAAGAAGCTATGCCGTTAATAGTGGAAAATAACATAAGGCAAATGACCACCACGACCACGCTTACAGGACCATATCCTCTTAATGAAAATTTCCATAACCAAATCGCAAAGTGGCTGTCGTATGTCCTCGATAGCCTCACGAATTCCATCTTTGAGGTCTTGAATCGATGTTAGGCTAATGGCGTAGACCTCCACTTTCACGTGACCTCAAAGAAAAAAGTCGCGAGGTGTTAAATCACAAGATCATGGTGGCCAATTGTGATCACCTCTTCGACAGATATAACACGGTTCGGCATTTCAACGACCCAATCAGCAAATACACGACATTGTTGATGATAGGCCGGTTTGAGTTCTTGTGTTAACTGAACTTTATAAGCCTTAAGACCCAAATCTTCATGCAAAATACAGTGTAATGACGTTTGTGGAATGCCTAATTCCAAAGAACGACGAGGAATGGACAAACCTGGGTTTTATTCAACACTTTCGGCTACAGCAGCAACACTCGCGGCTGTTCTTTAGCGACATGCACGGGTTTTATTCTTTACATCACTAACTTGTCCTAACAGCTCGAATGTTTCCACCAATTTCTTTATTGCGCTCCGACAAGGTGCCTCACGACGACCCAAAAATGTTCGAGTTTTACGAACCGTCTCTGGCAAATTTTCACCATTTTTATATTAAATTTTAATAATTTCAATGCGTTCTTGAAGCGTGTACCTAACGTTCCATTTTTATTAATGGCGTTGTTTCTACTTGTCAAATGTCAAAAAATGACAACTTCAAACGTGACATCTACCGAAATAGCAGGCTATTCAAAATAACACCTCTTATTGGAAAACCCTTTAGTTTGGAAATTCGAACTGTCTCTCAGATCAACCTTGTATGGGTTTTTGCAACTATTTCAATGCATCAGCCCGAGGGAAAGCTCTGCATCAAATTTCACTGGCTTGCTATAATTGGCAGTTGAACGATGATAGCTCCATCTATCAAACCTAATCCAAAACTGTTATTCGAGCAATTATGTTTGTATTAGCGCTAATCTACTTCAACGAGTTCGAAAATTCGCGGCAAACCCTTTTTCAATGAATATTTCAACATTAAAACCATCCATCACGCTCATTTTGAATATTTAACAGCGTATAATCCAGCCATTTTGGGCACTATCCACTAACCGACGTACAAGCGGCAAGGGCCACTTGATATAATTCACTGCCGTGTATTTCCAAAAACCAATGCGTTTATGAATAATCGAGCACTTGTTAAAGGAAAATATGAAATGTCACCATGCATGAATAGGGAAAATTTCATATAAAACCGGTAATAAAATGTAATTTAGGTTCTGGAAAACGAATTTCGAAGCGTGGATAAAACGCATTTCGATGTTTGTTCGCCTATATCGTTTTTGAAATTACTGGATTTGCGAGTGCGTTTGCGAGGTTGTCAATTCATCAGTAGCTTTCGCGGATTGGAATTTGTTTAAAAAATGAACAATAATCCTCGCATAATTGTGAACGGAAAATTCTTGATAATGGCTCATTAGTTGAAAGATTATTTGGGCTATTTCCATTATCTTGGATTGTTCTCTCCAACGTTTCGGCAAGTATTCGCCAGCCGTCTTCAGGGAAATCGCAAAATTGAACTTAAAATTCGGCAAAATTAATGAGACATTAGCTGTCAGAAAAATTGAATTTAGAGGTCTCTGCCATGATTTCTCAACTAAGATGATATGTGTAGTATTTAAAAATTGGTACTGCCCTGATTCGAGTTCGTCCTCCTCAATTCAGAACGTGTTATTGGACTCCAAACATCCTTTATTTTAATGGAGGGCAGGTGGGCAGTTATAGTCATGAAGGCTGCTTCCTTCAATTTCCTCCTTTTCCATCTTTCATCCTTTGATATTATGGAAGCCTTGTTCCATCTGATATTGTGGTCTTTGTTCATAGCATGTTGAACTCCTTTGGATTTTTCGGTTTCTCCAAGTTGAGCCAATCTCTGGTGTTCTTTGATTCTAATCTTGAGGGGCGTTTAGTTTTCCCAATGTAGGATCTGCGCATTCACAGGGTATTTCATAAATACATTCCTTGGGAATTTGATTTTCGTTGAAAGGTTTCACTTTCGTCAGTTTGATTGTGTCTTTGGTCTTGAATGAAGTTACCACATTGTTTTTGTTACCAATCCTTCTAATCTTTTCAGACATAAACTTTACAAATGGTATGACAGAGGTTATTATTTCTGTAGGATCATTGTCTATTCGTTGGGGTTCTGTTTTTTTTCCCTCGGTTCTCTGGCTACATCGAGAAATTCTTGGGGTAGCCATTTTTCTTTGGGCATAACCTTTTTGCGCGCTTGTTCCTAGACGAACAGCGTGCTACCATTTTGTCCAAATACCAAAACAAAACGCCATTTTTGAAGATCCTCACGAATGAGCCCTTTTTTGAGCTCTCATTCTACTTAAACGTGTGCTACTTATATCGTTTTGTCCCAGTGTCTGTAATTTTCAAATTTTGATACGAAAATGGTCTCAAACGATAGGGTTCGACTCCCTTATGACGAATCCGTGATCAAATTCAATTCTGTCCGCGGAGCCGTCCGGCCGTGAGCACGATAATAATCATGAAAAGTTATCTAGCCATAATGTTTACAGAAGCATGGAAAATTCAATTGGAATATTGAAAAGAAGAATCTTTAGAATTCCATAACAAGATATCCGATTCGAGTGAAATTTATTGTGTGAATGAAGATCGATATAGTGGATGTTAATGCAAAATTTTAAGAGAATCTTATCCTCAGAACCATAGAATCAAATTTTTTCAACTGCTGATTTTTAAGATACAGTGGAACTTCCCTATAACGAACGTCTGTATAACGAATTTCTCTGTATAACGAATTTTGTAGAAGACATTGCACCTTGAATCCAAATTCCATGTTTAAAAAAACCTTTAGAACCAAAAAAATTTTCTCTACAACAAAATTTTCAAAGAATATCACTCTTTGAATGGGTACATATTGGTAAGAAGGTATAAGGGTGGGTTTTTTTCCGAAAATTTCGGGGCGTATATAATGAATCCCGACCTGAAACTTAATCATTACAGAGGGCAGAGAGATCCTTCTGAAACAGTTTTAAATACAACTGACCGCTTGGTTTCAATCTAACCATTACGCTAGTGTGAAAGTTGTACGAACATTTCTAAAAGGAAGTGCTTAAGTTTTAATAATAAACTTGAATTTATCAGTGAAGTCGATCGCGACATTGTCGACTATAGAAACAAATTTTCTGTATAGCGAAATTTCTTTGTAACTAATTTTTCTGCGGATTGAGCACTTTCGTTATAGGGAATTTCCACTGTATTTAATTTTTGAATAATTTTCAGAATATAATTCCGATCGTGCTGAGATTCTGCATTCATATACTTAGCATGAATCTCAAGTCCTATACAAAATTTTGAAGTATAGCATTTTTCTCCGCAATGAACGAGCGCTCAAAAGCACCTGCTCAGAGCTTTTATCGAATTTTTCAATTTTTAAATTATCTTTATTAAACAACCCGTATGATGAATCGGCAACATTGCATATTTGCCTTTCTGTTCAAACATAGAAATAAATCTGTCGATTCATTTACGGATGTCAAGTCGACTAAACCTGTGTTGTCCCGAATCGACGAATATCCGAATTCTGTTACCGGTGAAAGACAGCTAAACAAATGTAGTTCGAAATGCGCTGATTCCGTCGATAAATGAAAAGGGGGCCTTCAAATATGTACCGAACTTCTTTGACGTTTGACGACTTCCTTTTCTGTTTGTTTCGTTTCCTCTCAACTTTTCTGAGAGTGTTCGGTAAACTGGGGCGTTTTATTTGAACTGGCGATACGGTTTTTCGCTTTTAGAAGTTGTCGAGAACCGTGCTGTCATCAAAAAATCAAATATTCGATAACGTTTCAATCGGGATATACCTACTGGGTAGGGAAAGTACAAACATTTGATGGTATGAATACAAGAGAAAAGTTTGATATACCTGACAGAGAACCGAATTATACGTTCTGTTCTGACAAGAAAATGGAATTTTCAACATAAAACGTTGAGAGCAGCGCTAAAATAAAGTGGAAAGTTTATCTGCGGTGATTACCTACTGTTACCATTATTTCAATGTAAAAGTAATTATCTCGAAAAACATCAAAACACTTTTAGCTATTCCCTCCAAAAAAACCTTCGTTGTTCCGAACAAACGTATACAATTTTCTCAAATTTTACTATTTAAATGTGCAATTGTAATAGGCAACCGAACAAAGTATTCAAAAGCAATACGAGTAATGTTACAACTCTACTTAAACATAAAAATTCATATTATGTCAAAAACAGGAGGTCTGTAAACAAATGCGAACGACTTTGGACGATTTCTCGATGAAAATAAGCAGGGGTTGTTTATATAAATTTTTTTCAAAATCGACCCCTCTTCCAAGATACAGCCTTTGGGAGGCGATGACGAGTTGACAGTTTTTAATTATTTTACGGCTTCTTAAAAACACTGAGTTATAAAACTATACATAATATGAAGCACTAAGTAGATGTTACTCACACAATTTTTTTAGATCTCATAACTTTATTATTAAGGAAAATAACCTCCTATGATTTTCGTTCAAAATTGTTTTCGTGAGATAGATTTTCGGAAAATACAATTCTCTTATGGTTTCCCATTCAATTCTGGAAAAAAAGCCTCTTGCGAAATTTCGATACAGTCGATACTTTTCTCGGAAAAAATAAAAACTTACAAGCAATTATGATCACTGTTCATTCCATTTCAAGCCGTAAACAAATTAAATACTGTTAACTCGTCATAGCCTTCCAAAAGCTGTATCTTGGAAGGGGGTTCGATTTCGAAAAAAAATTACATGAACTATCCCTGCTTATTTTCATCGAGGAATCATCTCCCAAAGTCCTTCGCATTTGTTTATAGACACCCTGTATATTTCTTATGCAAATCTCAAGGGAGCATCTACATGTGTACATCACCACCCTACCACTATAAACTAACTGGCTAGAGGTAATAAAGTACTCTACCGTGGGCGCCAGAGAATTGTGGTGTTGAAGGGCATCAAGTTTAACACAACACCTGCTGGATTTGAGCCCTCATGTGGGCTTTTAAAAGACCGATAGAAGGCAGCGGCCCAGCAGTGGAGTTGAGCAACATAATCTCAGGAGGAACAGTCGTGGACTTAGATTAGATAGTGGTCGATCGGACGTGATTACCCTTCTGCACTGCGACCAATAAGGTCTTTTGTGCGTTACCATGCTAAAACTACGTTTTTCCCAGGAATCTAACCTCCTTAGCAAAGCTGGTACTCCTTAGGAGACTTCGCTTTTATGTCGGCTGGCGTTAATAACGCGCCACCTAGTATTAGAGTAAGTCTGGTTTGCGCCAGCGCAGTGCATTGGCATAGTATGTGTTCGGTGGTTTCAGTGGCCGATTTACATAACCTACAAATGTCGGAGTTTCCTTTACCGATCTTGTGTAGGTGATATCTCACGGGACAGTGCCCTGTGAGAAGGCCGATTAGCGCCTTAACTGATTTTTTCACAACGATAGAGCTTGTTGAGCCTTCTCTTTGAAGGTTCGATTAGTCTCTTTGCTTGTCTTTGACCGGAGGTTTATCCAGTAAGAGTGTTTCTCCTTTTTTCCCAAACGCCTACCTCTGGCCTAATCAGTGTAGTGATACCCAACAGGAGGGCACGGGTCCGGTGAAGGGTGTGTTTGCTCTTCTTTTGCAAGGGCATCAGCTTTTTCATTTCCCTCAATGATATGGTGGGCAGGTACCCAAGTTAAAACTAGCTTGTTGTACTTCGCCAGTGTTTTGAGGGACGTTTGCAGCTCCAAATGGTCCTTGATCTACAATCAACGGCATAAGCTGTCTCAGTGCCATCTGACTATCAGAGGCAATACAAATTCTGGCTCCCTTGTACTGTCTGGACAGACAGACTTGGGCGCATCTTTCTATGGCCAGAATTTCAGTTTGAAGCGTTGTCGTGACTTACTCAGTCCAAAAATTTGTGATAATTTTACCTACCTATACCAGAAAGATCCTGAAGCTATCACGAACTGAACTCTTGGTGATGGTGGGACACCCGAAGAGGCACTGTCGGTACAAATATCTAATAATTTCTACCGTATGGGAAAGTCAACAGATGAGATTTGCAGGCTCTGTGGATCAGAAGCAGAAACATCTGAGCACAGTCATATTATGCTAGTGCCCAGAGCTTGCTGGCCTCACCACAATACATTTGAAGAAAACGGTCCTAGATGCCCACTACGTAACTTAATTTTCTCAGCTCATTCGAACATGTTCTTAGATTTTTCAAAATCAGAGGTATCTTGATTGAATATCTTACCATCGAATCAATAACGAATCAACAATAACCTTCCAATATTCCGACTATATTTATTTCGCACTTATTCCTAGCAACAAGATACCCCAAAATTCACATGTAGTGCGCGTAAACGAAGTCGACCCTCCTTCAATATATTTCCTTTTCATGTCTTACGCAAAGATCTGAATCCGATTCGGAAGAGATAGATATTTCGGAACAAATAAAAAAGCCTCTTTATATCACCCGAAGAAAGAGATTTTTTTATCGTTTATTGTCATCGAATCTCTCTATGTTATTCAAATCGAATTGGGAAATGGCACGCGTTTCTATAGAAGCGCACTCTTATGAAATTTCAAAGATTTTCGTTTTTCATTTGTCGTGGAACTATTATTCAATATTCCCATTTGTTGATGGAAACCCTAGCTATGTTACATCCGTTTTACTATCGTATGGACTGAAAGATAGTCTGTTCATTGGTGGAGCAATATTACCTCAAAGTTTTGTATAGAACTTGAGATTCATGCCAAGTATTTGAATGCAAAATCTCAGCACGATCGGAATTATATTCTGAAAATCATTCAAAAAATGAAATATGTAAAAAATCACTAATTGAAAATAAATTAAATTTTAAGAAAAAAACTATTTTTTCCGGAATTTGGGCTTTAATGTTTTCTGTGAAATTTCTTTAAATCTTCACCAACGTTTAGGATTCAGTATGTTCTTTCATCAAGGCTAAAAAATAATAAAGTACCTACAGTTAAATTGCAGAGTTCGCCTTGGCAAGCAAGAACCCACCTGGAATTTATCTCAATCTAACAAACATTCTTGGAGATCTATCATTTTTGAGGTTATTCTTCTAATTGTAAGATATTAATTTACTTCATGTTATTAATTATGTGATTAACTTTTTACAGCTAACTCAGAGTTCTATCATTATTGCTCATTAAACTATCATAAATTTTGCTGAGGTTTTGACAGTATAGGTTCTGATATGAATCATTTCGCTTATTAACCTTTTGTTGTAATGTTGCTCCATGTCCAATATTGTAACCCTGTTAAAGTCAAATTTATGTCCCTCTGTGTGAGTGTGTGCCGTCAGTGCTGTTTTTTGTGCATTGTCAAATTAAATTCTTTGTTCTTGATAGATAATGCGATCCTCTCGAATTTCTGCATATACATCAGATATCTTGTACCTAATGGAAATATAAAGATTCTTTTTTCAATATTCTAATTGAATTTTTTATGGTTCTTTAACACTATGGCCACAAAATAGCATGAGGGTTATTATGAACATCTTGCATGTGGCCTCAAAATTTCATTTTGATTGGGTTCGTTTTGTCTGAGATATTGAGGAACAAAAATTTTTCATGGCCCTATCTTATGGAACACCCTGTACGATTAGGCTAATCAACGAACTTGACCGCGGCATTGGAAATCGAACTCACCGTCAAAATCTCAAGGCTCTAGGATAATCCCTTCGAAAGTTATCGTGCTTACGACCGGACGTCTCCACGGGCAGAATTGATTATGACCATGGATTCGTCATCGTTTGAGACCATTTTCGGCTCAAAATTCCTAAATTACAGACATTTGGACAAAACAGCATTCGTTTAAGTAGAACGAGCGCTCAAAACAGAGAGCTAATTTATTTATTTATTACTTCGGGACACAAACGGGACGAGCCCAAAACAGTGTCCACATTACAGTGTATACAAAACTACAAAATCAAGAATATCTAACTTATAAAAACATATATCAGGTGTCAAAGCTGATTCTTTATAATTTTATCACTCACGAATTGAAATTATATTCACAGAATCTGAAATTTGTCTTATTGTTTAAAAGATTTAACACTTGCTTCATTTGTTACAGAGAGACTGAACGTCCTGTATGAGAAAAACTGGACTCGACTAGTTACCGCCCAATTGAAGAGGTTTGAAAGAGCTGTGGTTGACGCAGGTAAAACCGAAGGTGGCAACAGGTTTTCCTCCAATTCCTCCAAATGGACATATGGAGGCGCTCTACTGTATTCAGTGACCCTACTGACCACTGTTGGTAAGTTTAATGGCGGTTTTCTGCTTTTCATCTGTAAGTTACGATACTGTAGTGTACGATTGATCTGTAACTGGCCGACTAACAGATTTGTATATAAGGCAATTCTGGAATGGCTCCTGTAACTTTCTTATTTACAGAGTAACTTTTGAACTACTCATCAAAAAACATAACCTTCAATCGTAAGATTTGATCATGGAACTTAATTTCCTGTTTAAAATTGCTGTAGAGCATCTATTAAGTTTATAGTACACTAGTTTTGAATATGTTCACAAACTGGGCATTCGGCATTTCTTCATTCTGAACATTTTCTGGGCATCCGGCATTTGCGTGATCAAATTAATCCATTCGAAATGCCGGATGCCCAGAAAATGTTCAGATTGAAGTTCCTACTTATTATTATTATTCATCATGAATTCTTTATATTGAAACGTTGGTGTTCGTCCTAAAATAAACAAAACATTCAACGTAACCTCACAATATGTCATTCGATAATGCCCGTCGGGCACTCGTAAATATTGAACGATTTCTCTAAGCTACAGATCCCTTAAAGAGGTCCAGATTTGCAATTTTCCTGTACTGTAAGTTTATGAAAAGTTACAGATTGGCTTACATATGAAAACAGAATACCACCATTAATCCTGTTAAATTCGTACAGTCAAGCAATAACGACCA
The DNA here is from genome assembly GCA_013421045.1 of Propylea japonica. Taxonomy (NCBI): domain Eukaryota; kingdom Metazoa; phylum Arthropoda; class Insecta; order Coleoptera; family Coccinellidae; genus Propylea; species Propylea japonica. Next base: position 46,013,302 of record CM024247.1, on the reverse strand, counting down.
ATTTTCAGGCTATAGCAGACTAACACCCAAAACCACCCTGGGCAAGCTAGTGACAATCATCTACGCCATCTTTGGAGTGCCCTTGATGTTGGTACTCCTGTCAGAGCTAGGCAGCATGTTTGCTGGCGGAGCAACCAGAGGTTACATGAAATTATGCTGCAAGCACAAGAGGGGAAGGTCAAGAAACGATGCACACTCCAGTGTTGGGTACCATAAAGCACCTTCTAGCCCTTCTGGGAAGCACTACTATAAGAATACCGAAGGTACTATCTTCATTCTTGAAATTTTTCAAACCAATGAAACCTCGTTATTGTAGGATTTTTATAATTCAATGCTACCTCTCAAGATTGGGAGCTTGTCCTCATAAAACACTCTATTAATAAAGAGTTTTTCAATAAGACATGTTATTTTGAATAGCCTGCTATTTCTGTTGAAGTCACTTTCGAAGCTGTCATTTTTTGACATTTGACAAGTAGAAACTACGTCATTAATTAAAATGTAACGATACACGCTTCAAGAACGTATTGAAATTAGTAAAATTCACTAAAAAATGGTGAAAATTTTGCATAGACGGTTCGTAAAATTCGAACATTTTTGGGTCTTTGTGAAGCCCCTTGTCGGACCGCAATAAAGAAATTGGTGAAAAAATTCGAGCTGTTGGGACAAGTGAGTAATGTGAAGATTAAAACCCGTGCACGTCGCTCAAGAACAGCCGAGAATATTGCTGTTGTAGCCGGAAGTGTTGAAGAAAGCCCAGGTTTGTCCATTCCTCGTCGTTCTTTGGAATAAGGCATTCCACAAACGTAATTCCACCGTATTTTGCATAAAGATTTGGGTCTGAAGCTTATAAGTTCAGTTAATACAAGAACTCAAGCCGGCCGATCATCAACAACGTCGAAACCATTGATCTTCTGCGGGAAAAGTTTCCGGACCGTGTTATCTCTCGAAAAGGTGATCACAATTAGCCACCGAGATGATGTGATTTAACACATTGCGACTTCTTCCTTTGGGGCCACGTGAAAGAAAAGGTCTACGCCAATAGACCAGCGTCGATTCAAGACCTCAAAGATGGAATTCGTGAGGCTATCGAGGACATAGGGCAGCCACTTTGCGATTTGGTTATGGAAAATTTCATTAAAAGGATTTGGTTCTGTGAGCGTGGTGGTGGTCATTTGCCTGATGTAATTTTCCACTATTAAGGACATAGCTTCTTCTCTATAATGAAATAAACATCCGATCATTTATATTGATGGAAAAAATTTTCATTGAATATCAAAATAACACCTCTTATTGGAAAACCCTTTAAAACACAGTATTACTACAATTATTTATTTACACGCCAACTTGAAATATACGGTAACACATTTACTGTATATTCTCCAGGTTCTGAACTCCTCGTCGCTTTCAAAGAATTTCTAAATTATTGACTTCGATAGCTCAAATCTTGCTCAAAAATTTACTCCCGACACTTTCAACGTCTATTTTGTCCAACTCTTCTTACTGATTCTTTATCGTTACTCTTTGCGTCTCGTCGATTTTACCCACTTGCCTTACTTGAATCGAAGGTGTACTACTACCCTTAAATTTCTACCTAACCTGATCTCATTAGTCCACTCTCACAACAATTCGAGTCGGTGGTGGGAAATTTTATCAATGGGAATCACCGTGTGAAACACGTCAACATTGCAATTATCAGATCTGGTGAAATTCACTTTTCCAGAAACAATAGCTTTTGCAGAAATGTCAACCCAACATGGAAGCTCTAATTTATATAGCACGACACCACCAAACCCAAATATCGTATTACAGCTTTGGTACAAGTTTCTTAGGGGCGACAGCCCTCATCATGACCACCTCAATACTACACAATCGGCCAGATAGAGCTTCCCATACATGTCGAGTTTAACTTCTTTGAACTAAAATTGAACGACTACATTATCGAAATAAAACTGAAACCAAAATGAAAGAACTCAATATTTCAGATACAGCTTCAATACAACTGTCTTCCTGTCATAACACGCCAAACCATCACAGTGCTGCCACACCAGTGAAACATTCCATGTGCCATACTAACCCTCAGCAATATATGGACTACCAACATGTCCATCACCAAGAGATACCGAAGAGAGCCATGCTTGCCACAGTGAGATCTGGCAGATCTAGAGGAGGTTGTAGACAGGGTCCGGTGAAGCAGATGCTTGTCGATCCATCGCTGTGCCCTCAACATTGCCACGGCCCACCCATCGTGAAAAACTGTGCCTACGGTGGTACCATCATCATGGCGTCGGATATAGAGGAAGGGGAAGAGGGGGAGGATAACGAACATGGGTAGGTAATAATATGATAATGTTCAAGGATTTTTCAGTAGGTATCTCTGGTCAGCTATTAATACTGAAGCTGTCTTTTTTCTACTCGTACTTTTGAATTGTCAAACTACGCCATTACTGAACATACGAGGGCAATTCAAATATAAACGAGACTTTTCGATTTTCAGGAACAATATAGAGTTGGGGGAACATTCCTGATTTTTTCGTGGTTGGGTAGGTTTGTCAGGAGTAAGGGAAGCACGTCGGATTGCCTCATCGACCCTCTCGGTGACCACTATGACGATGTTTGAGCAAAAGGTTCCTCCGTTAATTGCGCAAGGTATTGTTCTCTCCACTCCTTACTCGCTTGTTTAAACTCTGGGGTGTAGTGGTGCACCCATGTTTCATCACAGGTGATAATGTGAGTGAGAATTTGGTCTCCTTGTTCCTGAGATAGTGAATATAGACGCCCACACACCTGAAAACGATGCAATTTCTGGTCAGCTGTGAGAAGGCAAGGAACCACCTGGCGGAACCCTTGCTCCTCTGTGAGTATGGAGTAGGTGCTCCCATAACTTATCCCGATCTAACTTGCAATTATTTCAGAAGTGGTACGACGTCTGTCGTCTTCAATAAGCTGTCGAACACTACTGATTTTGTTCGCTGCGGTCATGACTCTCATTTTCAATACAATCACGACCCTCCACGACTGTTAATGCCATGCAAACGCTCTGGCTCCCGATAGTGTTTCTTCTCCTTCGACATGGGCAGTCAATCACCTCAAGATTTTGGCCAATTTACGCCTTCTGCGGCGAGAAACTTGATTACAATACGTTGCGCAATTGACGGAGGAACCTCTTGCTCAAACATAGTCACAGTGGACACCGAAGGGGTCGATGAGGCAATCCGACGTGCTTCCCTTACTCCTGACAAACCTACCCAACAACAAAAAATCAGGAATGTTCTTCCCCTACTATTGTGCCTGAAAATCGAAAAGTCTCGTTTATATTTGAATTGCCCTCGTAGAAAGATAAACGCATCAACTTCGTAATGAAATCGTTAAAATTCGCTTAAAAAGATTGTAGTTACAGTTCGCAAAGCCAGAACATTGTGGATCGTTGTGGAAACACTTTTTCAGTTGACAATAGTGAAAAAGAAGAGAACATTAGATCTGTCGGGTCGTGCAGGTGCGGCCCTAAAGTCTATAGTGCCCTCATCAGAGCTGCAGCTTGTCCAGAGCTTCAATACATTTGAGAGGGCTTCAAAGAGGCTAAATCCGCGCTTTCCCTATAATTTTCCTGTCCAAGACATTCTTTCCTTCTCTTTCTCACAGAATCTAAACTCATCACTTTCTGTTGAGCCAATTCTCATCATATGCTTCCTTAGGCGACAATGTCTTGTTAGAAAGCCAGTAAAGTGACAAACCTTGTATTTTTTAAGTTTCGAAGGATCTGTCCATTCCCGAAAGATACCTCCAAAGTGCTTCTCTTTCAGCTTCTTCCTTCTCCAAGAACTCTTCTCATGGGTGAATTTGGTTATCCCACAGGAAGCTTCTGGACCAGTAAGTTGCTTTTGCGTTCCTTTTCTGTCTAGTGTGTTAGCCTCTTTGTTTCCTTTGATTCTTGGGATACCAGAAACCAAACACATCCAATCAAGAATATTATTGAATTATTCCTGAAAAGTTGCTGATAATCACTATAAAATAAGGAGATGATGCAGGAAAAATCCGAATCACTATTTACAATGTCCAAAGTATTAGTAACCTTCAGGCAACCAATAGTAGCTATTTCTATATGGTTCTTTTGAGAATGTTCTTCGTATATTAAACTAGCATATGAATATTCCCATTTTTCAATATCTAGGGAATATGCACAATCTGGCGAATAATGAATCCATTTTTTGCAGAGAGTGTGCTCACGCAACGCCATCCAGGATGCCTCTGATCTGGAAGCAACCTCTGGAAGACAACCAGTGTCATCACCATCCAAATTCCAGATCCAGAAGTTCCGACTCACCGTCAGTGCCTACGTCGTTGATAGTCATCCTCCTAGTATCTTACATCTGCGCAGGAGCAGCAGCTCTGGTCACCACTAGTGGTTGGAACTTCCTAGAAGCCATCTACGTCTGTTTCCTAGCCCTCACCACCATAGGCATAGGTGACAAATTTCCTCAAAATTCGGACTTTAACACCCAGCTCCAGCTGCTGGCGTGCTGTATTTACATCTTTGTCGGCCTCGTGTTGATCGCCATGTGCTTCAGTCTTGTACAGGATGAAATAACGAATAAATTTCGACAGTTAGCCGCTAATATCGGTTATTTCCGACAGTGATGTGTGAACGTATTATTTTCGTAAACTGAGTGATAGAATAATAAAATAAATCGATAAAATGAGACAAACAACTATTGTTTACGCTTACATTGAATAACGTGGATGAGCGCTTTGTGTTTTGGGATGCTGCGCCATCTGTGGCGGAATGCCGGAACTATAATTTATGATCAATATAAGCTAAGTGATTTTCCTGTTTTCTCCTGGTGGTTGGATTTTCACTTAACAGATGTCTAAGGGAAATGTTCATGGTACTGGGTGTTTTATGGAATCCGCGGTTTTAGGTGTGATGTCTATGGAGGTTGAGATGGTCATCGAAGAATATGAGCCACTTGAAAATATGGAAGGTGATCCAGCAGATGTCAGAATGGTAAGAATTTTATTATTCAATTTTTTTATTGATTCCTCAATTCTGAGTGCTTGTTCTACTTAAACAAGTGCTACGTTTTTCCCAAATGTCTGTAATTTTAGAATGGTTTCAAACGATACGATTCCATTCGAAATTGAATTTGAGGCCACATGCAAAACACTCATAAGAAGTCTAATGCGAAATTTTTTCGGCATAACAGAGCCATAAATAATTCAATTGAAATAAGTAAAGAAAAATCGTTCATGCCGAATTTTAATTTAATCAGAACCATAGAATTACATTTTTTTCTGGAATATCCATTTTCCCAATGATTCAGAGTTTGTCAATTCGATCGAGCTTAAATTTTCAATACCAACTCAAAGCAGTACGAAAAAAATTGTCGGAGTTTCGTTAATACAAGCAAAGAAGAGTCTGTCGCAATATCGATAAAAATTATTCTTATATTCCCATATTAAAATGAAAAACTTTTCTATTGAAATGAAATCGAGTTTGAGGAGGTAAATTGACGATGAATGATCATGCAAATTTTCAAAAGGATTGTGAGATCAGAATCATATAATTTTGATATTTTTAGTTACCGATTTTTTACATATTTCATTTTTTGAATAATTTCCAGAATATAATTCCGATAATGCTGAGATTCAGAATTCTAATTTTTAGTATCAATTGGAAGTACTATTTGAATAATTGAGGAAATAGCCCCATTTAAAGAACTCTCGAAAGCACCCAAAGGGTTTTCCAATAAAAGGTGTTATTTTGGATAGCTTTTTCGGTAGATGTCACGTTTTGAGCTGTCATTTTTTGACATTGGACAAGTAGAAACTACACCATTGATGAAAATGGAACGATACAAGCTACAAGAACGCATTGAAATCATTAAAATTTGCTATAAAAATGTTGAAAATGTAACAAAAACGATTTGTAAAACTCGAACATTTTTGGGTCGTCGTGAAAAGCACCTTGTAGGACCGCAATGAAGAAATTGGTGGAAAAATTCGAGCTGCTGGGACAAGTTAGTGATGTGAAGAATAAAACCCGTGCACGTCGCTCAAGAACAGCCGAGAATATTGCTGCTGTAGCCGAAAGTATTGAAGAAAACCCAGGTTTATCCATTCCCCGTCGTTCTTTGGAATCAGGCATTCCACAAACGTCATTACAGCGTATTTTGCATTGGGCATTGGGTCTTAAGGCTTATAAAGTTCAGTTAACACAAGAATTCAAGCCGGCCGATCATCAACAACGTCGTGTCTTTGCTGGTTGGGTCGTTGAAATGTATGAAAATGATCCGGTATTCCATCGAAAAATCATCTTGTGTGATGAGGCCCATTTCCACCTCGGTGGCTTCGTCGACAAGCAAAATTGTCGCATCTGGGGCTCGGAAAACCCAAGAGTTATTGTTGAAAAGCCCCTCTATCCTCAACGTGTGACCGTTTGGTGCGGTTTATGGTCCGGCAGAGTCATTGGACCTTACTTTTCCTGAAAATGAGGCTGGAGCAACAGTTACGGTGAATGGATTGCGCTATTGAGAGGTGATTAATGATTTTTATGACCGAAATTGGATAGAATTGATCTGGACAATGTTTACTTTCAACAAGACGGCTTTTGCGGAAAAAGTTTCCGGACCGTGTTATCTCTCGGAGAAGTGATCACAATTGGCCACCGAGATCTTTTGATTTAACACCTTGCAACTTCTTCTTTTGGGGCCACGTGAAGGTCTACGCCAATAGCCCAGAGTCGATTCAAGACCTCAAAGATGGAATTCGTGAGGCTATCGAGGACGTAGGGCAGCCACTTTTCATTTGATTATGAAAAATTTCATTAAAATGATATGGTCCTGTGAGCGTGGTCGTGGTGGTCATTTGCCTGATTATTTATTTTATTTTCCACTATTAACGGCATAGCTCCTTCTTTACAAGGAAATAAACATCCGATCATTTATATTGAAAAATGGCATTTTTCCTTTAATATCAAAATAACACCTCTTATTGGAAAACCCTTTAATTATCCCCACAACCTATTCGGGTGAAATAGGAAAAACAAACCAGCTTCCAGGAACGAACTCGCGAAAGTACCCGAGCAGGAACATCATTCAAATTTCAGATAACTGTTTCTGCAGAAAAGCTAGTTGTTCCGTTGCAATAAAATAAATCACCTCTTCCAAGAAATTCGACCAATCTCATTACCTGTAAGTGTAAGTGTTATTTTATGCTAATCTTCGGCGATTCACGATCTTCCATTTACAAGTAACACGTGTGAAATATTTGGTCCCAATAAATCAATGAAAAAGATGTCGCATAAAAATTGCAATTTTGCGGTCAGCGCATCTCGGGCCCACGATTCATGGGAATCCAGAGCACGGTGATATGCACGAAATGTTTTGAAAATAAGTGCTCGAAAATAATAATTTCAAGTGTAATGACCTTGAACTTCGATCGTTGATGTAAGCGTTCGTATGTTTTTATTTGGAGGTTTTTATTGTGTCCATTTAAGTCGGATGATTGGTCAACATTTGGCGCATAAGGTGCTTTAATGGTTAATAAAAGTTTTTAGCGATATAAATCTAAGTAATGTCTTTACTTAACTTCTTCAATTTTTTTCTTGATAAATATACAGGATGAATATTCAAATTGTGGTAGAATCGATGCACAACTCAATGTTGTCCACAAGAATCATTAGTGAGAGTATAATAAAGGGTTTTCCAATAAGAGGTGTTATTTTGAATAGCCCGCTATTTCGGTAGATGTCACGTTTGAAGCTGTAATTTTTTGACGTTTGACAAGTAGAAACTACGCCATTAATAAAATGGTGAAAATGAAACGATACAAGCTTCAAGAATGCATTGAAATTATTCGAATTCACTATAAAAATGGTGAAAATTTGGCAGAGACGGTTCGCAAAACTCGAATATTTTTGGGTCGTCGTGAAGCACCTTGTCAGACCGCAATAAAGGAACTGGTGGAAAAATTCGAGCTGTTGGGGACAAGTTAGTGATGTGAAGAATAAAACCCGTAAACTCGTGCACGTCGCTCGAGAACAGCCGGATTATTGCTGCTGTAACAGAAATTGTGGAAGAAAACCCAGGTTTGTCCATTCCTCGTCATTCTTTGGAATAAGGCATTCCACAAACGTCATTACACCGTATTTTGCATAAAAATTTGGGTCTTAAGGCTTATAAAGTTCAGTAACACAAGTACTCAACACAAGATCATCAACAAAGTCGTGTCTTTGCTGATTGGATCGCATGAGTTAACACCTTGCGACTTTTTTCTTTGGGGCCACGTGAAAGAGAAGGTCTACACAATAGCCCAGTGTCGATTCAAAGACTTCAAAGATGGAATTCGTGAGACTATCGAGGACATAGGGCAACCACTTTGCGATTTGGTTATGGAAAATTTGATTAAAAGATATGGTCCCGTAAGCGTGGTCGTGGGTCATTTGCCTGATGTTATTTTCCACGAATACGAACCTCTTGGCGGGTTTGTTGCATTTTTGCAGGTGAAAGAGGTACTTGCGCAATGAAGTTAGTATACGCATCCAAATATCACTTGTCCAGAATACGGGGTCAGATGTTATTTTATACTATTAACGGCATAGTTTCTTCTTTAAATGAAATAAACATCCGATCATTTATATATGAAAAATGGCATTTTTCTTTGAATATCAAAATAACACCTCTTATTGGAAAACCCTTCACAATATTTACAATTGAGAAAAAGTCAAGGGACACTCTATGTATGCCTATGGTAGGATTGGGAAAATCGAACATACCTAAAAGTTCCTCGCGTTATTTTCTAATTTACTGATTGAGGTGTTATTGTATGTTAAGTGTCTGTTTGAACAATATTTGACTTAGATAATTTCATCAACAATGACTAATGACCAAAGCAGTCAACAACAAATGATGGAAAAAAACAATTCTTCATTCCACTTGCTATCAACAAACACTACATATTATACAAATAATAAATACCCACAAACACGTGCCAGCCACATATTCCTCATAGTTTTCCCATCCGAGAATTTCCTCAAAACCGGCACCAACGATTTTGGGAAACGCTGTACTCATAGGAAAGGAAGCCGTAGACCGGTTCTGACGTCACGGTGGTGGGACCAACCGACACACGCGTTGTTCTTGGCCTACCATTAATTGTAACACTATAAAATTCTAAATTGTAACATTTCGTAACATCACACATGATAGGTGAAGAAGACCTTTTTTTCGCTCCACCAGTCACTCAATTTTTAAGAATAGTTATACAATAAACTAGTTTTTTGAAGACAGGGGTTAATGATCAAGTTATTTTAACGTTTATAGTTCTAGACCATTAATCGCTGGATTAATGAACGAGTTAATTTTTTCTGTCGACCTCATTAAGAATTGTGTATATACCTCCGCAAAAAAATTAACGCACATTCTGAAAATCTCATTTTTAATGAAAGTTACTACATTGACTTAATAACTTATTTTTATGTTGTCTCGGGAAAGTTTTGAACGAAACAAGACACATTAAATGGAAGAAAATTCAGGATTTACCGAATCTTATGTGAAAGAAGAGGAATAAACAATTTTTTCAAAATACTGGAATGCTGATAAGTGATTTAATACTTGTTATGTCCGCCACTTGCATTAATTACACCTCGGCAAGGACGGTTCATACTCAAAATGAGTGATCTTAAAATGTTCTGATCTAATCCTAACCCAGATTTCTCTGAGTTGGATTCCTGAGTCATTAAGAGTAGCTGGATGATTTTCTGAACTTCTCAGCCTTCTATTGAGGTTGTTCTAAACCTGCTCAATGGATTGAGATCTGGACTTCTTGCTTGCCATTCCATTCGAGAGATTTCAACCTCTTCAAGGTACTCCTGAACGATGAGCGCCCAATGGGGTCTGGCTTATCGTCCATAAAAATGAAATTTTCACCAATGTATGGGGCAAATGGCACTACATGCTCTTCAAGAATGTTCCTATCAGCATTCATAGCTCCATTATCAACGACCATTAGGTCTGTGCGAGTAGTCAAAGTATTCCACCCCCCATACCATAATCGATCCTTCCCCGAAACCATTAGTATTCAGGAAATTGCAATGAGCATATCTTTCATGTGGATGTCTGTATACAAGGAACGTCGATCACAATGGTAGAGGCAGAATATAGACTCATCTGTTGAAGAGAACTCTTTCCCAATCAGCCTCTTCCCAATGGATATGTTCTCTCGCAAATCCAAAACGCGCCCTTCCATGGGCTGGGAAATAGCTGGGCCTCTTGCCGTGACACAGAGCCTTGAATCATATTTTCTGAGGTGATTTCTTATTGTCTGAGTGCTAATTCGCACCCCATGAGTTGGCTCAAGCTGATTTTGAAGGAGGCGAGCGGTTGCAAACCGTTGTCTCGACGAAGAAACTCTCCAAGTAACGTTCTTGAATGGCAGTTGTTACCCGTGTCTACCCTGTCCTGTCTTCGGACATTCATACCTGTCCGCCTGAATCGCTGCAACATTCTGGACACACTGTATGAGAAACTCCAAAGCTTTCTGCAATTCTTGTGTATGTCCACCCTTCTTCTCGCAAAACTACCGCTTGGGCACATTCCTCTTAGGTCAAATTGCGTGTTTCGCGTTGCATAGCGAGTGAGTGTAGAAAATCAAATGAAAGAAAACATTGATCACTAGAATTGATCGAGAACAACTGATTTCAGAATGGAGCCAATATATTCAAAAAAGTGATAATCTCATCTTTTTTATTAATGCTGGGAAAAAACATCTGTATTGAAGAAAAACGTAAAAGTGGATAACATATGCATGCATAATTCTGATAAAGTAATTATCATTGAGACACCTTCAGTTGTAGAATTAATTTGAGATTCCCATAATGTGCGTTGATTTTTTTGCGCAGTGTATTTCAGAAATATTTCCTAGAGAAATTTTTCCAAAAAAGTTTCTCTAGAAAAATTTTCCAGAAAAAAAATTTTCCAGGAAGACTTTTTTCTGTGAAAAATTTTCTACTGGAAAAACTCTTCTCTGGAAAATTTCTTTCTCGAAACATTTCTCTGGAAAATTGTTTCTTGAACATTTTTTTCTGGAAAAAAATTTTCCAGAACAATTTTCCCCTGGTGAGAATTTTTCTCTGGTATAATACTTTTTTCCTCAAATTTTTCCAGAGAAAATTTTTCAGTAGTAAGTTTTTCCAGAAATGAAATTTTTCTAGAGTAATTTTCAGCAAAGTAAAATTTCTTCAGAAAAAAGAAATTTTCAGGAAATAATTTTTCCAGAAAAATAGTATAATTGAGACTCTAAAATGAGTCATTAATGATCAATTCAGTGTACGTTAAATCCACCCTTTTTGATATCATCGAAAAATTAGTTAGTATTACCGCTGAACGAAACGAAAATCATAACACTTTTACCCAATTAGAAACTGTACGTAACACCGTAACACCAGGTCTGAAACGTAACCCAAACGTTACAATAACCGTAACACCTGAACATCACTGATATAAACCCTAAGTCGCGAACTTAAGCGAAATATTCGCGCAGGACGTTGTCGCGCACACGCTGTTCACCGTTCCAGTGACTGGCACCGCTCCAAAACCGATCCGATCTACTTTTAATCGCGAACAAGCGGTCTCAGTGCATTTTTGTGACAATGTCGTCTTTGTTCAGGACTAACAGTGCCCCGTGCAAACCTAGTTTTTAGTATTTATTCGACTTAGTTACGTAGGTCGACACCTGCAAGTTCTCAATCAAGGCATTTACTTATTCAAGAGGTGAGTGTGTTTATCGTTGCACTTTTAAGGTTAAAGTCACCACTTTGAGGCTGTTTGCCCGGTTGCCATGACGACGGACACATTTCGCGTGCCTATTGGTCAAGGTGTCCGGGGCTGTTGATTCATTGGTGATAAGGTGAATTTATAACCATGACAACAGTGATTAGTGGTGATTATGGTTGTTTGAACTCGTGAAAAACTATCGGGGAATATTGTGAACTTCGATAGATGTTCTTATGCAATATGGTCGAACCAAAAACTGCAAATTGGAAGAGATAACAGTTGAAGATTAAAGTAAAAAAAGATAACAGTATCACTTGGCTTTCATCATTCAAAAAACAAATTTTTACCTTGGTACAAAAATTGCAATTGCATCAGTTGATATGCCATTTTGAGAAGTTATGCAATGTTGAACTTGAAAATAGGAGCAAAGAACAAGACCATCTATCTTTATTGAGGCTTCCAAAGAATCCAAGAAAAATTCATATATGCAACATTTTCTATCGACACATAACCTAAATATTCAGAGAGAAACATTTTAGAAACCAGGTTAACCCACTCCTAGGTGAAAAATTAACCTAAATTAATGGTTACATCCTACTTGACATAAATACCGGAGTTACTGATATAGTTTTTTAAACAGATAAGTTAATCGTATGGTCGTGCATATAATTGAAGTAGAAAAACTATATACTATTCTGTTTCATTCAAAATATTCCATAAAACCATAATCACTCATGCTGGTAAACTTGAATGTAATCAGTTTCATGGAAATTTGCGTATACACATTTTCAAGTCACATTCTGAATCATCTTGACGTACCTATATGAACATAATTATATCAATGTACTTACAATTTCGAGAATATGCAAGTTTAGTATATTTAAAATAACTGGAAATCAATAGAAAATTGATCTGCTCATTCAGTTCTGAAACTAAATTAAAAAACAACAAATTATTATGCAAATTTTTAAATTATTCTCAAGAACCAAATATCAACCTCAAATCATCTGTAATCGATTGAATTCGATAAAATATATCAAATGATTATATTACTCACTTTTATTTTTCCTTCTTCGAAACTTAAACCATATAAGTTTTATTATCGCAACAAAAAACGTAATAGATTAATGTTAATTTCATATTATGAAACCACTCAATGCTCAAATAATATAACAAATCAACGAAAGAATCGAGAGGCTTTTGAATAAGGAAAACAACAAAATTCTGATACCTAATGAAATTTTTAATTTTCTTCAATTTGCTTTGACAACAGAAATCAGGTGCCATTCTAATTCAAAATGTACGCGAACGTAAAAATATTCAGCTACTTTTTTTCCTCAATTTTGCCTGAAAGTAATTAAATTGAATTTCAAACCAATCAAATATAACTTTATAATTTTCTCATTTTGCCTTGTATTTTCCTCATTTTCATTTTATCTTCTCGAGACATTTCTTCGTTAGCTTTATCATTTCACCATAGAAACATGATTAATTAATATTATAATTTAATTTTATGCACACATAATGAAATACAATGCAAAAAATAAATTTAGCTCAGAATTTAGAATATGGGTGAATCAACAGAAGAAAATAGAACAAATTATAATAATACAATTTTTTTTATTCTATTGCTCTCGTCATATATTCAACTCCAAAACTTAACATTTATTTTTGTACTCGTTAGATGTAATTATTTTTTATTTTCATTTCTTTTTCTATCTTTGTTCTATATCTTTGTTCCATATAATTTTTACCTTTAATTCAGAATTCTATTTAACTCGCCACAAAGAATTTACGAATCTTCATTTTTTTTAAATCCCATTTTCTGTAGTTGTCTGAAAATCGAAATTATCATTTTTAAGTTTTACTGTTTGAAATCATTGTTTTCAATCGACAATCGTCGTAATAAAGAGCTATTACTGCCCCAAACAACTCCTGAATTGAATTTATTCATCATTTTCGTTTTAGTCCATTCATTATAAAACAATAAAAATCTACTTTGAAATTTTTCTATTGTCAAAAGTATCGAAATAAAAAATCAAATTCATTTCACAGCAAACGTTTTTCAACTGCTCTGTATGTTGTTAAATTTTGATCTTTCATTTTAGAAATCAGAATTACCTCAAATGGACCGTTATCAAACAAATGTCCATTTAACTCAAATGTTATAAATCATTCTTATGACATAAATCTCAGATCTTATACGAAATATAAAATAATACTTATCTGCGAAAGAAACGGCGTTTTCAAGTTGTGCATAATTTTATTCATTTTCTGTTTGAGGCAACGCTGAAACAAAATGCCCCATATTTGGTCCAAAAGATACCATTTTCAAATTTATATCTCTGCAACTAATGGCGAAGAAAAAAACTTTGATTATATGGTATATTCTAAGCACCATACATTGGAGACAGCCCCCTAAAAAGCTTTCAGCTCATGATAACTCCTGCGGACTTATCGTACATGAAAATCCCCTCGAAATCCCACCCTTTACCAACGTACGATCCTTCGGCTTAGCAGGTCGCTGAGGTGACCCTAAAACATAACATGTAACCCATAATTACGAAAATCCTGTTTTCTATAAATAACCTCAAGATATATGAATGAGACCGGCCCATTAAGTAACCGTCCGATAATCTTGCCAACTCTGATCGTTTTTAAGCACCGGTCACACGAGCAGTGATAATCGTAATACCAACCTTAGAAAATTACATGTTTCAATTAACTGTACCTACATTTTACAGCGTAAAAGTGCATACCTGGGAGAGCTTGACAAAATTCGATGATTGCTTTCTTATTGCGAGAGTTGACTAGCTTCCTGCATTGGGACACACCTGGTTGTTTTTTTCTCATGTTGGTATTTATCTGGTTTCGTAATCTCTTATCGAATGGCATATGTGTGTATGGTGAGGGATGGGGTGAAAAATAATTAACATGGCCTAACGGAAATATTGAAGGTTGTGTTCATTATTGCCATGAATTCGCAGTGGCAGCTGCTAGGATAATTTAGGAGTTTTGGTGCGTCTGATTCTAGCTGTCGTTTTGTGAAATGGCAGTCACTCTCCTATTTGTGCCAAGATTGTCGCAAACTACCGACATATGATCCCCAGTACAACGAACAGAATTTTTTTGACACCATACAAATTTTTTTATACTTATCGACATTTTCGGGGTGGTAGACACTCCATACTTACGCAGCATGGTTTTTGTCGGACAAGTTGAGCACAATTTCAAATTTTTTTCAGTACACAGATTTCAAGATAATCAATCTTCTATAGAGGGTGTTCCTAAATTGAACGTACAAACGAAAAGGGGAGATTCCTTAAGTGAGTTTAAGAAAAAAAAGTCCCATAAACATGGGGTCGCAAACGTTTCGTTTTCGAGATACAGAGTGTTGAAGTTTGAATTTTTTTCAAGTTTTTTTCTCATAATATCTACACTTCACAAGATATTCGACTGAAATTTGGCATAGATATTACATTTGAGAGTTCTCACCACGTGACATGGCAATTTCGATAGAAGATCTACAGGGTGATATTCACTGCCACCTGTTCTTCTGCAGAACTTTTTTTTGGTGAGCAACTGTTAATTTGAAAAAATGTAAAAAGAAGCTTTGTTCTTATACTAAACTTTTCGGCCTCTTGTAGTTTTGTCGAATCTACCAACGATTTCGTGAAAAAAAATTTTGAACGATTCTCTCGAAATTCTCGTAACTATAATACCTACTCGTAGGACGGCCAGTTTGTAATCTGTGGTGAATGAATTCAGTGTCAGTTTCTATGGAAATTTTCAAATTTCTCAAATGTAATATCTATGCCAAATTTCAGTTGAATATCTTGTGTAGATACTATGAGAAAAAAACTTGAAAAAAATTCAAACTTCAACACTCTGTATCTCGAAAACGAAACGTTTGCGACCCCATGTTTATGGGACTTTTTTTCTTAAACTCACTTAAAGAATCTCCCCTTTCCGTTGTACGTTCAATTTAGGAACACCCTGTATAAGAAGAGTCAAGTTATACTTATTGCATATACAAAGTTTAAATCGAAATGACGAAAAAATTTCAGTTTCCGCCGATCTGAATTGATATTTCCGGTAAAATTTGCGTACGGAAAAATTCAATATGAAACTACATTTAACTCATTGATTAGAAATGATTACGAGAATATTTTGTACTTTTTGATCAAATCTGATAGTTTGCAAATTCATAGCACCACAATTTATTTTTCTGCGAAAAAGCTAGAGAGTTGAATCTTAGTACACTTTCCTTTTGCGAGAATTCATCAATATCCACGAAGAAATTCCTAAATTTTAAAATAAAATGTTTATTTTGACTTCTATTTATAGTATTCATATTTCTATCCTCGGCATTCAGAGCTTAATTTTAATGATTGAAACCTGTTCAAAACAATACCTGATTTAAATATTGTTTTCACCTTTGAATCGACCAAATGATTCATTAATTCTGTTGCAAATTCTGCAAGATGAACACAACTTAAAATTCGAATACATCAAAATGTCAATTTTTTGCGGATATGGATTAACATTCGAAATCAGTGAAAGTTGTAATATCTATATTTTGGCAAAGGTTTCTATATTTGAACACGAAAATACTTAAAATATATTTAAAAGATACATTTCAACTTTTTTAATGATAAAATTCCCACAATAATCTCTATTATGCAAATCGATACCAAATTTCACATCCGTTTCAAATCAATATTATCTAAAATATTTAGGCCTCTCATCTATCCGAACAATTTCAAATAACTAGGTCAGATTAATCTCAAATATCGAATCAATTGAATGATTCATAACAAAATTTCAGACATTTGTTCAAAATGACTTAAGCATACAAAGAATGTTATGAGGTACCCAGAATTTGCTTTGCTTCTAATAGTCAGATGGCACTGAAGCTGATGATGACTCTTTTTATGAGAATCATTAACACCGGCGAAGAACGACAAGCAAGTTTCAGTTTGAGTGCCTGCTCACCGGTACTTTGTGTGGGAGATGAGTAAATCTTTGTCCAATACGGGGTTAAAGTTGTTTACTGGGCCTCTCACAGATTACTGTATCTTGAGATATGACCTACACAAAATCAGTAAGCATAGGTTATGTGGATCGGCCTCAAAAACCACGGAGCACGTATTGTTCTAATACAATGTAGTGGTCCAAACTGGGCTTACTCTACTTAGTGGCTTGACACTAACGTCAGCCGATATGAAAGCAAAGACTGAACGTCCCTTGAATGTTCGAATAAAAAAAATAAATGAAAATTTCTCGACAGAAAGATACATGTCAAAAACCGAAAACCTCATCGGTCTAGTGATCTCAAAAACATCTGAGTTGCGATGAAAAGATCCATCAAGATCAAATTAATTGTTTGCTAATGGCAAAAATAAAAAAAACATCAAAGTCATCGAAGATTGTTTCCTGATGAAATGATGACAAACGTGTTCAAAGAGTGACGAAAGTTACTTTCCTGAAAATTAAAAGTCTAAAGTGTTTTTCCTGACGACGTCGGCAGCTGGTGAATGCTGGCCGAAAACATAGTCCTAATAATATTTCAATTTACGAATTATATTGCTGGGAAATCTTGGGTATCGTAAAGTAACGCCCAAAAGACCTCATTGGTTTTAGCTGTGAAAGGTAGCACAATATAATCTAATATAGCAATTACTTTCCTATCACAATGAATAACAGTATCCACATAATTTCTCGAGAAAATTGTAAAACGTCATTGCCATTTCACATCAATTTCTCTGATGTCCCATGCATTTTCCTGGTACATCAGTTCTTCGAATTGTATACATATCTATTTCAGTACATAACAGGATGTTTACCATAATCTCCTCATTCTTTCTACCATTTCAATGTCGACGATCGTCAACAATGCCCATAACAAATGAGATAGCGGGAAACTGAATTAAAATCATCCACGTTTCAAACTTTTCAACTGTACGCTTGTTTCAAAACTTTCAATTAGCAGAGCGACCTAAATATGTACCACTTGAAAAAAATAGTTCATCGTCTATGTGGAATCATTCTTCGGGTGACACATATATCTATAATGGTCCTTCTGGGGGACACAAGAGAACGTTTGTAAAAACATTCTAGAGAATCCCTAAGTGATTCTAAGCGCTCACTTAGTGGTGAAACAATAACCCTGGGTTTCACAAAGATTCGCTGATTCTCAAATCAACTGATTCCCTTGTCAATTTTTGATTATCCATTCAATGGATTCGGTTTCACAAAACAAAAATCCGCAATCAAGAACCTCAATCAGGCTATTACCATTGAGTTTAAAAATGTATACTCAATGTATACTACTCAATGCTATTACCTAAAAATTTTGTGAAGGACTTGAGATTGATACTAATATCAAGGATATTGGGTGTCGGTAAACAAATGCGAGGGACTTTCGGAGATGATTCCTCGATGAAAATAAGCAGGGGTAGTTCATATAAATTTTTTTCGAAATCGATCTCCCTTCCAAGATACAGCTTTTGGAAAACGAGTTGACAGTTTTTTATTTTTTTAGGAGTCTTAAAAACACTGAGTCATAAAACTATACATAATATGAAGCACTAAGTAGATGTTACTCGCACAATTTTTTTAGATCTCATATCTTTTCTATAAGGGGTTAAAAATAACAGCCCCTATGATTTTCTTTCAAAATTGTTTTCGTGGGATAGATTTTTGAAAAATGAAATTGTCTTATGGTTTCTCATTAAATTCTGGAGAAAAAAGTCTCCTGCAAAATTACGATACAGTCGATACTTTTCTCGGAAAAAATGAGAACTTACAAACAGTTATGATTACTATTTCATGCCATTTCATCGTATATTCCATAGAATGAATATTCTAAGATATTGTTTATGCTCAAAATTGGTTTTGTCCATTATTATGCTCCTCAATCTAAAGAAAGTTCTATTTGTGAAATTAAAATATTAGGGATATAATTTTCTTCCAGAAATTAGTAATTAAACCTTCAGAAAGATTTATAGAACATTCTTATCTCCTGTCATAGACATACAATATCTCAGAATATTCATTCTGTAGAACATACGATGAAATGGAACAGTGATCATAACTGCTTGTAAGTTTTTATTTTTTTTCCGAGAAAATTATCGAAATTTTGCAGGAAACTTTTTCCTCCAGAATTGAATGAGAAACCTTTCGAGAATTTTATTTTTCGAAAATCTATCTCACGGAATAAACATACGGCACGAGTTCGCAACGCCGGAAAATTATTCGCGTGCATAAACAGATTCTACTTGGCTTCATAACAAAGGCGACTCATCTCTGAGTTACTGATAGTTTTCTAACAGATATCATTAAAATGAAGCTTTTCAGATTTTGCAGCCCGGAAAATATTCTTTTCTTTCTATAAAATTTATGATATTCCATATATAAATCAGAAAGCATTTCATTATATTAAATGCAGACTAATTCATTAAAACGATATATGTCCGATGGGTTTCAGTAAGTGGTGAAACAGGCTCTGATGGTGACACATATCTATCCTTCTGGAGGGAGTCAAGAGTCTAGAGAACCTTTCGTGCGAAAAGGATTAAATATACGCTATTTAAGTAGGTACCTGGAGGATAATAGGATAGTTCGTTATGGTTAATGATAATGGGGAAATAATCGTTTTGAATGAGCTTAGACATCACTCCTCAGGTAAAAATGGTTATATTTTTGTCCGCTCCTTCCTAGTGTCATAGTTTTGACCTTATGTCTGATGGAAGTTTCGAACTCGGCTCGGTTAGACTGTCTAATGAAGAATTTGCGAACGGAAGATGCTAAAGACTTGAATTTTTCAGGGTACATAACAGTGTGGTCGTAATATCAGTTTCTTGGAACCTCAAGAAAGCTACCTTCATTTCAAATTCCGAATGAATTGGTGATTTTGTTTATCAGATACAGTGGTTTTAAATTCGATCCAAACTTAAAAAAACACCCTGTTACTCAAAATCTTGAATTAGCTACTACATATGGTAGTTTTTCGGTATTCTCTAGGTGTTTTCAATCTCCCATCAAAATGTTTCCCATCCCATCCGGGACACTCTCTATTCTTGATCTATTCAGTTGTTAAAATACCTTCTTTGAGGCAGTTTGAAAATATTGAACTGCACGTCGTCTCCAAGCAACTTTTAAGGATAGGATAAAAGCCAACTGAGCGATAATTACTCTAATAGAAAGACAAACACAGCTTTGTTCTCTTTATTTGTTGGGAAACGTTAGCAACACATATGTGTGCATGTGGTCTGTTCGAAAGTGCACCAGGGTAATAATAACTTTCTTTCTTCGAATGTGCTGATATGTCGAAAATAATAGATGATGATATAACTTTGAAAGGATAAGGCCTGTCTTTTATTAGAACGAAAATTTTAGTAGTATCAAATGGAGATTTAGGTACCAACTTCTTACTTTGAAAATTGCTAACACAACACAACTGTTAGAGTGCAACAACACCTCTATTTATTATTTTTTCAAAATCATTCAATTGATTAGTTTTTACGTCAAGTTCAATGAAATCTTATAGCTCATGAAATTATTCATTGTGAATTATACTCACCTTAGGTCAGTGGAGTTTGCGTCATATATTTCACTTTATCAACAATAGCATATCATAAAAACTCGAATTTTATGCATATTCAATGACAAAAATTCCACGAAGTGGAAATCTCACCAGTTTAATTGGGATTATAAAATCAAGGATGACATTTATTGAAACAAACTCTTATTTCAATTGAAAACTTCGCGAAAAACTGCTAAAAGAAGACGAAATAATTTTATTTAGATTTTTGATTCTTACTCCCTGCTTGGTACACACTCCTAAATATGGTTGCCAAAAAAAAAGTTTCCAATATTTTTTTCTTGAAACCAAAAAACTGACATGATTAAAATTAAGGCGAAATTCTATAAGAGCGACAAGGCAAATAGAAAGAAATATTCATCGATTTTAACCAACGATTTTGTTGAATATTATTGATGAAAATTTCTTTTTCAATATATAAAATATTCTAGTTTTGTTTTTCTCTGTTCCCAGAAAGTTGATTTCGTTTCCATACAGAACATACAGATTCTATCAACTGTATCCTATTATTTCCAAAAAGGTAATAATGCGAAATTTTGTGAAGAGCCTACTTATTGCATATCGTAATTTCTGTTAGATTTATCGGTGCTTTAATTAATTTGGACTACCGAAATCAAACGATAACCAGGTTTTTTCCACAAGATATCTACAAACATATTAAAATATTTATATTCCACTTCAGTCAGCTCAAACTACTGTTAATGAAATATCATTCCCGTGAAAAATCGATTCATAACTCTCATAAAATTATTATTATCATGCTGTGATTTTCGAACAGAAATTTTTGGATTACACAGGGTGTTTGTGAATAAGTGTGACAAACTTCAGGAGGTGATTCGGTATGAAAAAAAATGACATGACAATTGACATTTTTACTTGAAAACTGACTATTTTCTGCTCTAAAACTGATCGAGATATGCGAATGAAATTTAGTGGGTTTGAAGAGGTAGTTACAACGTATTTTCTGACATGCAATTGAGATTATGTTCATCATTGGCGTGCATACGGGTAATGATTTCAATTTTTCTCAAGATAAGAATGGTACTATTCTGACAAATTCCAAACCTACAATGATTTTTTTTTAATTCTTCGTAGAATTGGTGACTAAAAGTCAATCATTTCAAAGTATCGAAGTAACGACAAATGCTTGTTAAAACGTTTACTTTTTGAGCTAAAAACAGCACCCCATTTGAAAACAAACGCAAGGGAGATTTTTGTCAGGAATTGAACGAAAAATCAAAAAATATTATTAGTGAAATATCTCAGTGGCGTATAATTTTTTCATTCAGTTTTCAAGTAAAACTTTAACACCTCGTATCTCGGAAAACGAAGGGTTTGTATAATGTGATTATTTTTTCATGCTGAGTTACCTCCTGAAGTTTGTCGTACTTATTCAGTTACACCCAGTATAAAATCACTTGAGTTCAATAGAAACACTCGTGCTTTAATTGATCAAAAGAGTGAAAACACTACCCTTTACATATTTGTCATGAAAACAATTTTTTTTCTTTGTGCCGGGTTTTTCACTATAATTTGACTCCCCCTTTAACTTTGTTACTGAAGGAGATACAATACAATGTTTTACGAAATCAACTAAGGTTTTTTGATATGACTCCACAAACTGAAATATATACAGGGTGGCCAACATATTGATGGCAACTTCATTTTTTCAAATGGAACACCCTGTATATTTTTCCATATTTGGTTAGCTCTTTTTCCCCTGAATTCGAATATGCAACATATTATGTTGGTCTATCTTTTTTATTCTGAGCACCACCGAGTTTCAAATTCAAGAACCATCAGGCATAGCGTTTTGGAAGTTCGTGAATATTAAGTGGCCAATGTGATTGTTAAGTTTTCATTCTGAAATATTACTTTTAAGTAGATTATTTGGATATGAAGAATTTCGTATGTATTTCACATATTTTTTTATTCGGTGTCATCATTTCAAAACTTTGAAACTCTGAAAATTGAAGAGACACATCCACATACGCATTTATATTCGAGATCAGGAGGAAATAGACTATCAAAAAAGAAAGAGAAAAATAAGCATTTTCAGTAAACGCACTCTGCCACACAGATCTTGCCAGGTGGTTTTTAAAATTTGGAACTCTGTGGTTCTCAGAATGAAAGAAATAGACCAACATATTTTACATATTCGAAATCAGGGGAAAAAGAGTTAGCCAAACATGGAAAAATATACAGGGTGTTCCATTTGAAAAAATGACGTTGCCAACAATATGTTGGCCACCCTGTACTTATATATTCCATTATGTGAATTCATATTGTAAAACCTCAGTCGATTTCGTGAAATTTTTGTATGAAACAATTTTCTGTATCTCTCTTACAAACAAAGCTAAAGGGGGGGGGTTAAATTATAGTGAAAAAACCGGTACCTATTGTTCGAAACTTTTTGGGCCAAGTCCCAAAAAACAGTTGAACGCATCTCATGGCCAACACCCATTATTTTCTACGAAAATCCTCGTCTTCCCTCATGGATCTTCCTCATCAAATCGTTCGGATTTTTGAAACCGTGCCAAAACTCCAAATATCTAAGTCAGCGATGAAATGTCCGAGTAGACAATTTAATACCTTCAAACATTTCATTATTTACTACGGCAGGTATATTGAGAAAGCGAGCGTTAAGAATTCAATTTCACATTTAACGTATCGTGAAATGAAATTCAACCGCAAGTGGTTTATTGAATAACTGGGGGCCCACCCTGGTCTCGTACCTGAAGAGTGTCCAGGTGCCAGGAGATATTTGAAAGCAATTTTCATACGAGTTAAACATAACTATATTTTGTAGGAGAAACATCCGGAAGTATCACTTTTTTTTGATTGTGTAACCTGAATAGTCTGAACAAAATAAGTTCGTTCATTTCCTATTGAGAACGATGATGTTGAAAATAACTTTCCAAATGTTTATTTTCATAAAATCATTTTCAGTTCTTACTCAGAATTATTTTTTTATTTTTAAAGTTATTTTTTATTGTTTATAATAATAGTTTTTTTTTCAAATGAACTGAGTTGCTCAGTGGCGGCTGAATAACAATACCAAAATAAAAATAACAGATATGATAGAATCAAAGAAATATCTTATAAATACAAACTCGATCATAAAAACTAATAATAATTTTGCGCTTCATCACATTCGAAAATAATACAAATTTCAATTGAAATGAAAACATAGTTCAGATTTATATATATTTGACAAATGCAGAATTATTCTGAAAAAAAAAGATAATTTCAAAAAAATTAAATACAATGGTACTTCCCCATAACGAATTTCGTACAAGACATTGCACCTTAAGTCCAAATTCCATGTTAAAAATAACCTCTTAACGAAGTAAATTCTCTCTATATCGATATATTCAAAGAACATCACTCTTTTAATAGGTTTTGGTAAGAAGGTACAATTCCCCCATTCACCTAGTCACGGAATGCCTTGGCATTACGAGCCTGAGGAGGAAATGCCTTGGACAAGAAACTTGTAAGAGTGAGGAACTAGCCTCGTTGAAGTCTTCACAGTTACTAGATTTCATTAGATCTCTGGAACTGGAAGGCGAGCTGGGAAGGTTTTTTTTTGGCCAGAACAGCTCTGTAAGGGGGCACAATAGACCTTAAGGTCGCAGTGGACTGTAACCCCTCTGTAAACTATCAACTATCAAGAAGGTACAAGGGTGGGTTTTTTCCGAAATTTTTCCGGAAGTAGGTAATAAATCCCGGCTTTAAACTAAATCATTACGGCGGGCAGAGAGATCTTTCTGAAATAGTTTTAAATATGTACACCCCTGGCTGTTTGGTTTCAATCTAACCATCACGCTAGTCGCTAGTGTGAAAGGTGTCTGAAAGGAAGCGCTTAGTTTGAATGATGAACATAAAATTTATCAGTGTCTGAGATATTGAGGAAGAAAAATTTTGAGGGCCATATTTTATGGGAGACCCTGTATGATTTTGACGGTTTAGGAACATAATCGCGGCATTTAGAAACCGAACCTACACGAACGAATTTTATCGTTCGAGACCATTTTTGGCTCCAAATTCTAAAATTGCAGACATCTACTTCTATGTATGTAAAAGAACTACAAACTGAAATAATACAATTCAACAACAAATGCTATAAATATATTCGCAACAGCAGATCAATACAATCTTATTTACTGAATTTTCAACTGCTTTCAACATTTCGCATCAATAATTCTGAATACTTTCAAAATATTTATTATGTTCAAATTGAGAACTGGCATGGTGTTTAAATATGGCGATCATATTTTTTCGTTCTCAAGGAAATCCTCGGCTACTTTTAAAACAAATATTTTTTCATCTTCGCAGTTCGTCTGAGTGTTGATGTATTAATGATATTTGAATATCGGTTGAAATATGGAAATGACACCACTTCATTTGTAAATGACGTCAATCAAGATTCTGGAAATTGTCCAAGTTGATCGAAGTTTACATACTCACGAGGTGTAAAGAAATTTGGGAGGCTATTAAAAATATTAAAATGCGGAAAAACATATTTTTCGACGGCAATGTTAATGGGGAACCATACTTTATTGCGTATGATACAAAAGCATAAGGAAAATTCCTTTATAAAAACCTCTGTCTCCCCGTATAAGTGAATCTTTTGAATGCTAGAATTTGTTTGAAAAATAAACTGAATTTTTCAAATCCAAGTTTTTTTTTTCATTGAAAAAAATTGTTTTTTCTGTTTTCATATAATTTTACATCAGAAAAAACAATTGAAAGAAACAAAAAAACAAGAAAGTTAGTAATTATAAGTAGTAATATTAATATCACTTTTGTGCCTCAAATTCAAGTTACATTCATAATTTTCTTTCGAATTTCTTCAATATTCGAATAAAGATGCTATACAAGGTGTTAGGGTACGTTCAGATGATGAGCGCTCAACGCGCGTTTTGCTAACGCGCGTTTACAAACTACATGTATTTTGAAGGCCCATCATCTGAACGTTCAGATGATGGGCGTTCAAAACATGTAGTTTGTAAAGGCGCGTTAGCAAAACGCGCGTTGAGCGCTCATCATCTGAACGTAGCCTTAGTGGATAAACACGACAAACTTCAGGACGTGATTTTGCATTAACATTTTTTGACATTAAGCTAATAACTTCCGTCTGAAAATGCGATGTTGAAGTTTCACTTAAAAACTGGCTAAAAACAGTACGCCACTGAGATATTTCATACTATAGTCCGTTCACGAAAGTTCGAGCCGTCGGTTGGTCATGACAATTTGGCATATTCCACTGTGTATATCAAAATTTTAGGTTATTTTCTTTATTTTCTTGTCAGATTGATACGCAATGTTGTCAATATTGCATAGAGTTCTCTGATAACTCGAAAACTCGTCAGATGAGGCAGGGTACATACGGCAACGTTGACTTTATTTTACATTATGGCAGGAAATACTGCCAACTGCTGAAAAATAAACAAACGCCTACTATGAGCTCAAACTTTCGTGAACGGACTACATCGAGATATAATAGAGAAGAGACGCTATGAAATACAATTGAGTAAGGAAAAATAGTACCACTGGGCGGGGCTAAGTCGGGGACCAATATGGCCGAAAGTTCAGGGTTGAATTAAGTTGCCAGTTCTTTCTGTTTACAAATTTCACCCAAAAAACACAACGTGTTGGGTACTTAGGAATCCTGTTCAAATAAGATCAATTGAATATCAAATAAACAATTTTTCTTCAGGCGATAATATACACATATAAAAAGATATCAGATTAGCAAGACAGACTAGCAAAAATTTCGAATGCGGATCTGTTCAATACTCATCCTTACCTGTGATATGTTTTTCCTCTGATTTTCTTCTTAACTGTCCCTTCTCTGCTTGAAGAAAGCCTTAAAGTGCACGATACCATTTTAAAGCAGAAAACTCACAATTGAACCAGAAACAGGCACAAGAATCACAATTCCTCCAGAAAATTCAACGATTGTCAAATTTGACGTTATAGGTGGTAGTAATATGGCGGATCTGATACCACGTTTATTTCAATGATGGCAACTCTATACTATCCTATCTCTATGACGGACTATACCCAACGCTCATTTTTGAATTATTCGTTCAATTCGTGATAAACATATCTCTTCTGTCTGTTTTTCGTATGAGATGCTGTTTTATGGGAAAAAAATCATCTGAACGAGTATTTATGATAAACATTAAATTTAAAGTTGAAACCATCCATTTTGAACATCAGTAAATAGTCGAATATCTGCTTATTTCCAGTTTAGCAGAATTTTCGCGAGTCTCCAAAAACTTCAATTCAAAGATAGATGATCAGTTTCGGCCAGCTTCACCATACGAAAATACTTTTCTGCAAATTCCCATTCAACCTCAAAAATGATCTTGAGCAGTCATTGTAACACATTCTCCGAACCTACACTCAAGATCAAAGTCAAATTTAATAGGAATAAACAATTGGCATTTTCATTGACGATCGAAACAATTATTTGTTGTAATATTCTAAAAACAACTCGAAGGAACCTTGACTATCCAACGTATCATGTATGTGCAATTTCGTTTGAGGAAACCCACAATATGCTGGTAGATTTTGCGAAAAGAGAACGCTTCATTGCACAATATTCCTCATATCTGTGTCTCGTCAGAGAACAGAATGAGTCACAGAATTGTCATCTAATGGTAATATGCTTTCGTTTTCCTAGAATGACCACCTTGTTTCCTTTCCCATTAAGTAATATTAATATTCATAGTCAAGTTCGATGAAATGAAAATGTTGCTATTTTATGATTCATCTATCGGTTTAAGTTCAATGTTCTGAACCTGATTTATCCGTTGGTATTTTGGCGGAGATAAATAGCCGAATATTTCTGGGACAAACGTGACTCGGGTATTTGGTTTTTTGTATTGGCAATGAATTCAAATTTTGCGAATTTAATCGTTCTATACAGTTAGCAACCATGATATTTGACAAGCAAGGTACGTGACCTTGAGATATGTATCATTTTCTATGGTTCTATGACTTCAGTATTCGTCAGTCGCTTTTTTTAATGGTTCCCCGAATTGGCAAGAATCTTACCCATTTCAGGCAACCAACATTACAGATATATCTTATGGTAAAGGATTTTCCAATAAGAGGTGTATTTTGATTAGCCCGCTATTTCGGTAGATGTCACTTTTAAAGCTTTAATTTTTTGACATTTGACAAGTAGAAACTACGCCATTAATAAAAATGGAACGATACATGCTTCAAGAACGCATTGAAATTATTACAATTCACTATAAAAATGGTGAAAGTTTGGCAGAGACAGTTCGTGAAACTTGAACAGTTTTGGGTCGTCGTGAAGCACCTTGTCGGACCGCAATAAAGAAATTGGTGGATAAATTCGAGCTGTTGGGACAAGTTAGTGATGTGAAGAATAAAACCCGACGAACAGCCGAAAATATTGCTGCTGTAGCCGAAAGTGTTGAGGAAAACCCAGGTTTGTCCATTCCTCGTCGTTCTTTGGAATTAGGCATTTCACAAACGTCATTACACCGTATTTTGCATAAAGACTTGCGTCTTAAGGCTTATAAAGGTCAGTTAATACAAGAACTCAAGCCGACTAATCATCAACAACGTAGTGTCTTTGCTGATTGGGTCGTTGAAATGCATGAAAATGATCCGGATTTCCATCGAAAAATCATCTTGAGTGATGAGGCCCATTTCCACCTCGGTGGCTTCGTCAACTCGCAAAATTGTCGCATCTGGGACTCGGAAAACCCAAGAGTTATTGTTGAAAAGCTTCTCTATCCTCAACGTGTGACTGTTTGGTGCGGTTTATGGTCCGGCGGAGTCATTGACCTTACTTTTTCGAAAATGATGCTGTAGCAGTGTTATTTTTCGAAGAGGTGATCACAATTGACCACTGAGATCTTGTGATTTAACACCTTGCGACTTCTTCCTTTGGGGTCACGTGAAAGAGAAGGTCTACGCCAATAGCCCAGCGTCGATTCAAGACCTCAAAGATGGAATTCGTGAGGCTATCGATGACATAGGTCAGCCCATTTGCGATTTGGTTATGGAAAATTTCATTAAAAGAATATGGTCTTGTAAGCATGGTCGTGGTGGTCATTTGCCTGATGTTATTTTCCACTATTAACGGCATAGCCCCTTCTTAATAATGGAATAAATATTCGATCATTTATATTGAAAAATGGCATTTTTCTTTGAATATCAGAATAACACCTCTTTTTGGAAAACTTTCGATATTGTATTCCATTGCTTGAATTGATGGAAAGAAAAATTTTCACTCATCATCCATCGCTCTGAGTTCAATGTTCCAAACCTGTTTTCCACTCGGTTGGAATAAGGCGGAAATAAGTAACATACCATTCGTTAACCTAACGTGACTCGGTATGTTTCCATAACGATAATGTCTAATTTTGTGAATTTCGTTATTACATAGTTAGCAACACTGATAACGTTCCATGACCATTTCAGGAAACAAGGTGTCGTTGCGCCAAGTGAACACAGAAAATCATCGATCAAAAAATATCTGGTATCTCAATAGCTTCTCTTCTTCATCATGATTTAATCAAGCCAAATTTTTGGCCGATATTCAGAAAAAAAACCTTACTGGTCTTTCTTTTCAGTTAAATTCGAAATTTGCAATGGAAAACTACACCAAGTTCCTCAAGATGACGCTGTGATAATCCTTAGTTAAGTAAAAAACTTTATCTGTGATTCAACCTACTTAAACATCCCTAGATCAAATTAAGAATGACCAACAGCAATCAAGACACGTTAGAGGAGGTCAAAATCGACAGTGAGAAGAACAAGAATGTGCCCACAGAGTGGGAGAGACTTTTGCACAAAGAGAATCCTCTGCCTATAATCGTGCCAGCTCAAGGAAACAACTCGGCTCCAATTTTAGTTAAAGACCGAAGAAAATCCGAGTCAAGCTTGCTGGGTGGTTTGAACAGGACTTTCACCAGGCTGTCTCTGGCTGCTGCCAATGGAAAAGACCTCGCTAATGGACATGTGTTCAGTAGGTGAGTTACATAACCCTATTTTCTTCTATCTTCTGTGGTTACACTGGTTAGGTCACTCGTTCTTTTTGAAGTAAATCTATGGTTTGTGTGAGGTCAATTTAAGTTTTTGTCGATGACCAAAATGCAAACTGCCAACTTCAGATAAATAAACAAATGCCTACTATGCGCTCAAACTTTCCTGAACGGACTATATACAGGTTGTCCCAAAAGTCAAAACTCGACGTCAACCCGGAACCGGGTGAAAAGGCAAGTAATGCTGGTTGTCAGAAAAATATAAAAAAAAATCTAAGTTGCATGATTTTAAAATAATGGGCCTTTAAAAAAACACGCAAAATTCCACACCCTGTGACAGTCTTTTCGCTCCTGTTGCCACAAATATCAACTTTTTTCAACTTTTTTTTTGCTGTGTAACCTTGAATAATGCTTGTCTAAACTGTAATCAAAATTTGGATACCAGCTGCTCTAGGTTTCATAAAAATAGGTCTCAGAAAAAAATTCAAAATAAACAATTGCCTAGTTTCAACTGACTGTATTGAAAAAAAAATGTACTACGCAAGTTTGTCATGTTTTGTCAAAAGTTGGCGCATTTAGTAAGGATTTCAAAATGGTATAATACTTGTTGAATTGTAGCTACCGTAGATCAAATTTATTTTCGATTGCCTTTGAATACACTTTTTATTAAACTGCTTCCCAGTAAAAAAGTCCAATGGATTCAAGTCCGGTGAACGGGCCGGCCACGAGATTGGACCAGAACGGCCGAACCATCTTCCGGGAAAAAATGTTACCAGAAAAAAAATTTCAGATAAATTTCTCCGGAAAAATTTTTTCTGGAAAAATTATTATCTCTGGATTTTTTTTCTGGTAAATTTTTTTCCCGGAAGATGGTTCGGCCGTTCTGGTCCAATCTCGTGGCCGGCCCGTTCACCGGACTTGAATCCATTGGACTTTTTTACTGGGAAGCAGTTTAATAAAAAGTGTATTCAAAGGCAATCGAAAATAAATTTGGACTACGGCAGCTACAATTTAACAAGTATTATACCATTTTGGAATCCTTACTAAATGCGCCAACTTTTGACAAAACATGCCAAACTTGCGTAGTACATTTTTTTTCAATACAGTCAGTTGAAACTAGGCAATTGTTTATTTTGAATTTTTTTCTGAGAAGCAAGCCCTATTTTTATGAAACCTACAGCAGCTGGTATCCAAATTTTGATTACAGTTTAGACAAGCATTATTCGAGGTTACACAGCAAAAAAAAAGTTGGAAAAAGTGGATATTTGTGGCAACAGGAGCGAAAAGACTGTCACAGGGTGTGGAATTTTGCGTGTTTTTTTTAAATGCCGAATCATGCAACTTAGATTTTTTTTTATATTTTTCTGACAACCATCATTACTTGCCTTTTCACCCGGTTCCGAGTTTTGGGACACCCTGTATGTAAATTCATCGCAAAAATATTTAGAATAGAGAATGTTTGAAATTTTATTTTTACAAATATGTAAACCAAATACCTTATTCTAATTTTCTAAAAACACTTTTCACAGAACGCTGATTTTCATTAAATAATTCAACAATTTGAACTTTTTTTGTATCGTGTACGACGCCATTTTTATAAATGTCATAGATCATACTTCTTAAATGTCAAAATGCCCAGAAGAATTCAGGGCGCCATCTTTATTTCATTCATTCTTGAAAAACCGCGCAATTTGAAACACCCTTCAAATCTATGATCTATGTATGCCAATTCTTGTTTTTGTCGATGAACAATAATGCAAACAAATTCGAATTATATGTGAATTAATCGCAGAAGCTTTTAAATAGTTCTGTCTATTTGTTGCCTCTAGATTTTTAGATAAATAAACTTATACGGTGCCAATATTTACTTGGATATAAACCGAAGATATGGTTTATCCAGATCAAAACCGAGTTCTAATTTTATTCACCCAGGAAAGTTCAAATAACGTTTCGTACGTGAGTTTGGTGTATATTATTACAGTAAATATATATTTTACAGTTTAGTGACCTTCTGATCAAATGACTGTTTCTTCGGAACACGAAAAAATTGTATACTGAAATCTGTTGAATTAACAAAATTAAATGACATAAAATACGCCAACGACCAGAATTTTCTATGACACGATATCAAGGTTGCCAAGCGTTGCAAAAATGAATCATTTGCAAATCGCGAACCTCGTGTGGTACTCTGATATCCCTCCCGAACTGTCGGTGACTCATTTCGAGATAATAACCCAGTAATTATAAGTTCCAGAGCGATAATATCAGTCGAATAATTTCAATCCTCCATTAGGATTGTTACATAACTGCGAAAATTAAATTCTATCACTTCCGTGATTCTCTCAGAAACGATTGTTTGTTTCTGTGGTTCGCGTTTCCAAGAATATTCCACATTTCACAGAAGATTGAGGCCAGCCGGTGGATTAACGATATTATGAGCCAACGTTTTGTGACATTTAACAGATTTATCTAGTCTGTAAACATAAAATTGTTTTTTCTTTCGTTGAAATTGGGAAATTTGTTGAGTTTATAGTTTTCGGATGAGACCAGAGCACGTGGAAATGATTGATTTGAAACAACCTCCGCAACATGTCAGTCATCAATCACAGACTGCATCAATAAACTGTCAAAATATGAACCATAGAGCTTGAAAGGGCAGGTTCCATGTTTGTTTTTTAGGGAGAAAGTGAAATGAACTGTTATGAGTTCGCGACTAAATATAAAACTCGATTTATTCTAGCCTGCTCCTGGGAGCAATCCCCGGAGAAGCAAAAATAAATTCCTATCAGACATCTAGAGTACATACTTTCAATTCAAGGTTCCAGATACTTCCAATTGAATATTGAACCTTATGACTCTCCGTTTGAACCATAAATCTGAATTGGCCAGCGTATTCGTAAAAATAAACATCGTAGAGTTCTTAATTGCTTTTTATATGCTCTGACTAGTCTGATACGGACAGAATTGCATACACTGTAGCCAAAATATCGAAAAGTATTATACCGTGGTGGCCAGTTCACCTCACAGTTGACTTTACAAAGGTCGAGAAAAGCGCTTTCGCATGTTTGAACGCAGTTGTCTGGCACAGATTCGTTGAAAAAAAGTTATTGCGATTGTTTTGAATTGTTATCAGTATTGTAATGAAGTTGTGGATTTTATTGAGAGTTATAGAAATGAGTGGATTTTAGTGCGTTGCATCTATTGGATTGTTTAAGACGGCGAACGTAAGATGTTGTTTCAAACTTTCGCAACCATAGAAAATTTTATTTGAATACATAAATTGTGTCATCATTTCTCGTGTCAATAGGCTGTCTCATCTGATTTATCACTTGGCGAATCTTCAAATTCGATGTTACGATCTTCTTCTTTTTATTTCATTCATTCATCTTCTTTTACCCATGTCCTTGGCATCTAAGGCTTTCTAGACAGTGAACATTTCAACACTTAGCACTCATTCCCATACTCATCATACTTATCAGGACAATTTTCATTGTAAGACAAACTAGAACATACACAAACATCCATACCCGCACCAAGATTCGAACCCGGTGCCGTATTCTCGAGAAGTGATATTCGAAAACGTATACGAACTTCATTGCGCGGTGTGCATTTTTGCAGGTAAAACAGGGACTCGCGCAATGAAGGTCGTATACGTTTTCGAATATCACTTGTCGAGAATACGGGCCCTCGACCTCCAGCTTCGTAGGAACTTGTAGGCGCACGCCTTAGTTCCTACAGCCACCGAGGCGGTTTTCTTTTTATTTGATGTTTGTATATTTTGTGTTTTGTTCATGTTGATCTTCAAATTGTGTTCGACAATTTCGATGAGCTTTGAAAATTATTCATTTCCCGTTATTCTTTCTATTTGAAATTCTTCACATTCTTCACATGTTTCTGTAAAAGTTTTAGTTTGGTATTAATTATTGATTTATTATAACTCAATGCAATGTTGTCAATTCTAGTCCCAATTCATTTTCACGATGCAATGCGAGGAAGTGTTGATGATAAAGACCATTTTGCTTCTCGATGCAATGCTGATTGAGATTAAGTCGCAAAATTTCTATTTCGATGCACCGCGAGAACCTTTCCAAAATTTTCTTGTGAAGTCGAAAAAACTAAAGGCTTCATGAAGTTAATATTCCATGGTTGAAGCTATGACAATTAAGAATATTTATTGATACAAGCAAATACCATACTCTCGCTTATTTTAAAATATGAAGAATGATAGTTGAAAACGAAAAACTTCTATAAACTCTAAAAATTATTAATTTCCCGCTATTCTTTCTAGTTGGAATTGTTCTTTACTTGTTTATGTCAAAGTTTTAGTCCTTCATTAAATTTGGTATCAATTATTTATTGATTCATTGCTGTCAATTCAAGTCACAATTAATTTTCACGATGCAATGCGATGTATTTTGTGCTGAAAAAGATCATTTTGCCTTCGATGCAGTGCGATCAATTTTCGTCTCGATGAAGTGTCACGATGCAATGCGAGGAAATGTTGATGATAAAGACCATTTTTCTTCTCGATGCAATGCGGATTGAGGTTGAATCGCAATATTTCTATTTCGATGCACCGCGAGAACCGTTGCAAAATTTTCTTGCGAAGTCGAAAAAACAAAAGGCTTCATAAATTAATGTTCCGTGGTTGAAGCTTTGACAATTAAGAATGTATATATTGATACATGCAAATACCATTAAATGAACTTGCTTCATTTTCAAATATAAAGAATAAAAAAACTGAAAAATCTGTGATTATTGATTCATCACGAACGTGTCGATTTTGAAGTCTGAAACATAAAAACTGAAAAAGCTGCAGTATGTGAAGTGAGGAAGAAAAGTACTAGTTTAATCTCTGGAATGTTCAAAACAATTATCAGGGCGAATACTGAAGCAATAATTATAATACAATAAATTTTCCATCGTTTAGCGTTAACAACAGCAATAATAGCATGGATTATTAACGTAACCATAATTACAATACTTAGATAGACAAGTTCTTCAAGTATGGGTATCACAAGAAACTTGTTTCAATCTAAGGTCTTCTACTACTTTTTCATTAAATATGAAAAATCAATATAATAGTTTCACTAAATATTTTCTTACTCTGATTATTCAGAAATTAATAAGTAATAATAATTAGAAATTTTCATATTTGAATGAAATTTTCAATTTGTTTTAAGGGCGTTTTCTATACCCACACTAGCATTATAATTGCGTCAGTCGAATTTTATTTTATGAAGGGTTTTCCAATAATAGGTGTTATATTGATATTTAAAGAAAAATGCAATTTTTCAATATAAATAATCGGATGTATATTTCATTATAAAGAAGAAGCTATGCCGTTAATAATGGAAAATAACATCAGCCATATGACAACCACGACCACGCTTACAGGACCATATCTTTTTAATGAAATTTTCCATAACCAAATCGCAAAGTTACTGCCCTATGTCCTCGATAGCCTCACGAATTCCATCTTTAAGGTCTTGAATCGACGCTGGGCTATTGGCGTAGACCTTCTCTTTCACATGGCCCCAAAGGAAGAAGTCGCAAGGTGTTAAATCACAAGATCTTGGTGGCCAATTGTGATCACCTCTTCGAGAGATAACACGGTCCGAATTTTGTCCCGCCAAGATCAATGGTTTCGTTACTTGATGATCGGACGGCTTGAGTTCTTGCGTTCACTGAACTGTATATTACGCCTTAAGACCCAAATCTCTATATAAAATACGGTGAAATGACGTTTTTGGAATGCCTAATTCCAAAGAACGACGAGTAATGGACAAATTGGGGTTTTCTTCAGCAATATTCTCTGCTGTCCTTGAGCGACGTGCACGTTTTTTTATTCTTCACATCACTAACTTTTCCCAACAGCTCGATTTTTTCCAACAATGTCTTTATTGCGATCCGACAAGGTGTTTCACGAGTTTTACGAACCGTCTCTGCCAAATTTTCACCATTTTTATAGTGAATTTTAATAATTTCAATGCTTTCTTGAAGCGTGTATCGTTCCATTTTTATTAATGGCTTAGTTTCTACTTGTCAAATGTCAGAAAATGACAGCTTTAAACGTGACATCTACCGAAATAGCGAGTTATTCAAAATAACACCTCTTATTGGAAATTATATTTTTCATGAATAGCACATGCAGTGAATTTCACAGAAAGTAGATCATATGAGATTATTTATTATGAAAATCATGAGACAAAATCAAAAATGGTGAACTGTAAAAATGAAGTCCATGTTTTCTAATATAACATAATAGAATCTTTCTGGTTTTTCACGCCTCGATGCGAATTTTCACTCATATTCTGCTTATTAACTAACCCATCATGCCAAAAATGAGCTATGTTACAGAAGATAAGTTTTTATTTTTTCCGAGAAAAGTATCGACTGTATCGAGATTTTGCAGGAGACTTTTTTCTCCAGAATTGAATGGGAAACCATATCCCACGAAAACAATTTTGGAACGAAAATTAAGGCGGTTGTTATTTTTAACCCCTAATAATAAAGTTATGAGATCTAAAAATGTTTGTAACATCTACTTGGTGTTTCATATTATGTATAGTTTTATGACTCAGTGTTTTTAAGAAGCCGTAAAAAAATTAAAAACTATCAACTCTTCATCGCCTTCCAAAGGCTATATCTGAAACTGAGGTTAATTTCGAAAAAAATTTATATGAACTACCCCTGCTTACTTTCATCGGGGAATCATCTCCCAAAGTCCCTCGCATTTGTTTGCAGACATCCTGTATACCTCAGTTTCGTATTCGCATATCGTTCTTCCATCATCAGCAAATCTGTTTCGTTGCAGCGTCAATTTTATTGTACATATTTTCCAATCAAATAAACTACCAATGACAACAAGCAATAAACATACCGTAAAGAAAAAACGATTTATAAATTACCATTCGACTGGTTTAAAAACATGCACAAAGTCCGGCTAACACATCGTCCGAAGCTAGTTCTTTCCTTGCGATTTCAACAGTGGAAATTGTTATCGGGTGTCGGAAAATATCTCGGTTACAAGGAAAAGATAAGGGTTACTTTAAATGTTGATTATTTCGGTCATTTTCCTGTTGCTAAGTCGGTGATTGCAGGTGTTGGTGAAGGATTGTTAGTGAAAGTGAAATTTTGAAAATTTCGAACGGTGTTGAGAGAGTTTCGGTTAAGTTTGGTTTGATGGAATGGTGATTGTTTTGGTTCGTTTGTTGTTTCCGATAGTGTTGATTGTTTACTATTTGTTTGTTGTTTTTTGTACGAGTAGTATTGAACGTTTATCTTTAACTGGTTAAATAGTTCTGAGACTGGCATAATCAGATTTTTCTTCGATTTTCCATCGATAAATTTCATATACTTTCACTGAAAGTTGAGTAAGTCGTTATAGCAAAATTCACACAATTAATGTTGTTTCCTTCTTTCAGCTAATTCTTGTTATTATCTTTATCTTGTTTTTATTTCGTTAAAATGTTCGTAATTTTGGGATTTCAAACCCTTGACTGTCTCGAACGATTAAATACCACTAATTGATAAATAATTCGTAGACATTTCTTTTCAGAAACGTTTTAGTCAACCTGAATGTATTTTGTATGATATTTTTTTCAAAAATTGGGTCGTGGTACATAATGATTTTTTGAGTATAAATGAAGGACTCATTTGTTAACAAAAAGGTCATCTGTTTTTGTCGAAAGGATAGAAATCGCTATATTTTCTGAAAAAACGTAAAAGAACTAAATGAGCAACTATATGTTGACGTGAATATTTTTTTGCTTCTTTACGAGAAAATAATATTCCTAAAAATTAATCCTGACCAAAAATGCGTTTTATTTATTCTCAAAATAAATTCACACAATTCAGAAGTATTTTTCTGGTGTTAAACCATTCATAAAGAATTGCCAAAGTTTAAGTATTGAACATAAATAATGTAAACACAGTTTTACATTCTCAATTGTAATGTAGCTGAAAGAATAACCCATATATGCAAAGCATTTATTTAAAACCAGAATAGCGTGACTTCAGAAAGATTTTCAGGAAAATTGTCTCCAACCAGTATTCTGAGAAGAAGTGCAATATACTCCCGTGTTGTGTTTAATTAGATATTTTCTCTGAATTGATTATGCTGCTTCTGCATACTCAATTGAAGAGATGACTATTTTGTAACATAGCCTGGTCTTGTTAAATAGACATATCGTCAAAAGTCTTAAGTTTTTTTGAGAAATAAACAATCTATCCTGAAATGAGATGGATATTTTCCTTTATTTCTTTATATTTGACAGAATATCTTTGTTTGCTATTTACTCTTTCCTTTATGCAAGATAAAACAAAATTAGAAACTTTTAAAATGTAGCGATTTTTTCCATTTTTGATTAATTATTTTTATTCCACAATTGAAGCCAAATTCATTCATCACTTAGACGCGGATCCAGGCACGACTTTTGGAGGGAAACTTTTAAACATTAAAAAACCAAAAAGTACTGGTATTTTAGGCATTGTTGAATTGCAGCAAAATTTCAAGTGGTCAAGTACCATTTGGGGAAATACGATCCCCCAGTTGTCTTGTTACATTCAACAAGTTAAGAGTTGATTGGGGTAGGGAAAGGCAAGACATTTGACGTTGTGTATATTTCTCAAACCTTCCAGAACGAGAAAAAGCTCATGAATTATTCGAAATAATTCAACGGCAAGTCCAATCTTGACTTTCACTGATAAACTTTGAGAGGTAAATGTTGATTTATAGGCGTTTTCGGATACTTACTCGGGTTAACTCGATCCCTGACCTTCGCGTTCGTTTACCTAACCCGAACATCCAACTCGTGTTCGGAAAGTGCGGTGTTATTAACTCGATCACTGAACCAAGTTGATCTATCGTAAACCTACACGAGAGCAGGGTCGTAGAGTCACCGTATGCGCACAGCAGTTCAATTTTGTATTTGAAAAAGGCGGGAATAAGTCTTCCACTCTTTTCTTAATTATTTCATATATTCTATTTCTAAAAATTATGGAAAGAGAAGAGAAATTGGACCAGTGTAAAATATGTGGTTCCATGAGTCGAGAAAATGATGCGAAACGTCTTCCTCATAACTTTGTGTGCAAATCTTTCTGCGTTAAAGATAAAGCCTTCTTTACTTCTATATATCAAGGTGAGTGGCCTATTAGATCAAATTGACGTGTTACGAAAATGACTCTAGTTCGCTCAATATTTGAGATTTAAGTCCAAAATTAGCAAGTCATTAGATATTGATCTGATCTATGTCACTGCTTTTCAATTATAGTTGTCAGTTATACAGGATGGACAAAAAAATCATCATTTGCCAAGTTACAAAATCTGATAGGCCACTCACCTTGGGACTCCCGATATATACTCAAAGATAACATTGAACATGCTAGGGCACACCAGAAATTATGAGAAAGATTTTACAGAAGTTAATAAATCCAAGCAAAGCTAAAGACAATCAGTGAATAAACTGTAACTGAAAAATAAATTCTCTAATTCTTCAACATAGGTACTCAAAAGGAACATTAAACATGGAAAGGCACACCAGAAATTATAAGAAATATTTTACAAAAGCCAATAAATGCAAGCAAAGTTAGAGACAATCCGAAAATAAACTGGGACTGAAAAACGAAATTCATAAAATATTGGTTATGTTCTTGATACGACTGTCACTTCAAATCCTAAACCTAATGTGTTCGTGAACTTAGAACCCGAGTAGATCTATCACGTGACCCAATGGATCGAGTAAGTTTCCGAAAACGCCTTATGATGATTTAATGTCAATTTATGGCAATCAAATGTCAATTTATGACAGGCAAATGTCAAATTATGACAGCGAAATGTCAAATTATAACAGTTGAACGTTTATTATGACATCAAAATGTCGTTGCAATGGCAGACAGAAAGAATGAAAATCGCTTTCAGAAATCCGCAAGAATGGAAAAAAGAATACTTTTATCGTTATCACAAAAGCTAAATTAAATTGTAAACCCAATTAATCAGCTTATTTGATCCGAAGTCGCGGTCAATTAAAAACGGGTCCGACATGTAGAAATAATAATAAACCGACTACTGATATCATTTTTGCCATTCCAGTTACGGGCCCGAGGACGTTATGAATGAAATTCACAACTTATTCTCTTCTTTTATAACTTGAGATGTCAGTCAGTGTAGACCTGCCGCGGGAGTTTAGCGAGTTCGAGTAAGTCTTTTGTTAATTTTTTTTATTTTTGAATTAGGCGTTCTAGTCGATTTCCAAGAAATAATGAAGTCATTGTGTTGTTTGTCCCGGTTGAGGATCATAATTTACCGCGGCTTTGTTATCTGAAGGTTAAACGTGAAGTCAATAATAGGGATTTCTAGTTATGGTAATACGAGTTTTAATAGGAAAGTTTTAAATTTCGCTCCAAACTTTAGGAAGTATCGCTTGATCTCGTTGTTTGTCAACGATATTTAAGTATGCGCATGGAAAGTTTCTAAGTTCTATGTTGACATTTCTATTCAGTATAGTTTGATAATTTATCATGAATCGTTTAACGCTAAAAATTTCGTACAGTTATTTATCATTTTTGTACAATATTCGCTCTTCTCGATTGAAAACCATCAAAAAAAGTCCTGAGCAGGAGCTTTTGAGCGCTCGTTCTTTATTGGAGCAGTAAGACTATTACCTCAAAATTTTATATTGGATTTGAGATTGATACCAAATATATGAAGGCAGAATCTCGGCATAATCGGAATTATTTTCTGGAAATTAGTCAAAAAATGAAATAATGAAAAAAGTTTAATTCTATAGTTCTGATGATGCGATCCTCTTGAAATTTTGCATGGACATTCAGTATATCAGTTTTGATTCACAAAATAAAATTCACTCGAATCGGTTGTTCTGTTATGGAAATATAGAGATTCTTCGTTTCAATATTCCAATTGAATTTTCTATGATTCTGTTGACACTATGGCCATAAAATTTTGCATGAAAATTCAGTGTATCGATCTTCATTTATAAAATAAATTTCATCCGAATCTGATATGTTTTTATGGAAACATGAAGTTTCTTCTTTTCAATATTCCAATCCAATTTTCTATGGTTCTGTTCACACTATGGCCACCAAATTTTGCATGAAGATTACTATGGGCATTTTGCATGTCGCCGCATAATTTCATTTCAATTGGTTTCGTTTTGTTTGAGATATTGAGGAACAGAAGTTTTGAATGGCCATATTCTATGGAATACTCTGTACGATTCGGCTGGTTGACGAAATTAACCGAGCCATTTGGGAACCGAACTTACCCTGAAAATTTCAAGTCTCTAGGACAATCCTTTCAAAAGTTATTGTGCTAACGGCCGGAAAGAATTGAATTTGACAACGAATTCGTCATCAGGGAGTGTCCTATCGTTTGAGACGTTTTTCGGCTCAAAATTCGAAAATTACAGCGATTTGGGCAAAACGATATAATATGTAGCACTCTTTTAAGGAGAACGAGCGTTCAAAAACACCTTATTAGAAACCCATTTTACAAATTCACGTTGGCATTGACGTTGTTATAGGGGAGAATACAAAATGGCGGTTCCAATATGGCAGACGAACTCTCTGATTAGTACCTATTCTATTTCTTTACAACATTTTTTTGGGGTATTTCGAATATATTTCTTTCTTTTAACTAGTTTCCAGTGGTTTGATATTCCCAATTGAAAGATGGGGGGTATAATTTCGATGACATTGCACTGAGGTAATGAAGTTGTTAGGGAAAAAGCAAATGGCGATTCCAAACAAATGCTTTGATTTTCGATTCATTCTTATCAAAAGTCATTGACATTGATA
This sequence comes from Propylea japonica, assembly GCA_013421045.1. Lineage (NCBI taxonomy): Eukaryota > Metazoa > Arthropoda > Insecta > Coleoptera > Coccinellidae > Propylea > Propylea japonica. The sequence continues at coordinate 45,972,080 of CM024247.1, read as the reverse complement.
ACCGAATCGAAAGCAAAATGGCGATTTCAATAAGATTTTTCTGATTTTGATCGATTCCAAAGGATTAAGGTAAATCTCGTTAATGAAAGAAACAACATGGCGATTCCAAGATGGCAGACGAAAGTTGTGATTATAAATTGATTTCATTTGAAAGGTCTATTAGAAACAGTCTAGAATATTTTTTTCGTCTATTGGCTTGTTGTAGTTCAGTCCATTCGATTGAGTAGATAGTTATAACTCAACAGGCATGAAAGAATATAAAATGGCGATTCAAAGATGTTAAAGGGCCCACTCACTAAGAGGGAAGCGCGAAGACTTGAATGCGCGTTGTACGTGGTACAGTTAAAAGTGTGTGTGTATGGCGTAAATTTGGAATGCGCAATCATCTCCGTCGTGTGGCGTGTGCATTCTTCTCCGTACGTGGAAGAATGATCAAAAACGACCGTGTATGGGCAACAAGTCTCTGCACGTTTCATATGTTTAGCAACACAGTGTCGGGCTCGATATTTATACCTTGGACATTTTTTCCTTAATAACAACACACGCCACTTCCATTAACATCAGATCTTTTTTCGACGTCATCTCACGCTTGTCGCACATCCAAACCAACACGCAAAAGTGTATGTGTGTGGGCAATATGAATGCACACGTTTGCGTTACAGCAAACATGCAGAGACTTAACTGCGCATTCTTCCTTCCTAGTGAGTGGGCCCCATAAACGAGATTTGTGATTATCGATTGATTCAATTGAAGATTTTTATTTGGAAGTTTTTCGTGTATATTTCTCTGCTTTGCGGGCATCTAATCGTTCGGTTGTTTCAGTTTAACAAGTGGTTATAATTTCGACAATATTGCACGTTCTTGGAGAATGAAAACAAAATGGCCATTTTAAGGTTAATGATCTGCTTTCATTGGAAAGCTTTATTCGACAGATTTGAGGATCTGTTTTGTGGGTTCATCATTTTCTAGTAATTTCGATGACATTTTTCAGCAGGGGTTGTACTTAGATTTCAATCAAGAATTAAGGTTGAGGGATACTTGAAAAAATAGATCGGTTTTTCCAAAAGTGTAGTTCAGAAAGATTCCCAAGGATCTGTTCTCCTCCAATCAGATAAGTTTTAAATTCAGACCTCAATCTTTACAGAAATTCTCAACGTCTTGGTATTTTGTTTAGGTACAATTTCTAGGGGTACAATGAAATAAAAATTTTCAACAGTAAATCAAATTTAGTTACCTCAGAACATTTTCACTTCGAAAGTTTGAAACAACAGACATTGTGTCCGATTGATTCAATTCTAACCTATCAAAAACCAAGCCACCATTTCATCAAACTATTTGTAGCAACAACACACCAATTACCAATCTCAAGATGTGCAATCATTACGGAAACGCGAAATACATTGATATCGACTTCGAAAATAGAAGCAATAACTTTCATCATCATAACAAATTATGACAGTGGAAATAAACGAGTGAAAATAAACGAACGCAAGTGCGGCCCATAACCTGTTAGTGAAGTGGTCGGAAAGACAGATAACGCTCGTTGCTAATAAAAAAAACTGTTGATGAGAAAAACTGAGGAACCCTGCGGCTGAAGGATCCATCAACGGACTGTGCGCTGAAAGTATTAAATGGTCAACTATACCTCTTTTACCGGCGATGCTATCATGGGGAGCATATCGGGAGTTAGGAGATGCTTATCTCAGATGTCTATGCTGGCCTTCAAGGCCACCAGCTCTGGAGAGGAGGCTTGGCTTCATGCTTGGTCAAGGTGCATAAGAATTATTTCAGTTTGTTATTATACGGGGTGTCCAGTCGATTGATGTCAATAAGTTATTTTTAGATTCCTCAGACCCCCCTTGTATGCGATTTTTGTAATTCTCAAGTTTTAATTTTTTGAGTATTTTTTCAATGTATTTTGTCAGCTAGGTTTGAAAAATTTTTATCTTCCTATGTAGTGAGTATTTTGCAGTTTTATTTTTTTAACATGGTCGTCCTGAATTTGAGTAAAAAACTTTCAGAAGCGAGATGAAAAATAAAACAAGAAAATTCGAGTATAGTGTGTTCACGAAAGGTTGAGCCGTCGGTTGGCCATGGAAATTTGGCATATTTTAGTGTGTATATTAAAATTTTACGTTATATTGTTCATTTTCTTGTCCGATTGATACGCAATGTTGTCAATATTGCAAAGAGTTCTCTGATAACTTTTACATTATGACAGCAAATACTGCCAACTTCAAATAAATAAACAAACGCCTACTATGAGCTCAAACTTTCGTGAACAGACTATACATATGTAATACGATTTTTTGTTGTTCTCGAATTATGATTTTTTGAGTGTTTTTTCAATGTTTTTTGTCAGATAGATTCGAAAATTTCATATCTTTCTATGCAGATAGTATTTTGCAGTTTTAATTTTTTAACATGGTCGTCCTGAATGTTGCTATCGTGCGTTCAAAAAAAATTTTGGAACGCACGTTACAATAAAAAATATTCAGCTTCCTGACATCACTGCAAGCTACCAAAAAAAAGCTTGAAAGCTAGAATTTCAGTTTTCAGTAGGATGTACTCAAATATTCATTTTCGATTCAGAAATAAGATGTTTTGAGCTTTTGGCTAAATTTAAAAACTTTGCGAGGTCCTAAGCTACGAAAGTCATAAGAAAAAAAGGTAGTTGATCGGACTTTTTGGTTGTGATCAGCCTTGGAAGGCGGATACGCTGAAAATCATTGAAATTCGATAAAATTTGTTTTTCTTTTTTTTAATTTTATTGTGAGTTAATCTTAAAATTGGGATTTTAAATTGATTTTAATTGAAATTCCTGTAATTCATACAATAATTTCGATCTCCCCACTGATGGAAAATGTTTACATTCGTCAGAATTGCTAGTTGTGAAATTACCTATTTTGGGATAGAAAAAAACATATAATACCAAATTTCTACTCACTTCAATAATTTTTTATAATCCGTGCCTCCAATTCGAATACATTATCGAAAACTTTCAAAAAAGTGACGTGTCAATGACCAATGAAGCTACTCGCATTTTCTTGTTTTATTTTTCATCCCGCTTCTGAGAATTTTTCACTCAATTCTGTTTCGTTGTTTGTTTCCTTCGCGTACACCAGCTCTTTGTGAAATCTCCAAATACTCGTGGATTCATCAACAGGATAAAGAATATGGAGACATTAAACTGAAGGCAACCATTTATTTAAGAGGTACCTAATTTGAAAGTTCTAGAATATTTCTCTCTTTCTGTCATTACAAGACAAAAATAATCATAATAAAATAATTATTAAAATTTGTCTATAATACTGACTCCAGATCGATAACTGAATAGTATAGTGCGTTCACGAAAGGTTGAGCCGTCGGTTGGTCATGGAAATTTGACATATTCCACTGTGTATATTAAAATTTTAGGTTATGTTGTTCATTTTCTATTCAGATTGATACGCAAGGTTGTCAATATAAAATAGAGTTCTCTGATGCTCGTCGGACGAAGCCGGGTACATTCGGCAACGTTGACTTTATTTCACATTATGACAGCAAATATTGCCAACTTCAGATAAATAAACAAACGCCTACTATGCGCTCAAACTTTCGTGAACGGACTAGTTTTCGAGTTATGATTTTCTTTGTATTTTTTCAGCTATGTTCGAAAACTTCATATCGTCCTATGCAGTGAGTATTTTGCAGTTATTATTTTTTCAACATGGTCATCCTGAATGATGCTACAATAAATAAATATTCAGCTCCCTGAAATCACTGCAAGCTACCCAAAAAAAAAGCTTGAAAGCTAGAATTTCAGTTTTCAGTAGGATGTACTCAAAATAATTATATGAATTAGGTACACGAGCTACATTTGTTTTTACAAGAATTTCAATTAAAATCAATCTAAAATCCCATTTTAAGTTCGATTCACTATAAAAATGAAAAAAGAACAAATTCTATTTTCAGCCTATCCGCCTTCTAAGGCTGATTAGCTACAACAAAAAGAGTGCGATCAAGTACCTTTTTTTCTTATGACTTTCGTAGCTTAGAATCCCGAAACATTCAGGAGAATCATGTAAAAAAAAATAAAAACTGCAAAATACTCACTACATACGAAGATATAAAGTTTTCAAACCTAGCTGACAAAATACATTGAAAAACACTCAAACAATCGTAACTCGAGAACAACAAAAAATCGCATTACATACATGGGGTGTTTTTGGATAGGCACAGGTCTGAGGAATCTAAAAATAATAACTCTGAATAAAGTAAATCACTGTTTTTTTTAACTTACAACATATGATTTTGGTCAGTACATTTTGAGATTATGAGATTGCAATAATCATTCATGAATCAATCAATCAGGTCGATGATCGAAAGTTTGAGCCGTCGGTTGGCCATTAAAATTTGGCATATTCCACTGTGTATATTATAATTTTAGGTTATGTTGTTTATTTTCTTGTCAGATTGATACGCATTGTAGTCAATATTGCATAAAGTTCTCTGATAACTCGCAAGCTCGTTGGACGAGGCCGGGTACATTCGACAACGTTGACTTTATTTTAAGTTATGACAGCAAACACTGCCAACTTCAGATAAATAAACGAACGCTTACTTGGCGCTCAAACTTTCGTGAACGGACTATAAGTAATCAATTCAACTTACAATTTTGAAACCTTATGATCCAACGAATAATTCATGGAAAGAATCAAACCGTGACAAAATTACTCTCCTAAACTCTGAATCAAGTCATCAGCCCGACTTGTTTTGCAATCCAGAATGCCAATCGTTACGAAAGGATATCAAATAAAGTACCACTTTCAATATGAACGGACACGAATACTTATGGATCATCTAAATTCTATAGGAAGCTACCTTTCACTCAAAAATAACGATTATTGCCTGCAATCATCTAGAAATTGAAAGCAATAAAAATCGCGAACCGCATCAACAAGCAAAATTGCCAAAGGTGCTGTAAAAACGGCAATTAAAGAAACGGTAGTTTTACGATGTTGGGAACATTGATCTCTTTGACTAGTTTTATTCAGTGTTCCCAACATAAAGATTGATAATAGTGGGTACATCAATCACAGATAATGATGAGATTTGTGATTTAATTGGAAACTACGTTATGACAGCAGTTTAAAAAGACCTATAAAAAGTCTCCCAAAAGGTGTATGGGTTCAAAATACACAAAAGAGATATACTTGCAGAGATACTGTAGCGTTCCAGTGAATATTCAAGATCTCAAGAATTGAATAAAACTTATATTATTGTAGTCATGATCTCGAGATGAAGATAAAGTGAAAAGGAAATATGTATTTGGATAAATCACTGCTCAAATAATAATTTGTATTTGATTCATTTTTCCCGGGCTTCGTGAAGATTTTGATTTTATGGTTTAGTCATTTTGTATAGTCCGTTCACGAAAGTTTGAGCCGTCGGTTGGCCATGCAAATTTGGCATAAATTCCACTGTGTATATTAAAATTTTAGGTTATGTTGTTTATTTCCTTGTCAGATTGATACGCAATGTTGTCAATATAACATAGAGTTCTCTGATAACTCGGTAGCTTGTCAGACGAGGCCGGGTACATTCGGCAACGTTCACTTTGTTCATCATTATGACAGCAAATTCTGCCAATCTCAGATAAATAAACAAACGCCTACTTTGCGCTCAACGAAGTATAATCATGATCTCGAGATGAAGATAAAGTGAAAATGAAATATGTATTTGGATAAATCACTGCTCAAATAATAATTTGTATCTGATTGATTTTTCTTGCTCCACGTGCAGATTTTTATTATGGTTTAGTCATTTTGTAGCTCTGATTATCGATACTGATGTGAGTTGGCAACACTTAATTGCCACAGAAAAGTATAATCTAACATAAATGGATGATCACCGAAACGGATGTATATATGAATCATAAAATAACGTGGTTGTTGCTAATTTATTATTAACGCAAAACGCTTCCTATTAACAATGATGTAATTGATTGATGTCAACCGGTCTGAAGATTAATGAATGTATGTATTATGTTTTTTTCGTTCGTTTGTTAATCAGTTTCTACGAACCTTATTGGGATAAATAATTACCGATAGCGGCGCTGCAATCGCCGAATCAGCTGTTCCCGAAACGAGTATTGTTTCGTGCACGTCAAAGCAAAACAAGAGAGATTCTGGTGTTTCTCAAGTGTTTCAGTTGATTTATTTAGTCTTTTGACTGAACAATCGTGAAAATGGACCTATGAAATGATTTATTAAGTTCATATCATATACATCGAGGACGATATGTAGAAAAATATCAGTTTTGGGCATTCACCCTTGTCAACTGCAGAAGAAGATATTTACCATCTAACTTGGCTCATTTCAAAGATAAAATGTATCCTGATATGATTAGTCATTTAGTGGAAACAAGGAATCCTGCTGCAGTGAATCAAATTATATTTATAATATTTATTCTTCAAAATATAGAAAGAAAAAATGACAATATTTGTTATTGAAATGAAAGCCGTTGAATTCCATGATGATTTTATTACAGAAATGAAAGACTTTATGAAAATAAACAACTTAATTTCAATTATTCACAACATCAAAAACTATTTTTATTGAATACAAATCAGAAAAATTCATTAATATTTTGTCGTAAGTGAAGCATTTATCATTCAATACAAACCAACAAATTTTATTCCCTGGTATAAACAAAAACTTAATTATCTAATAAGAAATGATAATTAATTTTACAATACAGAGTTAAAGTAAGTATGTGTATGCTATTTTTTATAAAATAGTGAATATAGCAGTTACCTTCTACTTGTCTCAAATAAAAAAACAAAAGATATACTGCAACTTGAAAGAACATCCAGATAAGTTTTAGCCAAGTAATATAATTTCAGGGCATATATTCATAAAAACTTAAGTTATCACAACAATTTTGTCAATTAACGAGTAATCTTCATCTGTTTTTTTTAACGAGTGAATTGGAAATACATCCAATAATGTACTATATTTCCTCCTTTAAGTTCAAATATGAATCCTGAAACTGGCTAATCTCTTTGTTTTCTTGATTTTGACTGCCCTAAACGTCTGAAATGCTTCCTCCAGTGCAACTGGTGATCAACTGATAAAATATTATATTTCATAACCACAATCCTATAAAATAGTGACCTGTGAAAAAACTCTTCAGAGCTTCATCCATAAACACAGCAACAATTAGTGTTCTTCACTGTATTTTCTTTAGTCATCTTTAAATCAGATTAAAAACCAACTAACTAGACAAATATTATAATGAACACACAATACAAATCTCATTTCTTAAGGCATTCTCATTTCTTAGACACAAACAATCGAGTGTCATATCCCGTCCCGCGTTTTGGAATACTCGTTTCGGGATAGTTCTACGTAACGCCGCTAGGGTCGCATAGAGTGTATTTTGCTCAATTGAACCGTGATTTTGAACTTTGGAGCTGGTATTTCTGGTTTGTCCGTTTCGGATCATGTGCATTAGTCTGTGAAATCATCTGTTTATTTCGATGATTAAGAATACTGCTGAAACAATCTCAGAGATTGAAGACCATAGAGCATCATAAGAGTTAAGACTTCACTATTTTAATAATTCAATGGTCATTTTATTTATCGTGATACAGATCTTGTTTTCTTGTTGTTTGTTAATTTCATCATGTCTCTTCAGTTAAAATTTGGTAATGCAAATGCTTCGTGAAATATCGCACAATTTAACATGCTAAATAGCAGAAAAATATCAGATTTGTTGATAGATTTCGATTCAATATTTATAGTCCGTTCACGAAAGGTTGAGCCGTCGGTTGGCCATGGAAATTTGGCATATTCCACTGTGTATATTGAATATTGAAATTATAGGTTATGTTGTTTATTTTCTTGTCAGATGATACGTAATGTTGTCAATATTGCATAGAGTTCTATGATAACTCGCAAGCTCTTCGGACGAGGCCGGGTACATTCGGCAATGTTGACTTTATTTTACGTTATGACGTTATGCGCTCAAACTTTCGTGAACGGACTATAGCAAGTATTCTGGAAATCAGTGTTGCCAACTTAATAATATTTCGGAACGAAAATACTCGCTCAAAAGGTAAAATTGGTACGAAAAGAGCAAATTTTTGAAGGATTGAAATAGCTAAAAAATTCTCAGTGCATTCTCTCATTGTATATTTGAAGTAACTATTAATCAATAAAATTCAACGTGGTTACCGGAAATGGAATAATAAACCTGTGTTATTGCCATTTAGGTAATGAGAAATCAGATACACAGGAATTATGATTCCGTAAAAATGATGAATGTGAACTGAAAATCGATTGTAATCAGTAGTAGGTAATTGGAATTGTAGCATGTACATTATTCTAAAGAATGATGTTAGGTTAGAAATGAAAGTTTACAAGAGAAAGTTCATTAACAGAAATGAATAAAAAGAACATTTGTTCGAAATCGTTTTTTTCAAGTAGATATAATTAAGTTTGGCATTTACTTTGTCTGCACAGTCAATTAATTGTAAAATAAATGAAGACATTTAAGTGACACACAGGTTTTTCATGGAAATATTATAATTTTTTTACGATATTACGATAGACTTTTCCATGGCTGTATTAAAACAACTTTCAAACATTTTTTGCGTTCTATTTTGATTTCATTACACTACAAAATTTCAGCTCGAACGAGTTATATTTGATATCTACGATAAAAAAACAATGTCAATTTAAGTTACTTTTTTGTCACCAGAAATAATGCTGCTCCAGGGCGTTCAGGGCTACATACAATACAACTTTCGTTTTCTTCTCTACTACTACCTAAATATTTACATATAATAATATTTTTTTTATTATAATTTGCCAAATTTTTTCATTCTACAATACTTTGCAGAGCAAAATCTTCAGACAGACAATTCTTCCGTCCAGTTGCACAGATGAATAGTCGAGACAATCACGTTGTCTTATTGCAATATTCTAGTCTTGTCTTTCTCTTATCGTTGGGAGGAGCATAATTCATTTAGTATTATAGGCAACAGTAAATACTCAAATCGAGTATTTTGGGCATCCTGACAAATTAAATAATTCTATACGTTTACTGCAGGTTCCCTACCATACTGCGATAAGAGAGAGACAAGTCTAGGTTATTGCAATAGGTCAACGGAATTCATTCAATTAGAGCACGTGATTATGTCGACTATTCATCTGTGCAACTAGACGGAAGAATTCTCTGTCTGATGCATTGTATATCGTATGTTCCAGATGTGAATTTCCAAATCTGTATAACATAGAGTTCTCGGCAGCTCCTCGAATGAGGCCGGGTACATTAGGCAACGTTGACTTTGTTCATCGTTTGACAGCCAATACTGCCAATCTCAGATAAATAAACAAACGCCTACTTTGCGCTCAAAAATATGAGAACGAAGTATAGGCCAGTACTTCGAGCACCTGAATTGCTCCGGAGCAACTTGCCAAACATAACAAATAGCTCTTATTTTGCTCTACAAGATGTGGCATTAGAGAAATAATAATAATAATATCTTTTAACATTCAGTTGAAGAATTTGACTCTTTGATGTTTGTATACTGGTCATATTTGTCTCATCCTTAAAGATAATCTTCCTTTTGGATATCAAACCCTTAATGAACTTCAAATTATGAAACTTAAATAAATAAAACAACTGTACTTATTCTTTTCAGATACCGTCAGTCAAGATTCAACGCTAGAAGAATAAGAAAACGCATTATTTTCAAACATGGCGACTGCAACGTGGTGCAGGGCAATGTCGCGAAGAGGAGGAGGAAATACCTTCAGGACATCTTCACGACGCTGGTGGATGCTCAGTGGAGATGGACACTGCTGGTGTTCGCGTTGAACTTTATATTGTCATGGTTGATTTTCGCGCTGGTATGGTGGCTGATAGTTTTTACACACGGAGATCTCAACGAAGAGCATTTAGTAAGTTTTGTGCGGTTTTTCGTCAGAAAAAATCATTGCGGATAAACAATTCGGTGGTTCGATTAAGATTGGTGCAGTGGAGGTGGGTTGTTCATAAGGATTCTCAGAGATGGCGTTTTGTTTCGGTTGATACCCGGAGCGGAGCACCAGATTTAGGTATAGGTTCTATCTTTACGAGCTATTATCCATTTTGATGAGCTCCGATAAGACGAAATAGCTATCTGTGGATGCATGTCTCAGAGTAGTTTAGTTAAAAAAAAGGATTACAGTACAGTTCACTGCGATCTCAAGGTCTATTGTGCCCCTCTACAGAGCTGTTCGACCATACCCTCACAGCTCACCTGCCATTTCCAGAGATCTGATAAAATCCAATATCTGTGAAGGCTTCAACGAGGCTAGTTCCTCACTCTTACAAATTTCTCGCCCCAGGCATTCCTCCTTAGGCTCGCGATGCCAAAGCATTCCGTGCCGTGACTAGATGAATGGAGATTTTCCTCCTCTCTCCACTGAACCTACGCTCGTCAGTGTCCGATAATCCCACCCTCAACAGGTGCTTCCTGAGGCGACAGTGTCCTGTGAGAAAGTCAGTGAGGAGGTGTATTTGTTTCTTACCAAGATCCAGATATCTTTTGGATCTTGCTGTTTCAAAGTTCCGAAGGAACTGAATGGAATAATCCATCCCTGGGAGATTCCGCCAGATTTTTTCCTTCTCGGCTTATTCCTCCTCCAGAAACTTCTTCTTATAGGTAACCTAACCAACCTATACCATAGAAGGGTTCTGGACCAATGAGTGACATTCGTGCGCCCTCTTTGGCAAGTGTATTGGCCTCTTCGTTTCCTTTGATTCCCGAAGGGCCGGGAACCAGATTAAAAAGACCTTATTTTTCTTGCCCACCTCATTGAGTTTGTTCCGGCACTCCTAGATAATCTTCGAGTTTATGACGTAGGAGCTCAGTGCTTTATTAGCAGCTTGACTATCTGAGTGTATGGCTATATCGCACTTCTGATAGTTTCTTTCTAGATTATATCCAGACATCTTTCAATAGCTGAGATTTCAGCTTGAAAGGTGCTCATACAGAAGCCTATCGACAGTGCACACTTGCCTTTCCTTATGGACAGCTAAACAATGCAAAGCAAGTATTCAGCTATCTCGGTGCCATCTGGAAACTTTCCCATGTTCGCCAAGTAATAATTTACGGAACTGTGTCTCACCAACCCGAATTCCCCAAATCAAAAATGGCTGAACGAGTTATTACCAACTTATTACAATTTTTCACAGCAGCCCAAAATGTCATTTATTCTTTGGATATACAAAAATATCCACATTTTCCAGTGGTGAAAAATACGCACCCATGAAAACTATCTACGTCCAGATTTCCTATAGCATTCAAATCGATTTTAAATCCTTTCAATCTGATGAAATTAATACGAATAATAGTTTCCGAACTTTTCGATTTGTTGAAGTGGATTATTTCCATTAAGCCTCGAAATGCTCGAAAGTTTCCTTTATTCATTCGAGCAAAGATAAATAATCAATATTGACTAGTCCGAAATTGATAAAAATGTCAATATGTTTTTGTTGTGATCTATTAATAGATACGAGAAAATGTATCTTTGACCTAATTTTAACTGGGCGGAGTCAAAATACCCTAAATAAAAGAGTTGCCAACAGTATGAACCTATTTCCTAAACGCTGATTGGAAGTGCATATAACATTTTTTATTAACTACTGGGTTACAAATTCTAACATATGACATGGAGCCAGAGATGTTGATTTTGCAATATTATTCTGATAATGATGATAATAATAATGAATTGCATTTATTCGTTCTGTTGTATACATTATAATTATTATCATGGCGATGTCTAGTTTCAGTTTGGGCTAGTCAACAATAATTGAATAAACAAATATTCTCTAAATAAACGAGATATCGTTTTCTTTGAGTTGAATTTCTCATGGTTAATAGTTTATATTATTGTTTCCAATACTGTCATCGCTGTTTATCTTCCTTGAGTTATTTATTTTACTTTCTCTTGATTTGCTCGTCTGCAGATGCAATTTCTAGATATTAAGCCAATTCAGTTAAAAATTTGTTTCGCAGAAAAATATAAAGGGTTTTCCAATAAGAGGTGTTATTTTAATATTCAAAGAAAAATACCATTATTCAATATAGAGGATCGGATGTTAATTTCATTATAAAGAAGAAGCTATGCCGTTAATAGTGCAAAAAACATCAGGCAAATAACCACCACCACGCTTACAGGACCATATTTTTTAATGAAATTTTTCATAACAAATCGCAAAGAAGCTACCCCATGTCCTCGCCAGCCTCACGAATTCCATCCATGAGGTCTTGAATCAACGCTGGGCTATTGGCGTACACCTTCTCTTTCGCCAAAGGAAGAAATCGCAACGTGTTGAATCACAATCACAAGATCTCGGTGGCCAACTGTGATCGCCTCTTCGATAGATAACACGGTCCGGAAACTTTTCCAGCAAAAGATCAATGGTTTCGTTGCTTTTGTGGCACGTGGCACCATCTTGTTGAAAGTGAACGTGTCCAGATCAATACTATTCAATTCCGGCCATAATGACGTTTGTGGAATGCCTATAATTCCAAAGAACGACGAGGAATGGACTAACCTGGGTTTTCTTCACATCACTAACTTGTCCCGGCAGCTCGAATTTTTCGACCAATTTCTTTATTGCGGTCCGACAAGGTGCTTCACGACGACCCAATAATGTTCGTTTTACGAACCGTCTCTGCCACATTTTCACCATTTTTATAGTGAATTTTAATAATTTCAATGCGTTCTTGAAGCGTGTATCGTTCCATTTTTATAATGGCGTAGTTTCTACTTGTCAAATGTCAAAAAATGACCGCTTCAAACGTGACATCTACCGAAATAGCGGGCTATTCAAAATAACACCTCTTATTGGAAAACCCTTTAGTTATTATCTTGAGTCTTGAATGTTGTTTTCACATTGTACTTATTGTCATTTTTTTTACCTTTTCTAACAGTTACTTCGATTTTGATGTCTTATGATATAGACTATTTTCTACTCCTAATTTGCTGTTAAAATGGTACTTTTCATACTGTTTCAAATGGAAGAGACGTTAAACAGCTGAAGGTCACTTGCTGAAACTCAGTGAACTTTGTATAATTCAGGAGTTGTCAGAAGATACTAATAGAAATCACTGAAAAGCAGTGTCCAAATTTGACGTATCCTTGCGAAAAGTCCTTTCACTCTCAGTTAGGTAGTTTGTTTTTCCAAAATATCATTTTCCATGCAGCCGTATACCTAACATATTGTATTATTCAAAATAAAATAATCGCAGTAAATTTACGATAGGTATCAACCATCAGAACTAAAAATTGAGCTCATCAAATTTATCCTGCGAAAACTTCTGTCCTCTAATCAAATAAACTTCTTTCATTAAGTGAAAGCTCATGGTATTAAAATTCCCATCTTTCTTTTTCTCAGAATGGTACCGAACCATGGACACCCTGCATTCAAAACATTCAAGGCTTCACTTCCTGTTTCCTGTTCAGCGTGGAGACCCAGCACACGATAGGATACGGAGGAAGGACAACTACGGAAGAGTGTCCGGAAGCCATCTTTGTTATGTGCCTACAAAGTATTACTGGTGTTATGATACAAGCTTTTATGGTGGGAATAGTTTTCGCCAAACTGTCGAGACCCAAGAAGAGGACGCAGACTTTGCTGTTTTCTAGGTAAGAAAGGTGTTTCAAATTGCTTCTTAGAATCAATAAAACACATAATTTGCATTCATCTTCAAAAACTTTTTATTCATAATTGAAGTTATGACATTTATGTACGAAAACTAACATTTGCCAGATGGCCTATGTGTTTTATTCAGTTTTTTTTATATATATTTTTAATCCTTATTAACTGAAAGTAAGTGGCCAAATTTCAGCTCTATTAATATCTTATGAAATGCGTAATATGAAATATGAATCATCATTCACTGGCAAATAATAACACCTTTTCATTAGAATCCTCAAAAGATTGTACATATATCCATCACTCATTGCTGACATTGTATAATATTATATGTCATTTTCTAAGTAAATTGAAAAATGCCATTTTTCAATATGAATGATCGGATGTTTATTTCATTATAAGAAGAACCTATGCTGTTAATAGTGGAAATAACATCAGGCAAATGACGACCACGCCTACAGGACCATATCCTTTTAATGAAATTTTCCATAACCAAATCGCAAAGTGGCTGCCCTATGTCCTCGATAGTCTCACGAATTTCATCTTTGAGGTCTTGAATCGACGCTGATGGGCTATTGGCATAGACCTTCTCTTTCACGTGGCCCCAAAGGAAGAAGTCGTAAGGTGTTATCACAATATCTCGGTGGCCAATTGTCTTGTTGAAAGTAAACTTTGTCCAGATCAATACTATCCAATTTCGGCCATGAAAAATCATTAATCATCTCTCGATAGCGCAATTCATTCGCCGTAACTGTTGCTCCAGCCTCATTTTCGAAAAAGTAAGGTCCAATGACTCCGCCGGACCATAAACCGCACCAAACAGTCACACGTTGAGGATAGAGAGGCTTTTCAACAATAACTCTTGGGTTTTCCGAACCCCAGATGCGACAATTTTGCTTGTTGACGAAGCCACCGAGGTGGAATGGGCCCCATCAATCAAGATGATTTTTCGATGGAATTCCGGACCGGACATTTCAATGACCCAATCAGCAGACGCGACGTTGTTGATATCGGCCGGCTTGAGTTCTTGTGTTAACTGAACTTTGTAAGCCTTAAGACCCAAATCTTTATGCAAAATACGATGTAATGACGTTTGTGGAATGTCTAATTCCAAAGAACGACGGGGAATGGACAAACCTTAGTTTTCTTCAACACTTTCGGCTACAGCAACAATATTCTCGAATGTTTTTGATCGAGAGATGTGCACCGGTATTATTCCTCATATCACTAACTTGTCCCAACAGCTCGAATTTTTCCACCAATTTCTTTATTGCGGTCTGACAAGGTGCTTCACGACGACCCAAAAATGTTAGTTTTACGAACCGTCACTGCCAAATTTTCACCATTTTTAGTGAATTTTAATAATTTCATTGCGTTCTTGAAGCATGTATCGTTCCATTTTTAATAATGGCGTAGTTTATACTTGTCAAATGTCAAAAAATGACAGCTTCAAATGTGACATCTACCGAAATAGCGGGCTACTCAAAACAACACCTCTTATTTGAAATCCCTTTATTTCCTTTTGAAAGAATATCTCTTACTGAATCATCTTACATTCAGATATTTTTCAGGGTTGCAGTGGTAAGCCACAGAGATGGAGTACCTTGTCTGATGTTCAGAGTTGGGGACATGAGAAAGAGTCATATAATAGAAGCCCACGTGAGAGCCCAACTGATCAAACACAAAATAACGAAAGAAGGAGAGAGCATACCTTTCTATCAAACTGAACTGAAGGTAAGCAACGTAAGTGATGTTTCCAAATATTAATAATAAAATAAGTACCTAGTTTAAGGAACATGGATATACTTGGCTCTGATCCAAGATAATAATATAGTAGAACCATGCCTACATCGAAGTAGGTTAGCTAGTTTTTACTCATATCATTGTTTAAGGAGCAATGCTTTTATTCACAAGGTAAAGGGAATAATAGCCATTATACGCGAGTAGAATACCTTCTATATTTTATCCACACGACTACTGAATACATATTTTTCTTGAAGTTTTCAACATTTGCCGGCCTTAATATGCCCTTTCTATTACTACTGCGGAAAAAGTCAATTGATTTTTGATTAACTAAAACCTCAGAGTAAAAAAAAACATAGAGATGCCCCTACGAGTTAATAGTACTGCATTGTCATCAACCTTAGACAAAGGAACCTTTGTCTAAGTAATCAACCAAGCATTAGAGTTAGATGGAAAGCATTTCACTGCCGCACTGGGGTGAAGTAAACAACAGGTTAGATTTTCATTTCTAAATTCCTGTATTAATACAACAGTTTTGTAATTTTGCCATAGCTATAATTACCGAGTAGCCTTAAGCAACAATAAATTGGCACCAAATCAGTAAAATAATTCAGTTTATGAACTTCAAATCGAAATGAAAATGTGAACACATCCCATCCAGAAACTAAACACGTTTTTTATCATTATTCCGAAATTAAATTCGATATTTAGGATGAAATACCACTATTCAAATCTATGGGAGATGATTACCCTTCAGTAGGGTCCTGTAGCGGTCTTAGAAGAACAGAAGATTCGAAAATCATCACTTGGAACGCCAGACCTGGTTTAAAAACACCCTCCTGGCCCAAGAGCATCAATTAAGTGTTTGTATCTAAATATTGAAGGTATTTATTCAAATATTTTTAAGTTTCAATTTTGTAAAAACGGCGAGGCAGGGTTTTTTCTACTGAGGTTTTTTCCCTGTGCTCTGGTATCATACGACAGAATAGTATGGTACCCCCGTTTTGCACCAACCTCAGCTAGGGACTTTTTTGTTTCATGTATTGTATTTCTTAGCTCTCAATTCAAAAGAATATATATAACTAAAACACTAACAGACGATTATGCCAAACTGACAGAATATTCTGTACAGACGCAAGCCGTTAGTATCGGAATAAGGAAGCGGTAGACCAATTATCCCAATACGGAATAAACATACGGCACGAGATAGCAACGCCGGAATACTGTTCGCGTGCATAAACAGATTCTACTTGGCTGCATAACAAATGCGCGAAGGCATCTCTAGGTTTACTTTTACTGAAGCTGAAACACAGTAAAAATATCAGTTTTGACAGCAGTGAATAATGACTCATTATTCACTAGTGATTAATGGGTATTATTATGTCCGAACAAACAGACGTATAAAGATTGTAGATTATAAAATTAGGTTTTTTTCAAATGTTCTTTTTTTCAGGTTGGTTGTGATGGAGAGCAGGATAAAATTCTCTTCATCTGGCCTACTACGATAGTGCACAAAATAGAGAAGGGCTCGCCTTTGTACCATATGTCTGCCACTGATCTCTTGAGAGAGCGTTTCGAAATAATCGTAGTTTTAGGTAGGTAGCACTTTCTTAAAACATACTAAAAAAGTCTCTATTCACAAATCGGTTTTTGAGCAGATGAAGACCAATTCAATTTTTCATATTTCTGATAATAGAATTCTCAGTTTCAAAAGAATATTCGACATTAAGAATGATCAACGAACTGAAAGTTCAAGTCTCAAAGTCTTTCAGCCGAATGTTATTATAAAGTGGAGTGTCAAACAGTTGAAAATAGTATATTATGCAACGGGCGCATAATGATAGCTATTATTCACAAGGTAAAGTTTAGGCTACGGGCCGTAGGCGAATAACAGCCATTATACGCAAGTAGCATACTATGCTTTGTCCATGACTACTGAATATATTTTAACATTTGGCGACCGTGATGAAAAATTTCTATTAGAAGTGTGGAAAAAGTCAAGTTGACACATGAGAAATATTTTTCAATGTATATTTCGTAATAAATGTTGCTATGTTTGATATAATTAAAGTAGATTTGGTCCTTGATTCACAAGATTGTCCATATAAGTGATAGTCTGTTCACGAAAGTTTGAGCCGTCGGTTGGCCATGGAAACTTGGCATATTCAACTGTATATTTTGAAATTTTTGGTTATGTTGTTTATTTTCTTGTCAGATTGATACGCATTGTTGTCATCATTGCGTAGAGTTCTCTGATAACTCGCAAGACCGTCGGACGAGGCCGGGTACATTCGACAACGTTGACTTTATTTTACGTTATGACAGCAAATACTGCCAACTCAGATAAACAAACAAACGCCTACTATGCGCTCAAACTTTCGTGAACGGACTATAGTTGGCGTACTTCAGAATACTGAGGAAATATCAATTTAAAGATATAACATTAAAACTATGAAGCATCTGACAGCAGTGAATGATAACTGATTAATAGCTTGTGATTAATGGGTATTAATCACAAGCAAACAGACGTATAATGGATGGATTATACAGTAGTTGTGAATTAAATGTTTTTTTTTTTTGTTGCAGAAGGTGTAATAGAGTCAACAGGCATGACCACGCAGGCGCGGTCGAGCTACTTACCCTCCGAAATCCTATGGGGGCATCGTTTCCAGTCTCTCGTGTCTTTCAGGAAGGAGACAGGAGAATACGAGGTGGATTACGCCATCTTTCATAAAACAATGGAAGTGGATACACCACTTTGTAGTGCTAGTCAGTTGGATGAACACAGGGCTATGTTCATCAATGAAGGTCTTGGTAAGTACCAATTCAACAACTTTTTCAATTTGATATCTCCCCATTATTAACGATAACATTTTAGCACCATTTCGATAAAATATCTATTGATAGTGTAAATTAACAGATTAAATATGTGAATTGTTAGATTTAGCCAAAGATATACAATCCTAATTTTCCATTTGACTGATTAGCTGAAGAATCACTTCACTTCGACCGAATCGACCAATAGGAACGCTGCGTTACTGATTATGCATCAGTTTGGAAGTGATGCAGCGTCAAATAGAAAGGTCGGAATATCTTCGGATTTAGTAGACAGATATCCGTCAATTTACACATTCAAGCTGTCAGTTGACTGTGTCAATTGACATATTTTATGGTGAAGCTAATTCTGAAACTATGTCGAATATTTAGTGCCTATTAGTCTAGTGGCTCATGATATATTTATTGTATAATTGGAGTTTTTGAGAAATTGAAAATTCACTACGACTCTTAGAAGAAAAGGATCTATATTTCCGTCAATTGACAGAATTGAAATGTCAATTGAAAGAATCGAAATTGTCAATTGAAAGATTAAAAAGTGTCTATTACTAAAGGGTTTTCCAATAAGAGGTGTTATTTTGATATTCAAAGAAAAATGCCATTTTTCAATATAAATGATGGGATGTTTATTTCATTATAAAGAAGAAGCTATGCCGTTAATAGTGGAAAATAACATCAGGCAAATGACCACCTCGACCACGCTCACAGAACCATATCCTTTTAATGAAATTTTCTATAACTAAATCGCAAAGTGGCTGCTTTATGTCCTCGATAGCCTCACGAATCCCATCTTTGAGGTCATGAATCGACGCTGGGCTATTGGCGACCTTCCCTTTCACGTGACCCAAAGAAAGAAGTCGCAAGGTATTAAATCACAAGATCTCGGTGGTCAATTGTGATCACGGTCCGGAAACTTTTCACTGAAAAGATCAATGGTTTCGTTGCTTGTGTGACACGTAGCGCCGTCTTGTTGAAATTAAACGTTGTCCAGATCAATACTATCCAATTTCCATTAATCTTCTCTCGATAGCGCAATTCATTCACCGTACCTGTTGCTCCAACACTTTCGGCTACATCAGCAATATTCTCATCTGTTCTTGAGCGACGTGTACGGGTTTTATTCTTCACATCACTAACTTGTCCCAACAGTTCGAATTTTTCCACCAATTTCTTTATTGCTGTATGATAACGTGTTTTACGAACCGTCTCTGCCAAAATTTTCACCATTATAGTGAATTTCACTAATTTCAATGCGTTCTTGAAGCGTGTATCGTTCCATTTTCATTAATGGTGTAGTTTCTACTTGTCAAATGTCAAAAAATGACAGCTTCAAACGTGACATCTACCGAATAGCGGGCCATTCAAAATAACACCTCTTTTTTCAAAACCTTTATCATTGGAGTTTGGAGAAATTAAAAATTCACATACGACTCTTAGAAGAAAAGGATCTATCTTTCTAAGGCAGAGGTTTGTCAATTGACAGAATCGAAAATGTCAATTGAAAGATTGAAAAGTGCCTATTAACTATTTTCTGAATTTTCCATTTGTGAAATGAAATCATTTTGTCAACCAAAATGAGTAGAATGGAGCATTGCACTGGCATAAAAATTAATTTTCAATTACAATTCCAGATCACTTGAGGCCATCTCAATTCCCATCAGTAAGAACGCATTCCAGTGATACTCTCTGTAGCATGGACTCTATATCAGACCATGATGAACACATTATGATGAAAATACCAGCCAGTCCCATACCAGTGACAGTGACGGGGCCAGAAGAATCAATTCCTCTCAAGTCTGATGAAGACACGAATAAGAATCATTTATTAGAAGGAACATATTAGGAGTGTTCGGCATGGAAAATTGTGAAGAAATTTCTTCAATCGAATGTGTTGTTGGGCTGTACTTAGATTATATTGATCATAAGATTGATGTAAAATAAAAAGTGATTTTACCCTTTCTGATAAAAAAATCCGTCTATTTTTTTTCTTCAGAGTAAATGCTTCACCTCACCCATCCAAACAATTCAATCCAGAACCAGAACAATTTCGACCTTGAAATCAAGGTCAATTGAAACGAATTTCTCCAAACATTTGATGACCTGACTTCAAGGTCACTATAAAACCACAAAATCGAGATTTTCAACTGACCTTGAGTTCAAGGTCGCTAAAAATTCGGCTCGTCCATTCTATATTATGACCTCGGCTTCAAGGTCACACGAACTTGACCTTGAACCCAAGGTCAATCGAAACGGATTTCTCCAAATTTTTGATGACCTTGGCTTCAAGGTCACCACAAAACCACAAGATCGATATTTTCATTTGACCTTGAATTCAAGGTCGTTAAAAATTGTCTTTTCCATTCATTATTATGACCTCGGCTTCAAGGTCACTGAAGCTTGACCTTGAACTCGAGGTCGATCGAAACGGATTTCTCCAAATTTTTGACCTTGACTTCAAGGTCACCACAAAACCTCCAGATCGATATTTTCATCTGACCTTGAATTCAAGGTCGTTAAAAATGGTCTCTTATATTCATTATTATGACCTCGGTTTCAAGGTCACTGAGGCTTGACCTTGGAACGAAACGTATTTCTCCAAATTTTTGATGACCTTGGCTTCAAGGTCACAATAAAATCACAAGATCGATATTTTCACCTGACCTTGAAATCAAGGTCAATCGAAACAGTTCTCCAAATTTTGATGACCTTGATTTCAAGGTTACCTTGGACTCAATGTTATTTAAAATTTCGGGTTTGATCATATGTTTATCTGCAAAATGAAGGATTTGCTGAGGGTGATATGGGAATGAACATATGAATACTAGAAACATGAATTTATTTCTAAGAACGATTTTGTGTAACAAAAACTAACTACACAAAACTGACCTTCTGATCTAATACAGCAAGTATAAACAAGTTTCTTTAGTTTTCAAATCTTACCGAATCAATTATTATAAGTGTTTGGAATTGTAGTTAAATTACTCATCTAAAAGTATATACACTTCTTACTATGGCTAAAAACTTTAGTAAAGGTACAATTACGAATACTTTGAACTCTATAAGCAATTTCCATAGCAGACACACAAAACAGTTGAAATATTGAACATAATTAGTGATAAAATTCTCCAAAAAATTAATATAAAAACAAAACGATCAATGATGTAGATCTTGCTATTTCGTTCCGGTGAATTTCAGTATCATCGATCCACAACAAATGCTCTCAACTAGATAAAAAAATTTTTAATATAATACTAAATTGAAGTTAATATCCGAACCGAATCAGAGAAAAACTTCTTGCGCTTCCTTCTCTCTTGGTGAAGTCAGTCAGTCACTTTCTTGTTTCGAGCACTTGAAGTGGACATAATAAATAAACTAACAGGCGAGAAATTCGAAACTTTACATATAGCGAATATAAAAAAAATATCTCTGATAGTACTAGTAGCTTAAAAGACAATTTGAGAAGAGTTTTGGTATCCTTACTGACTTAAGTCACCAGAAAGTGTGCTCTCCCTCTTAGGTACATCATCAGGGCACACTGATGTAGTTAAGCCGGCAGCTGTAACTTTTTGCCTTTGAGAACTGCAAAGAAGGAAAATAATTATAGTACAAAATGAAAAGTCGTGCGTTTAAGAGTAACGCAGGTATAAACAATGAAAGCGGAGAATAATATTGATTGATTTAAAATCAACCAATATTAAACCCATGCTTCGGAACTAATCCCGTCAAAGTACAAAGAACATGCATAGTGGTAATATCAAAGAGAGCATCCATAGATGGCTATTTCACCCTATTTGGGACTCTTCAGTGTGGAGGAGCTCCGTCTGACAGGCATTCTGTTATTCTGAGCATAACAGAACCAAAGCGCCATCTCCTGGGATCCTTACCTTATTCTCAGAGCTAGGCGAAATAGCTATCTATGGATGCTCTGTTTGATAAGCATGTTCTTTGTTCGTTGACGGGATTAGTTCCAAAGTATGGGTTAATATTGGCTGATTTTAAATCAATTAATATTATTCTCTGCTTTCATTGTTTATAAAATAATTATAGTTTAATTGATGGAAAGAAGAACGAAGTTATTAACAGGTACTGAATATGATTTGACCAGAAATGAAAACTTTGCCTTCAAATTAACTTTGAAGTACATTTTCAAGGAGAAATTTCATTTGTTCACTGTGAGAAACTAACTATAAGAAAAAATTGGATTTCAAATCAGTATTGAAGATTTATGCAAAAATATATCAGTTAAGATCAATTAAACCAATGTATTCATTCCATTATCAAATCAACAATAGCCTGTTTTAGAAAAAAGTTTTCTACATCGCATGCAGATGTCATTGCTTTCCTTGAATTTCATCCAAATCAAACTTACATATAATCTGGTTTTCAATAGAGATTCGAAATTCAAACTTATCATCTTCTAAAGAAATTACATGGTTGGATGAAATTTTTAATCTAGTAGTGGGTGATATCGTTAACATTTTTACAACTTTAATTATTACTGCCAATATAAAATACCTTTTCTGCTATGGAGATTTCAGGAGAAACGGATCGAAGTATTCCAAGAAACAGTCTAGAAAAGTTATCATTTTTCCCAAAGATCTATCGAAATTTCTTGGCTTCTTGTGGTCTGACTGAGACAATTAATACCTTGTTCTATTTGTCTCAGATCAGCCCTCAAAACTGTGTACAAAATATTTTCATATGTCCTATAGTTTCGAAAATGAATCGAAGCATTCAAAAAACAGAAATGAAAAATTGAAAATTTTCCAAGAAATCTATTGAAAATCCTTGGCTTCTTGATTGAGACAATTAATACCTTGTTTTATTCAGCTCAGTTAAGCCTTCAAAACTATGTGAAAATAGTTTAATTTGTGATATCGTTTGGCTGATAAATCGAAGAATTCAAAAAAACAGACCAGAAAATTACAAAGCACTAGAAGACCTGACAGACGTCCTCCGTGATATATGAATGAATGTATACACAAAATCAATTCAAGTCGATCCAGCAATTTAGTTGCAGTAAAGATAGATTACCCAGATATCGACAGCAGCGCCATCTGCAGAGCTGGTGTGAACCTTAACCATCCAGGTGCGCCACTCAACATATGCAAAAAAAATTGTTCAAATCCGTTCAGACATTTAGGAGGAGTTTAGTGACATACACAAATACAGAAGAATTATACAGGGTGGTTCAGATCTTAACCAAGAAATTTTAACCATGTATTCCACGTCGAACATAAGCCCTAGTTTGTCATATGAACATATAGTCCATTCACGAAAGTTTGAGCCTAGGGTTGGCCATGGAAATTTGGCCTATTCCACTGTGTATATTAAAATTTTAGGTTATGTTGCTTATTTTCTTGTCAGATTGATACACAATGTTGTCAATATTGCATAGAGTTCTCTGATAACTCGTAAGCTCGTCGGACGAGGCTGGATACATTCAGCAACGTTGACTTTATTTTACGTTAGGACAGCAAATACTGCCAACTTCAGATAAATAAACAAACACCTGCTATGCCCTCAAACTTTCGTAAACAGACTGTACCTATGTGTTCAGAAAAATAGATCATACTTCGAACATCTGCTTGAAATTTGCATTTGAGCATGGCTATCAACACTAATTTCTTTTTAATTACATGTTTAATTTACGAGGATTCTTATTATTATGTACAATATCAAGTTTTAGCGATTTCTTCATGCGTTAGCATGTTTTTTATTTTTATGTCGAAAACGCAGGACAGGTAGTTTGCTCCAAATTTAATGAGATTTTCCAGAGAAATTTTTATGGTTGGAAAAACCAGCGATGTATCATTTTTGTCTGAAAATATTCAGTCTCAATGCGGTACGAAGGGCACTGGTTCAATAAAAAATGATAATTTCCTGCAGAAAGTGCTACCCATTCGAGTCATAAATATTTTTTCAGCCCCCTGATTTGAATGAGGCTCATGGAATATTTCCAGTTATTGGATGAAAAACTTTGGTCAGATATAAAAAAAATTCCTTGAAAAATTTCAGGCAAAGTAGTCTCAAGTCCTCACATTTCCACTTACCTTTAGTTATATAAAGATAGAAGAAGTCACAATACAGTACTGTTTGCACAAAACCAGCTACTATAGCAATAAGATCATGATAATTCTCAGTAATATAGCGATAAATCCAGTTCAATATGTAGAGTCCTCTATAAGAGCCAAGAGCAAACAGATAATGAGATGTAATACTTTCTGCTTCGCCAGTTTTAGAAACCATGAAAAGTTGAGGTAAGATAGCAACTGATTCGAGATAAATGCTGAATGTCCACAACACCTAAAATGAATCATTATAAAAAATTATAGTAACAATGAATACAAAACTTACCTCAAATGGTGAATAGTTGTCATTTATGATCAATGAAAGAATGAAAGCTGGGATTATGAGAAATTCTACTCTGAAAGTATCATGATTATGATCATAAGTAGCTTTGAATTTAATGTAAATAAGGTAGACGGTAGCAAATGAAGTTACTAAGAACACTACTTTCATAACCGAGTTATAAAGGGATACATAAGTTGAGACGAGATCCAAATATCTAGTTGTATATACTAATGTGAAGAGTAACTGACTCTTTCCTGAGATACCTGCAAAAAACAAGAATCAAAAGATTTGACATTATAGTTCCAGGTTATAGCTTAGAAACTAAGTAAAAATCGACAACCCAAGACGCTAGATATTGATGGTTTAACACTGTCGAAGAAAATGTTTTTGTATTTGTATGAAGAGGAAAATTATGAGCTTAAAAGCGTTTCTCACAGCGGTAAATAAATACCCGGCTAGGTTCTGAATTATCACGATACTCACCCGCACAAGATCTGGTTTTCCATATTTTGAGCAATAAGATTATTATTGCTAAAAGATGTGATAAATCACCCAAAAGCCTAAAAATATTCATTTTAAAGTATTATTTGATCCAAATAACACGTCTACGACACCAAAAAGTGATGTGACGTGGCTAATTCAGAAAAATCCGTCAGATGGCGCCAGCTAATGGATCATAGATTATCATTCAACTGATGAATCATGAATCTTATCATCTCGTTGTATTTAAACACTGACAATACACTGCTTATCACAAATAGTTGAAATGTATTCAAACGGATAGTATCAATAAATTGGAGAATTGTTCCTACTTCAGCAAATTTGAAATTTAATATCAATTGACGGGTGTGAAATGGGCATTACCCATAACATGCAAGACCAAATTTTCTAAAAGTATTGTTTCAATTCTATGTATCTAACCTATCTTTGCTTCACTTTCTTGAATTGTCAATTTACTTCAAGTTATAAAATATTTATAAACGGTAAATAAAGTATTTTAGATGATTTTTTAAGATGTCTTCTTCCGAAATTAAATCCACCAAAGCGTCGAAAGTTTTGCGAGCCAAAGCGCAAGAGTTTTTGGCTAATCGTAAAAAAATCGAACTTTTAATTGAGATCATCAATCACCTAGATTCGGGAAACGATGTACAATCTTGCCTGTTGGCTTTAGAGTTGATTTTTGCAACTCTTCTGAGGGATGAGTATATGTATATTGAGATAATTCCTTTGAGGCCTATTGAAAAATCACCTGAAAATGAATATAAGTTGTGGTTGAAGAGCACATATGAAACATTCTTAATAAAAGTTCTCGATTGTTTAGAGAGCAACTCGAATAAAATACAACTACAAGGTAAGATTTCTCTATACGTTCTTGGTTGTGATTTAACTTTACCTGTAAATATTTCTAGGCTTAAGCACACTTTTCACCCTGATCTGTGAAGAAGGCAAGCGTCCTCTCGAAAATAGAAATTCATCCGGAAGATGTTATGTACCACTAAACAAACTGAAGTCAGTATTGATAAAACTATTGTTTGGCAATAGTAATAATGCATTACTTATCAATAAGTATACTGAATATTTGACATACAATGATATACTTTTCAACACATGGAAGTTATTACCATCCCTGACACAAAAGATGTCTAATCCTAATGAGACGTATATTCTCAATTACTTGAGTTTACTGGAAAAAATGCAGGTTTATCAAAATACAGAAGAGAAACTGTTATGTGCTGATGGAGGTGAGCTAACTGAATGTTTATTTTTAAATATTGTTTCCCTAATTTAATTTTGCTGTTTTTTGCAGAAGTAGCATTTACATTTGATGAAAATGTGACGAAAAAGGTGTTGAATAAAATATGGAATTGTGTTATGCAATGGGAGCATACAAAAGCCACCCACAAACAAGTTCTCATTGTTCTACTTGAACGAGTGTTGCAACATCTTGAAAAACCCCTATTCCTCACAGATTTTCTTATGGATTCTCTCGATATAGGGGGTCCTGTAAGTCTTCTTGCTTTACAAGGCATTTTCACAATGATTCAGGTACATAACTTGGATTATCCGGATGTTTATAAAAAGTTATATTCTATGTTCGAGCCAGAAATTTTCCATACAAAGTATAAGGCAAGATTGTTTTATCTCTCGGACCTTTTCTTGAGTTCTACACATTTACCAGAGAGTTTAGTAGCTGCTTTTGCCAAAAGGTTGGCTAGACTGGCTCTTATAGCACCCCCAGAAGACATCAAGGTGATTTGTATGTTAGTAGGGAATCTCATATTAACGTAAGTGAATTAATTTTTAAATTGTATGTGTACATTACCTGATGTAAAACTATCTTCCAGTCAATTGTTTGATCAATATTTTTCTACTTTTACCTGGATGTTTTTCAACTGTTTAGTGAACATTTTCATTTTTTACAGACATCCCGGACTAAAATGTCTGATAAATAGAGTTTCTGACAGAAGTCCCAACACAGATCCCTATGTGATGGAAGAGACTAACCCCTCGAAATCTAACGCTATTAACAGTTCGTTATGGGAAATACAAACGCTGCAGAACCATACATTGCCCAGCGTTGCGAAAGCGGCCAAGTTCATCAACAACCCGCTACCTTCAGTTCATTGGGACATCACCCAGCACCTCGATGATACCAGTCAAACTCTTTTTGAGAACGAAATAAAGGTTCTCAGTAAATTGGTTGTGTTGGCATTTGAGAAACCGAAGGGCATGTCGTTACAAAAAGGAGAAGCAGTACGACGATATTGGAATGTTTAAATTTTTATTCACGTCTTTTAATGATTAACCCATCTTGAATAGTGGTTTCCTATATTTCGGTTTAACTTCCTCTAAAACCAAAGGCAAAATTGTCATTTTATCATGATCATTTTCAAAAACAAATTAGGTAAAGGGTTACATTGTATAATTTTTTTCTTCGATGGTTACTGTATTGCCAACATCGTTCTTTTTTTCATATTTTGGAGTTCCGCTACTGTTAAATTTTTTTGCCTTATGTTTTAGAGGTAGTTTATGTCAATTTGAGAATCACTGTTTGAGTAGATAGAAATACGCAATAAGGCAAATGTTATATCCAAGTGAAGTCAAAAATTTTCCAAATGTATCAACTTTTGTTATAAATCTTGAATATTCTTAGATATATTAATACGATTGTGAACGTGTTTCTATGTGATATTTTTAAATTGTTTTTAATTATATTATTACCTTGATTTGAAGTATTTCGAAGTGATAACAAACTAATTTGGAAAAAAATATTTATTCAATATTTCATTCTTTCATATCTATATGCAATTTATGGAGGACTTCAAGTTTTAATTTTTAAAAACACTAATTTTCATCAAGAATATAAAAGATATAGTACATAATAAGTTTCCAGTCACGTTCTTTTGATAGTGAAAAAATTTTCAAATTGCTTTTACCTCTTGTTTACAAAATTACCGTTATTGAGTCAGCCAATGATAATAATTTCTATAAAATATTTAGTGTATTTCAGTTGGATCTAAAACTGAAAAATTCGGTTGAGTTCCACACAAATGATAATGATTTCAAGAGAATCCTATTTGTTAGAAAAATAAAGGTACTTGATTCAAGAAAAAAAAGAATACTGAATCATGAAAAAAGCTAAAGGCGAAATTTTCATTTTTTATCATCTTTTGAGTATTCAAAAGGACTATCATATTAACGCATGTACTAGTGATATAATTCGAAGGAAATATGTCAAAACAGTGATCCTTTCAACATTCATAAGTTATGATTGGTCGATAATGAATATTTATCAAGCAAAAATTGAATAACCTTGAAAAATCACTTCGAAGTTTTATTCACCAAAATTTTCTCAATGAAAAATTTATTACCATCACTGGGCATATTAATTCTATTTAAAGATTGCTATTATGTTATAATCATTTATGTTATTATGTAAAGCTCATCATTTGATGAATAATATTGCTGTGCCCTAATATTAGAACTTGTACACTATTTCCAACTGTTACTTATTATTTATTGATTACATTTTCATAAAAGTTCAAATGGTCTCTTTTTAATACCGTCTAATATCAATGAATTATTAGAACTTAACTGGTTAGGACAAAAATATTTACAGCCAGTTAGCAGTTAAGACGATACTATAAGATAATTTTAAAATTAAATTGAATTCTTAAAATGACACAATGTGACCACCAGCACCAGAAAATATAATTTTCCCAAAATAAACAAAATTTCAAGACAACTTTTTTCGCCTAAAACCAAACATAAAGGAAAATGACAGCTAGAACTTTAAAAATAAATGCTTTAATCAATACTAACGCCTGTATAAAATTCAACTGGAAAATCTAACAGATATCTTGTATAAAAAACATGATAAAAAATCTTTGGTACCACTGTAGGAAGCTTAGGAGCTAGCTTTTTCCTTCTGTTGATTG
Organism: Propylea japonica; assembly: GCA_013421045.1. NCBI lineage: Eukaryota > Metazoa > Arthropoda > Insecta > Coleoptera > Coccinellidae > Propylea > Propylea japonica. The sequence goes on along the minus strand of CM024247.1, from coordinate 45,943,011 downwards.
TTAATCCTTTCTTTTAACAACTCCCATGCCCTGCATACCTGTTGCCTAGTGTACTCTTTACTCCACATCGTGCAGAAAGCTACATTGGCAGCTGCTACATAAGTGGAATTTTCAGGTTGCGCCTGAGTTCTCAGCATAGCCTGTTCTTTGCTGAAATTATTCCTTGACATCAACCTGTTAACTGCCTCATCCTTAGGAATAAGTGTAGTCCAAACCTTAAATCACAAAGCAGAACAAGACATATTTCAAATCTTTCATATTAGATGATCAGATAGGTTAAAAGACATCTGAGGTTATGTTAGGTTAGATATCTATACTTTTATATCTATGGTACCCTACGTGTAAGGTAAGACATTATACTTTTATATATAGTCCGTCATATTTCCAAAGACATATGAGGTTATGTTCATCTTAATCATCAATCAACTTGAATTTCAGAGTTCAAGCCACTTTACTTTTATTTTTATCTGGATAAAACTAAATGAAAAATATATAAAGACTTCAATATTCACCTCATGACAGTAGTTTTGCCATTCTGCCTGTAATAAAATAGCTGCATCAATAACGATCACTTCTTCCGATGCTTCTTTTACAATTTGTAGAACGTCTTTCAACATTTCTGGCCAAACTGTGTTGTTCAGTTTTTCAAGTTCATTCTGAAAATATTTCACGATTTTATAATGCTTCAGAACCAATAATAAAAGATAGGAAAATTGACGAATGAAACGAAGTTGAATACCATTTTTTTTATTAAAAAAATCACTTACTCTATCTCTGAAAACGATGGCTCCTAATGCTTTCCTATCAATTTCACCATCGTCTGCTAATATTCCCTCTCCAAATTTATCAATCAACAACTTATGGCAAGGCTTTCCCTTTTTGTAAATACCATGTCCAATTTTATCGGCATCAATAATCAACGCCCCTAGTTCTTTTAACCAACCAGATACACTAGATTTACCACTGGCAATCCCACCTTAAAATAGACAATTAACGTATGAATTTTTTCCATGAGGTTATTCACCTGTAAGTCCTATAATATAAGGCTTTGAAGGAATCTTGTCATTCGGTTCTACTGGCTTCAAAAGTGTTCCCAACAACCTCATTCTCATGGTACTAGAACTAATTTTTTTCTCTTCTTCTGGGCCACTGTCAGGTTGTTCCAACAGTTCAACAGGATGCACATAAAGTTTAGATAAATTTCTGGATTCACGCACTGAAATTTGATGAAAATCATATGTGAATTAATTCCGTAATGTTGAGTTCACCTTCATTCACTTTTTGACCACCCCTTAGTGTTTCTCGGCTGACTACTAACATATCCATTGAGGGATCTACAATAGAAGGTCCGAAAGAATCAGAAATGGGAACAATATCACATGGAACCTCTGGACATATGTCGTTCATGAAACGTTTTACGTTAGCAATCCTAACATCAAGACTTTCAATGAGTTCGCTTAGATTTTTTCCTGAAATGAGACTGAAAATATAGTGAATAATAATTAAAAATACCATAATTTACCTTTGATCATTTCATCATCAGTTATGCCTATTGTAATCTTAGATTCTGACCTCAGCGCTAATTCACTCAATAACAATTTGTGAGCATTGTGCAGCCTATCAAATGTCCCACCGATTACCCCATGTTTAAAAAGTTTATTTTCTACACTGTCACTGGACCCCTTTAACTTGAACGCCTCTTCACTGTTTTCAGGTATATCATCCAAAGTTAAAATCTTGTAGTTTCGAGTTAATGTGTTTACCCTTTTTTTCAAAAAGTCTTCTATGTCAGCCTCATTATAATTCTTATCAAATATGACGACATCTATTGGATTATGAGTTTTTATTTCAGGTTTATTATATTTTAGACCAGATAGAAGTACTCGTACATCCAAGGTTTGGCAATGCCTAGCTGCCTACAAATTAATTAGAAATAGCACCTATTTATTATAGTACATGATAATTTACTATATTACTATACTAATTAAATTAATAATAGATTGAACGAAAGATGAAGATTGTGTTAATACTATTATCTAGTAGTAGTTATGACAGTAGTTGTCAATTATATTGAGATAATAAAGTCTCCAATATTGTTATATTATATTATTTATTAAGATAATATAATTTTCAAATGTAATTACTTACCTGTGTGTAGACCCCATGAATCTCTTGACTGTATTTGGACAAAGACGACACCAAATTATTCTGAATATTAGATGTATTTTCAGTTAATGTGTTTAAAAGTTGAATGTATAAGATGCTGGACACCTTCTTCTGCACAGATGATAAAATGGAGCCTATTCTATTAAAATTTGTTAAAACCAATAACCCAGTGTTGAAAGCCATAGTACTGGAAACTATAACTATCATACAATTATGCAAGCTCCTAGTGTTAATCAGATAAGAAATTTCGATAAAACATTCAATTAATTCTGAGAAACCCCGAAACTTTCCTTTGAAAGCCGGAAAAACAAATACAAGACAGAGCACAGATCTGTATCAGTTCAAAGAACTACAGTTTTTGCACCTTCAGTCAAAAAATCATGATAGAAAAACATGATCTGTATAGTTCCTTGAAGATAAGAAATAATTATTAGATAATTTTTAAACAAACGAAATATGAAAGAGGTCATTCATGTCCTGTGGGTCAAGGTTAAGGACACTTGTCACCATAGAATACTGTGATGCATAAAGACAGAACATAAATATTACTTTGTTTAAACTTTTAAACACATATTACCTGTGGTCCAGCGCTAGCCCACAGAATAATAATAATCATTACCTGTGGTTGAGCCATAGAAATATTTTAAAATTATTATCTATGGATTGAACCCACAGAATAATATTCATAAGTCTATGATACATTGAACTAATAATTCTATGCTATGATATTATTAAAACTATTTCTATGACTGAATATAAAGGGGTCCATACACGCAGATACTAATTTTTTGTGTTCGAACAAACAGAATAAATTCCTAAAAATAATATTATTTGCTATGGAGTACAAAGTTATTGCTAGGAATTTGTAGGTTTATGTCTGATTTTCGAAACAATATTTCAGATTAACTCGAAAACAAAATTGCACTTGCATGAAAAATTTAGAAAATTAAATATAATTATTCTTCCTACATATGGATGCTTCAAATAATTCAGATAAACTATACCGAAGTTTAGCTAAGCTATCAAAATATTACATTACGCTTGATGTTTCCTCTAGTTCATACTAAGCTAGAGATAATTTCTACTTAAAGACAAATTGGGATAAAAAAAATTGACCTACACTTTGTAATAGAAGTCTTTCTCACTGCAGCCACTTGATGTACTTTCTGCAAATATAAATGTGTGGAAAATGATTCAGTAGATAACTCAAAAAAATAAAACAAGTAACTTGAATAAAATCACACTTAATATTTCATATTTAATAAGGCACAAGAATAAAGTATACATCAATGGCACTTATTAAATTCAAATTCTCTTATAAACATCAAAAATATACAAAAAACTGACAATCAACATATATTTCATAAAAAATACTTTTGTTGCGATAATCACAAAACAGCAAGCATTGTTTGGATTATATAAAAATACAGTTAATAGATTTTAGTTACTTCGTAAATCTTTTTAGTAAGTACATAAGACATACAGTTCATTTTAGGATAAACTGTATGATATCTCAAAGTTTAAAAGTCTTATAACAAAAAGAAGGCACCAGATTGAATTTCCTAAATGCATAATTGACTTAATATAATTTTAAAAAATTCCAACAACGTAAACAATCGATCCATAAAATCATTCAACAAATCAATAAATGCAAACTTTAAAACCAACAACACTTATATCGTGTTTTCAATGCGTTTTAATCAAACATTTTCACCTTGTGAAACCTCAGAAAAAATATATAGAATCGAATTTTTGTACTTAACAATAAATAAATTTAACTCAATCAAAAGTTCATGTAAAATATTTGAATTTATCATTAGAAAAATCACATTTTGCTTTATACGTTTGTTTCTCCGAGAGAACGTTGTATACCGAAATCGTTGCACTGGTATGTTCAACATTTTATATAATTATTTCCATTGCTATTCTCCACTACGGCATAGTTTGATGGAAGCATGTACAGTATGGTGTTGCTAGGTCCTTTCCTGAATGTTGGTGCAGTCACCTCTGCACTAACTTGAATATTTATTACCTTTTTCTTGCCCCCAAGTGAACAAGATATAGTTTTGCTAACATTTACTGGTAATTCGGTGTTGGTTAATCTAGAACAATTATATCACTAAAATATCAATATCGAATCGATAGTTTTAATTGTATTTTATGAAATGAAAAGTTATTTTTTTAGTTTTAAAATCGTCATTTGAATATATTAATGCTCAGTTGCAGGAACGTCCGTTAAAATTTAAAGGTCCATTAAACTCTTAATCCTCCATTAGTTCCTTGTAATAATGGAGGTTTAAGAGTTTAATGGATCTTTAAATTTTAACGGACGTTCCTGCAACTGACACTATGTCTTTTATCTTTATACAGTGGAACTTCCCTATAACGAAAGCGCTAAATCCGCAAAAAATTCGTTATAAAGAAATTTCGTTATATAGAAAATTCGTTTTTATAGTCGGCAATGTCGCGGTCGACTTCACTGATTAATTCAAGTTTATCATTCAAACTTGAGCACTTGATTTTAGACATTTTCGCACAACTTTTCACACTAGCGTAATGGTTAGATTGAAACCAAACAGCCTGGGGTGTATTTAAAACTGTTTCAGATAGATCTCTCTGCCTGAGGTAATGATTTAGTTTGAGGTCGGGATTTATTACGTACGTCCGGAAAAACCCTACCCTTATACCTTCTTACCAATACCCACTCAAAGAGTGATGTTCTTTGAATATTTCGTTGTAAAGAGAATCTACTTCGTTAAAGGGGGTGCTTTTAACATGGAATTTGGATTCAAGGTGCATGTCTTGTACGAAATTCGTTATACAGAGAAATTCGTTATACAGAGGAATTCGTTATAGGAAGTTTTTTATCTTTATATTTGTATGTTTATTATTTTATCTCTTTCCATTATTTTTGTCTTATTATATCAATTGTATGAGCAAACATCAGGAAACTTAATAACATGTTAGTAGTCCTAAAAAGCAAGGTCCGTACTGAAAGTTTTTACAGAACTCCGCCATTTTGAATATTATATTGAATAAGTTTTGTTAAAAAAAATTGATTTGAATGTTGCTATCTACAAAATCTATATAACAAGTCGAGTTAAATATAATAAAGTCTTTTTCATTTCAAAATACTTACTGTACGTATCTGGTCAAGACAATACCAAGTAATTCGCCTATCCTGTCTTCTTGCGAATCGCTGTGCAACGAGACCACAAGATCGTTACCACCAGGACAGTGAAGAACAATCAGCTGATCATTACCCGGACTTACGGTTATGCCAGTGAGTTCTTTAATTCCAACCCCTTCTTTCATATTTCTGAATTTCAAGTTGTCCAACTTGAAAATGTACATGTCGGTGATGAGGAGCACTCGTTCTGCCACCTGAAATTATGCTACTTGGTAGGAATACTTGTGTAGAAAATATTCAGATAATAAAGTTTCAATTATGTAATTTTGAAACAATTGGTCCGATTTCACTTACTGAAGAACATAACCAAGATATTTGGGAGATACAAATAACCCGAAAACTTCTTGAGTCTAATGTTCCTGTCTTTCGAAAGTTATTGTGTTTATAATAGTTCGGACCTAATCCGACAGAACGGTTTTTTTAAGAATAAATAAAATAAAGTAACTATATTACCACAGCGGCGACAACTCGTGTCTCATTTTCTATCGGTTGGCCGCCATGTTTCGTCGGAGTTGTGCAGATTGCAGATTTAGTTAGTTTATGTATGTTTTTGCCTACAGATTAAGAATAAGGTCGAAAAATACTTCTATAGAGAGTTATGAGATATAAAATTCATAAATACCGTTATATATATATTCTTTTGAATTGAGGAGCTAACAAAATACAATACATGAAACAAAAAAGTCCCTAGCTGAGTTGGTGCAAAACGGGGTACCATACTATTCTGTCGTATGATACCAGAGCACAGGGAAAAACCTCAGTAGAAAAAACCCTGCCTCGCCGTTTTTACAAAATTGAAACTAAAAACTATTCGAATAAATACCTTCAATATTCAGATACAAAATACGTAATTCTTGCTCTTGGGCAGGAGGTGTTTTTAAACCAGGTCTGGCGTTCCAAGTGATGATTTTCGAATCTTCTGTTCTTCTAAGACCGCTACAGGACCCTACTGAAGGGTAATCATCTCCCATAGATTAAACAGTGGTATTTCATCCAAATATCGATTTTAATTTCGGAATAATGATAAAAAACGTGTGACGAAAACATGGCGAACTTTTGACAGTTTTATGACCAGTTGTCGCCACTGTGGTAATATAGTCACTGAAGCCTGGGTGTTCTGACATTTAAGAAGTAGTAATAATAATAACATTAAGTTCCAAAATGTTCCATCTTCACGTCGCTTTTTTCACTATAAACCCAAAATCACTGCTCCAATTTAATCTATAATCAACTTCGAATTTTCAAATAACTATTCCATTAGATTAATTTCAGGTATATTCAATAATTAATGCAGAAATATCGAAATTCTAGAGGTATCACATATCCACAAATTCTAACGAAAATCCCGCCTTCTTCATGGTAAGTTTGGCACCCCTGCTCCGTCCTTCGGCGAGTGACATATCAAATGATGGCGGGATTTACGGGAAGGCATCGTATCATATTCGCGCGAATGAATCTGCGGCAGTGCCATATCTACCATTAAAAACGGTGGGCTTTCTTAGACTTTGTGGATATGGGGTGCCTCTAGAATTTCGATGTTTCTGCATTAATTATTGAATATACCTGAAATGAAACTACTCGAATAGTTATTTGAATGTTCGAATTTGATTTATGGACTAAATTGGAGCAGTTAATTTGTGTTTTTATAATGAAAAAAACGACGTGAAGGTGGAACATTTTTTGAAAGTTGGGAGTCTATATTTTCTAAACTAAGACAGACTGCTTCCTGTTGGTTTCACTTGTGTTGTTCAGGAAAACGTAATGAATAAAATGACACCAAAATCTGGTCGACATCTGCTGTCCACCGAAATTCAAATATTTACCAAAATTATGAGTTTTATTCGTTAAAAAAACGCACAATTGACACATCCTATAAGAACAAGCCTAACAACTCACCTTACTAAACTTATTGAATTTCGTAACGAATGCCGAGAACAGCACCGAGCTGAAGTGCTGGGTGTTCTTCAGGTTGTTGACAGCGTCGTTGAAGGGTGTATAATTGTTATTTTCCGCGTGTTTGCTCAGGTAGTTACCCTCCCATTTCCTAGACACCCCCCAGTTGGCCCTCTTGTGTAACAGGGCACTGGCCGCCATGATCTTCAGCTTCATCTCGGGCCACTGAACCTGCGGTATTTTCTTGAGCACCATGTACGCGCGCCATCTGTTGAACATCGCACGAAGAACCTTCGTGGCATCGCGCATGGTCAGTGGCGGCGCGGGCCATATTATGCTCTTACCGTAATCCTTCAGGGATTTCGCGTTCGCGAATTTCTTTTGAAGCGCGTTCACGTAGCAGCGCGTCTTTTTCATGCGGTAGGCTTTGATCATTACCATGGCGGCCTTCATCTTTTTGTAGTGCTGTCTTGCTCGATAACCTAGAAAAGAATGAGATTTCAGTTATTCCGAATGAGAACACTGTAACATATCAAGGTGTTTCTTGAAGAGATGTTATAGCTCGAATAGAACTCAACGAAACTTAACCTGGTCACCTACCCTGGTTAAGACTACTGACAAGCAATTAAACGCTTTATTAATCTTTTGTGTTGTTAGGGTGACCCAGGGTATCGGCCATAGATATAGAATAGTATAGAGTTGCCATCATTGATATAAACGTGATATCAAATCCGCCATTTTACTACCACCAGCACACCTTTACGTCAAATTTGACATTCGTAGACTTTTTTGTAAGAATTGTGATTTTGAGCTTTTTCAAGTTAAATTGTGATTTTGAGCTTTTTTAAGTTAAATTGTGATTTTGCTGCTTGATAAAAAATAACAAAATGGTATCATGTGCTGTAAAGCTTTGTTCAGCAGGAAGAGACAGACAAGAAGAAAATTACGGGAATAACAATTCACAGTTGAGGATGAGTACTGAAAAGATCCGCATTCGAAATTTTTGCATATCTCCCTTAGTAATCTGATATCTCTTTATTACAGTGTTCGTTTTGAAGAGTTTCGTGCTCCTGAGAGCTGTTCCAGTGCTTGTGCGCAGCCAATGGCAAGCCGTATTTCGAGCTTTTGAGTTACTCAGGAGCACGAAATACCTCAAAACGAATAGGCTATATTATATGTGTAATATTATCGCCTGAAGAAAAACTGTCAGATTATATGATTGAAAGTTGACCTTTTCGCCATATTGGTCCCCGACTTGGCCCCGCCCAGTGGTACTATTTTTCCTTCCTCAATTGTATGTTTATAGCGTCTCCTCTTATTCTATCTCTATGGTATCGGCCGAAAAAGTCTATTCTGCTGTGAATCGATGCAGTGAGCAGTTTGAAATTGAAAAAAATCGCAATCAAACATCATTTTGCTATTTTTTTCTTATTCGCAAAGAAAAACTGACATAACGACAACAGCGCTATTTTTCTCTCAGATTTATATTCACCAGAGCACGAGAAGGAACGTTCTATCAAGCTATATTACAAGCTTTTGTTTCAAGATTCAGTATAAAATCAATATTTAGTCTCTACAATCAGCGGATTTAACAGCAGATCACTTAACAATCAATGCGAATTTGTTGTTGATTAAATTTCTTCTGCGCATGCGCACGTTTTGTGTTTGTTAGGTTAGGGATTCACAGAACTTATTTATCATTTTAGTTTTATTTCAGTTGTATTGTAGCACTGTGGTTGTAGTGTAGTGTACTGTGTGTGTATGTACGGTGTTAACCTTTTGATCTGAAAGGTAATAGATAAGATAAACAGATGGATTTAAAGTTGAAGAAAGCAACTTGTTTGGTAAGTATAAGATTATTAAATTTGTTTTATCAATTTTTATTATGGTTTTTGTTATTGCGATGATTTTTTTTATAATTGCGTTGACCATTTGACAGCATATAAAATTTGTCGAAATGAAAAGTTATATCGTCAGATATTCATAATTACATATCTACATTGATCGAGAAACGAAGTCTAAACTGACAAAAATTAATTAACTTATTTTTCATTAATCTGTTGATCGTCATTATAAGTAGGAGTTTTTATATACAGACTATCGGACAAAATATTCACTTGAACGTGGTAAGAGTGCGCTTGAAAATTGAGAACTTAATTTCCCTTCAAGATAAATACATATTATGAAAATAAATTTTCGTTTCGTAGGTTAGGATATTATGTGAAAGGTGAACCTGTTCTTACCTCTCCAAGTCTTCTGTATAAGAGTTGCTATTCCTGGAATGAGTTCGTTCCTCGCGCTTTCCAAAGCAAAAATCGTTTTAGGAGATCTGACGAAAATTTTCGTCTTTCCGTACTTGACATCTTTGCTGAACCCCCTTTCGTCCATTATTATCTTTATTCCATCCCTGTCCAGACCTGACCGGAAGTTTGGCCAAGTGAATTGGGATATCATTTTATACCTAGAAGACAAAAATTTCGATTGGTTGAGAAATTATGAAAATCCATCATGGAACTATATTAGATAACAAATAAAATAAACGCGAACTGCAAATATGAAAATAAAAGTAGAGAATACAGTGGAACTTCCCTATAACGAAAGCGCTAAATCCGCAAAAAAATTTCGTCATACAGAAAATTTGTTCTATAGTTGGCAATGTCGCGGTCGACTTCACTGATAAATTCAAGTTCATCATTCAAACTTAAGCACTTCCCTTTAGACATTTTCGCACAACTTTCACACTAGCGTAGTGGTAAGATTGAAAAAACAGCCAAGGGTTGTATTTAAAACTATTTCAGAAGAATCTGGATTCACGGTGCAATGTCTTGTACGAAATTCGTTAGGGAAGTTCCACTGTATATTAGATAAAAAATAAAATAAACGCGAACTGCAAATATTGAAATGAAAGTAGAGAATAATTTTTAAAAATCAACCAGTACAAAACTCATAAGTCGGACCAAGCATAATATTGATATTTGATTTGGAATGTGGGCACCAACCCTATTTAATTTTGTTCTACGGAAAAACACTGTTGCCAAGTTGTTTATCGAATGAAATTTAAACCTGAAGGATTTCTTTTATAAAATTATATTATTTGTATTAACCTTTTCAAGAATCTGTCATATCTCTGCCTATATGCGAAACCTGCTCTCCTCACTCTAACATTTTCCACCAATCCCAAGTAGCTGACCTGATGTTTCACCCTTTCTTCGTCAAAGGCCGATGGTGATTTCATTTCGTTAGGTTTTATGCATCTGACGTAATGGGGTTCTTTGCTCAGCAAATTTTTGACTAGTTCTTGCATTGAATTCTTGAAGAGAGTGCCCGCGGTTGCCGGCCTTTTTGTTGTCTAAAATGAAGATTGATTGATTGATTGATTTCATTAAATCAATCCAGCCATTTAGGAGGGACTCAGTGACATTCACGCATACAGTGGAATTTCACATCGGAAACATACGATATACAATGCATCAGACAGAGAATTCTTCCGTCCAGTTGAATCGATGAATAGTCCAGAGAATCAAGTGCTGTAACTGACTAAATCACGCTATCTGATTGCAAAAATGTATTGTTGTCTCTTTCTTAACTTTGGAAGTGACAATATGGTAGGGAACCTGCATTTTAATTAGTTTGAAAAAGGGTTACAGTTCACTGCGACTTAAGGTCTATTATGCCCCCTTACAGAGCTGTTCTGGCCAAACCCTTCAGAGCTCGCCTTCCATTTCCAGAGATCTAATGAAATCTAATATCTGTGAAGGCTTCAACGAGGCTAGTTCCTCACTCTTACAAGTTTTTCGCCCCAGGTATTCTCTCCTTAGGCTCGCAATGCCAAGGCATTCCGTGACTAGGTGAATGGGGGTTTTTTCCTCCTCCACACAGAACTTACATTCGTGTCTGATAATCTCATCCTCAACAGGTGCTTCCTGAGGCGACAGTGTCCTGTAAGAAAGCCAGTGAGGAAGTGTAATTGCATCTTTTAGTCGATGACTTAGGAGCCCAGTGCTTTATTAGCAGCTTGACTATCTGAGGTGTGGCTATATCGCACTTCTGATAGTTTCCTTCTAGATGCATTATGTGCATCGCAATATTTAATGTGTCAGGCCTCCCGTAATACCCGATTCAAGTACTTGCGGTTGCCTACCATACTGAATGAATTAGACCTTCCCAACGATAAGAGAGAGACGAGACTACATTATTGCAATCGGACAACAGGATTCAGTCAATTACATCACATGAATCTCTCGACTATACATCTGTACAACTGGACGGAAAAATTCTCTGTCTGATGCATTGTATATCGTATCTTTCCGATGTGAATTTCCAAACCTGTTTATAAAGATAAAATTGAAATGATATTTTCGACTTTACTCACTTCGGAAATGTGTTGGGACCCTTCCGGCCACATATTCCTCAAGTTCTGATCCTTAGAACTGTACAGAAGCCTCTTGAAGTCTTGGAATAAAGTGTCCTTATTCTTGTCCAGAAAACCGTTGATGCAGTAAGTCACCTCGCCTGCATAGTGGGTTATTTGGAAGTCAATCTTGAATCAAAACGTCAATCTTTAGTTACGTCACCCGGTAGTTCAAACGTATGGATCTCACCTTATGCCGAAGCTGCTTATTGGCAGGTTTCAGCAACCTTGAGCAGTAGTGCTGATGACCTTTAGTTTTTATCCATGTTCTCCAGGAGTAGTTCATCTGTAACCTTTTCGGCAGTCATCTTGCAAGCGTCATCCATTATTGATAAAATTCCTTGAAGGAACATGATTTGTTAATGTGATTTTTGATATGGTCAGGTTCAGAAACTTACCTGTATGTTGGGCTTCAACTAAATCACATATGATTTGATTGTTGAAGTAATCTATATTTTGCCATTCTATACCTTCCCTGTTGTATTCTTCTTGTTCTTGTTTCAGTACCAATTCTGAAAAGGTCATTTTAGATTGTGCTCGAATTATCAGAATCTCATCAAGACGCAGGATGTTTTAAAGTATTAGTTAATCTTGTCAATATGAGGTTATAGGGAAAAATCACGCACCGCGAGATGGCGCTGCGAAATACAAAATGTCGGATTGAAGTGTGAACAACAAATATTTTGTCATTCATTCATCAGTCATACGCTCCGAGAAATTGATTAAAACTATAACTGAAAAATATTTCAGTAAAATGATACATTTTTATGTTTAAATAAATAATAGGGCGATGATCCACTGCAATGGAACGACTTGGATGTGATAATAATTATCACATCCAAGTCGTTCCATTGCAGTGCTGAATGAAATCTTTCTCCTTCACTGTAATCTCCTTCCTTGTAATTAGAAAGACTTCATGCAATAAGAATAAAATATTTTGGTTTTCGTATTTTTTTTTCATCTATTCTATGCAGACTAAATGAGAAAATGTAATATAAATACATCAGAGATAATAAATACCTACACAAAATACAAAAATATGGTAATGATTTCAGATCAATTGGACCAGTTATTCATTGATCCATAAAGTATAGCAAGAATAAATAAATGTTATTTAGTCGAAAATAACTATTTTTTTAATTTACATTACATATATAATATGGATTTATCAGAAGCTCGTCCCCCATAAGCTGGACTGATGTAAGAAATTATTCCTGATGGGGTAGTTCCTATCAAAAATTTCATGGTATGCATTTTTTTATAGTGAGAATAAGACATAATTCTGCAGTTTAAACACTTCAACCTTTGTACTCTCACTTCTGTGCAGTCCAATACAACTCTAGTATTCCTAAACGAAGAAGAGAAACATTTTGGCATATTATCTAATATTTCTTCTTTTGTTGGCCAGTAAATGGCTGGCTTGATGCTGACGGCTAAAAGGTTAGGATTTGATTTAATAAACATTCTTGAACATGTTGCATTACTGATTCCAAATAATACTGCAAAGCAAACAAATGACAAATTTGTCTTCAATTTACAGAAGACAAGAATCACCCATAATTTCATTTTGTCCTCATAAACATCATTATGTGCTGCGACTTGTTCGGTACAAGTAACATATTATGTATCTATTACTTTGTTAGACACACCTGAAAAGAAATAAGTATGTAATGAAAACATCACAAATAGGTGGAATAGATATATCACCTGTGAAATGGCTGAGCTTTTCATCTGTATTGAGAATTTGTGGAAGTTCAAAGAAATCACAGAAGTCAGTTTGTGTAGATTTATCCTCGTTGAACACATGGGTAAGCGGAGTATGATAACAAGTTTTGGGTGTTTAGTTGAACTTGTTTCACCAAGATTATTATCATTATCATGTTCATTCCCATCCAAATGTTGAGTATCATCATCATGTTCTTCGGATAACTCCACTTGCTCATTTTCATCTGAATGCAGCTCCATTTCATTCGATTTTTGCCTGAGCCTGAAATAAATCAAATATATAATCATAATGAAAGTAATTGGGTATACCAGTAATTGTTTGGATTCCTCCTTACCAACGTCGGTCACTTCTATCCTTTATATTTTTATATGATAACTCGTTACTGGAAGTTCTGGCTAGGAAAGGATCCTTTTTTAAACGCTTCTTCTGTGTTTGTCGGGGGGTAACTATATATTATTAATTACATTCAGGTACCTACGTGAAAAATTATTGAACTTACCACAAAAAAAATCCCCAGAAAGTGCTTGCTGCAGACAAAACATGTACTTGGAGATAGGCTTCCCTATCTTCAAGATTGCTGCCATTTCTTGACTTCCTTGGGATTTAAAGGGGAATTTAGTAGGGAAATATCGGAAGTACCATATGATGAGCATTGTGGAAACGAGCACATTTTGCGTGATCTTATCTCATCATTACCTCTAACAATCCGCTGCATTTTAGATTTTAAGTTTATTGAAACAATTTTTGTTCATAAAATAACTTCAAAATATATCACTTTCAACCGAAACGACTAAAAATATATGAAAACCCACACTTCACCCATATAAACGCATAGAATAGTTTGTTGTTCACACTTCTAGTATTTCGAACGATTAATAATAGATGTCGCCCACTCCGAAATTCTCCCTATAGTCATTCTTACCATTGGAAAAGGTGGGCCATCTATCGGTTAAAATTTTAAACCATCGATCATTTCGATTCTGACAATACTTATGTTTATTATATTACTTTGTCACAAAATGCAGTATAAAGTTTTCCAATAAGATTTTTTATTTTGAATTGCTCGCTATTTCGGTAGATGTCACGTTTTAAATCTGTAATTTTTTGACATTCGACAAGTAGAAAACTACGCCATTAATAAAATGGAACGATACGCGCTTCGAGAACGCATTGAAATTATTAAAATTCGCTAAATTCGTAAAACTCGAACATTTTTGGGTCGTCGTGAAGCACGTTATCAGACCGCAATAAAGAAATTGGTGGAAAAATTCGAGCTTTGGGACAAGTTTGTGATGTGAAGAATAAAACCCGTGCTCGCCGCTCAAGAACCGCCCTAGAATATTGCTGACTGTAGCCGAAAGTGCTGCAGCAATTGATCTCTACAACGTTTAATTCCAACAAGACGTCGCTACGTGCCACACAAGCAACGAAAACTATTGATCTTTTGCGGGAAAAGTTTCCGGACCGTGTAATCTATCCAAGAGTAAACCCAATTGGCCACCGATATCTTGTGATTTAACACCTTGCGACTTCTTTCTTTGGGGCCACGTGAAAGAGAAGGTCTTACGCCAATAGTCCAGCGTCGATTCAAGACCTTAAAGATAGAATACTGAGGCTATCGAGACAAAAGGCAGCCACTTGCTATTTGGTTATGGAAAATTTCATTAAAATGATATGGGTCCTGTGAGCGTGGTCGTGGTGGTCATTTGCCTGATGTTATTTTCCAATTAATGGCATAGCTTTTTCTTCATGTTGAAATATACATCCGATCATTATATTGAAAAATGGCATTTTTCTCGTATATCAAAGTAAATATTGGAAAACCCTTTATATCTCCGCTGAACGAAATCGATAGATTTACAACTAAGTAGGTAACGTTGCAATTTATTGAAAATTTATTTCCGAAACAAAGAAAATGGATCGGAAATAGTACGAACATGTCGTAAAAGTTTGGATTTGATTTGTACACATTTGAGTGTGTTCATAGCCTTGAAGTTAAATCGAAAGAGTGCAGTTTCATCAACGTAGTCATCGAATGATATGGCGATTATCACGATTGGTAACTGTTAAGAACACGGAGCACACATATTTTACGTTTAATTTTGAAGAAACAATATGCCACTCACTAAATATTGGTCCTAGATCACTAATCCGTTGTTGAAAACAGACGATAGTCTGACAGATCATGTCGAAGTTGAGAACTTACCAATGAACAGCTGCTGCAACTTCTCATTGCAGTAATTGATGCAAAACTGCTCGAAACTGTTATTATCGAATATTTCGAAACCGTAAATGTCCAAAACACCAATCAGCGAACTCTTGTACTTATACTGATAATTGCTATCGTCCACGGATATGGCGGAATTTATTCTTTCCACTATCCACCCGAAGAGTCTATCGTACACCGCTTTTGCTAAAGCGTCCCTTCCATAGTGTGCCTCAGTCTCTGTATGCTCTTTCCTCATTATATCACCTCTTGCTGCTATCACCCTTTCGCACAGCGCCCTCTCTAGGTCTTTCCTCTCGACCTGTAACAGCGAAGCCACATATTCCACAGACTTCGAGTTTTTCACAGCCAATTTGTCGTCCTGATTCGTAAATTCTATGTTCCCGAGGTGCAAGATGGCCGCCACTATCCTCCATATTGATTCCTGTAAAATCGGGAGATTCAGGGAAATTCTGGAAAAATATGCAACGTCGCATCGTAGTCAAAAAGCGGAATTTCACCAACCTGTTCCTCTTTGTTGAAGTCTAGAGTGTTCATGGAGTGCGTGACGTCTTTAAAATCGCTTTTATCGTTTATGGTGCTCACTTTGGTCGCGTTACCTTGTTTTACGTAGAAGTAGTCTGTGGGGTTCCTCGAGAGGTTCAGCTTTTTCAACATGTCGTCGCTGCATCCTAACAGAAGCTGAAAGGAATCAGATTATATTTTTCTTCAATTTGGACCAAATGATACGAGAATTACCGGGATAATAAACATACATTCTATTCAGATTTCGTATTCAATAATTACATAAAAAGCATGTATGGTCTTTATTGTTACAAATAATTACCATGGATCATTTCAAGAATCATAATTATAAAACAAGTTCAGTTCCTGGTAAATAATCATTAGTACCCTCATTCATAACATTCTCACGAATTAATTACAAGGTCTTAAAAATAAATCTCGCAGGTGAATTTTTCACACAATGCAGTTTTATTTCGTTTATCTTCGATAATTTTGCAAGTATGCTTTTAATTTGTAATCTCCTTAATTAGATTATAAGATCTCAAATTTGTTAATGCCACTGATCCCATAATACACTTAATTGTGTATGTTTTTAAGTACTCAAAATAAACAATTACATAAACATTTTAAAACTTTATGACAAAAAATTTCCATGATGTTATCACTTTCTATGATTACATTGAAATCAAATTCGTCATGTCTGTGATCCTTATCCGCGAAACCACTGAGTCGTGTATCGTAATCTTGCTAAATTCACACGTGCATCGATCACAATAATTATTATTGATTATTCACCAACCTGATAGAAGCAATGAAAATTCCTTTCGCCATTCTGCTGATAAATAACACGGCATTTCTCCAGGAGATATTTATTGATGTGTCCTCCAATAGGGTCTCCTTTAAAATCAAAATGGATGTCCATATACTTCCCAAATCTAGACGAGTTATCGTTTCTATTTGTCTTTGCGTTTCCGAACGCTTCCAATATAGAATTGGACTGTATTAAAATGTTCTTTACTCTTTCTATGTCCTGGAGTCCACCTTGAAAAATGCAGAGTAAAAATAAACACCCGCTCTAATCTCAATATAAGGAGAGGAACACGAAAAGGTTCCGATATCTTACCCTGATTAGTAACAGCAGCGATGTATTTCATAATAATCTTCGATGCTTCCGTTTTTCCAGACCCTGACTCTCCACTTATAACTATGCAAGTGTCTCTCCCTTGCTGTTTCATTACTTTGTGTGAAGCATCAGCTATTGCAAATATATGTGGCGGATTCTCAAAAAGCTCTCTTCCTGGAAATTAACACTACATTATATTTCATAATAATATCAATATGAGCATATTTCCTCCGAAAATCTCTTTCAATTTGAATTTCTATGCTCCCCCTACACGATTGATGACTAACTTCATGATACGAGAAACCGATCATAGAGCTCATCAATAAATCGAATGGTCAGGAACATAGAGTAATTTGATTCCAAATGTTATGGCATTTTCACAAGATATATAACAGGATAAAATCGTAATACGATCATAAATCCCCTTCATTTCAGAAAACGCTTCGGTAATTCGACCTTTAGTCCTTCGAGCAATCTGCGATGACCTTTTAATCTGCCTTTAATTGGTACTCACCCTTATATTGATTTACGTAAGTGCTGTCGTAGATATTCATAGTTCTGTACGGATTCACCGAGACGCATACCTCACCGATGTATGTGTAGATCTTTCCATTTTTGAACCTGAAAAGAGATCAAGATTGCATTATTATAAGAAATCATAGTTATGAACAACGAAGTGTCCCATAGACTTATGAGTTATGACTTCCTTTCACATAATGAAGCAGTTTTTTAGCTTTTACTTTTGAATTGGCACATTTCATTCTATGACCGTGCAACGTTGCCCTTTCTACTCAAACGTCTTCTCACAATGAAACAATATATCAGTCAAATTATTCATGTCATGTCTTCTGCCCAAGAAATTGGTTCTCTGGCCTATTCCTATTGAATAATACAGGGTCTTTATAAATGATTGTAACAGCGCAGTTGGCTCTGGATTGAAGAATACCAATCTCTAACCAATCAGAGCATAGCATGATCACAGAATTCTGTGGTTTGCATAATCCGAAGCCAACTGCGCTGTTACAATCATTTATAGAGACCCTGTACATATTACAAGGCATAAAACATAATTGAATGAGTGGAAACGCCTACATATTCAAGCATCTTAAGCTATAGGTTATGACCGATATATTCCATTGTCATCAGATTGAAATGTATGAAAACACTATCACTACGTGGTTTGTATATTGTGGTTTTCGAATGCGAGTAATGATGTTCCAGTATAACCATATACTATGCGAAAAATATTAAAAAGTCCTACATTATTAAGGCAAACAAGATTGTAGTTCTCATAAAGGGTTTTCCAATAAGAGGTGTTATTTTGAATTGCCCGCTATTTGCGTATGTCACGTTTGAAGCTGTTATTTTTTGACATTTGACAAGTATAATGAAAATGGAACGATACACGCTTCAAGAACGCATCGAAATTTGAAATATTCACTGTAAAAATGGTGAAAATTTGGCAGAGACGGTTCGTAAAACTTGAAGATTTTTGGGTCGTCGTGAAGCACCTTGTCAGACAGCAATAAAGAAATTGGTGGAAAAATTCGAGCTGTTGGAACAAGTAGTGATGTGCACGTCGTGCACGTCGCTCATAACAGCCGAGAATATTGCTGCTGGATCTTACTTTTTCGAAAATGAGGCTGGAGCAACAGTTACGGTGATTGATTGCGCTATCGAGATATTATTGCTTTTTTATGCCGAATTTGGATAGTATTGATCTGGACAACGTTTACTTTCAACAAGACGCGCTACGTACCACACAAGCAACGCAACTTTTGATGTGTTGCAGGAAAAGTTTCCGGACCGTGTTATCTCTCGAAGAGGTGACCACAATTGGCCACCGAGATCTTGTGATTTAAACACCTTGCGACTTCTTCCTTTGAGGCCACGTGAAAGACAAGGTTTACGCCATAGCCCAGCGTGGATTCAAGACCTCAAAGATGGAATTCGTGAGGCTATCGAGGACATAGGGCAGGCACATTGCGATTTGGTTATGGAAAATTTCATTAAAAAAATATTGTTCTGTAAGCAAGGTCGTGGTGGTCATTTGCCTGATTTTATTTTCCACTATCAACCGCATAGCTTCTTCTTCTTCATAATGAAATGAACATCAGATCATTTATATTTAATTTATTATTTAATTTGAACAAGTGAGCAAAGGTTTCTGATTCTGACATGTATGATGTTGCATATAAATTGATTTGGTTAATATTGATAGAACCCATAAAATATTGTCACAGAATGTTGAAATAAATCAAACTGTCTCCAAAAATATCCGTTCTTGTAAATTTTTAGTCTTGTACATTTTTATTTGAACCCGATCAAGCGATACATTGACATAGAAAACCACAGATTGCTCCCTAATATCCGGTATCTATGTTCAGATGTAACCCCTGAATTAACTCGTGTAATACTTAGGAAATGGACGCCATTTCCACACAACTTATCGCGTAAAGTGACGTTTAATCGGAGAATCGTGTTATTTCAAGGCGGCAGCAACCTTATTTCCTGTCTGTGATTAATGGGAGCGAGAATCTTCCGATTTTCTATTTACAAACGCGAGAATCGATGAACCTCGCTTTCGACCAGAACCAGGTTTCAACCTCGAAAGCAAAACTGTCGCCAATTTTCACGAATACAACGGTTTCGAAGACCTTGACACGAAATAACGAAAAGTTGATAACGAAACAAAAGTTATTACATATAAATATACGGGCGACATGTGATATTACATCATTGCAGAAAAATTCTTTTAAGAACAGTGAAATTTAGAACGCAACGCTTGACGAATACTTAATACTTTGTGGTTTATACCATAGAAGATTTATAATACTAACTAGATGGCGAACCTGTCAAAAATTTTGAGGCAAACGGCGGCCATTTGCAGTTTGGGTTGGATTTGAGAGGAGTCACTTTTTCTATGAATTGAAATATTAGAATTACCAATATTGTTTAATAACTAGGTAATCACACGAATCGAAAATATTTATAATTTGATATAGACCGAAATGTCAGAGTTCACAGAACACTAATATACAGAGTTCGTTTTTCGTCATTTCTTTCAAGGGACGTCTATATTTCAATCAAAATTCGAGCACAATGGCATAGAACATCAAAATATTTGTGGTTCACCCCAAACTGCAAATGGCGGCCATTTGCCTCACTTTTTTCTACGTGACAGTAAGGAAGTTCGACGTCCAGTTAGTATTATAGGTCCATGGTTTATACACGTTGTTACATAGACTTATAATACTAACTAGATGGCGAACCTGTCAAAAATTTTGAGGCAAACGGCGGCCATTAGCAGTTTGGGGTGGATTTGAGAGGTGTCACTTTTTCTATGAATTTAAATATTAGAATTACCAATATTCCTTTATTTATTTTATTTCAACGAATTAAAATGATAGGATTACCAATATTGTTTAATAACTAATCACAAAAATCGAAAATATTCATAATTTTAATAGACCGAAATGTCAGAGTTCACAGAACACAATCAAAATTCGAGCACAGATGGCATAAAACATCAAAATATTTGTGGTTCATCCCAAACTGCAAATGGCGGCCATTTGCCTCATTTTTTACTACGTGAAAGTAAGGAAGTTCGACGTCCAGTTAGTATTATAGGTCCATGCATGGCCCATGTACCTAAAGGAAGTGATGTATCAATTTATTCATTGCATCCAGATCATTGTGTGGACAGTGCACAAATCTGAATCATTAGCTCAATTTCAGTTGAAAATTTCTGCGTCATACAATCCTAGAAAATTCAATCAGAATTGAAGCATCAAACACAGAATCTTACGAAATTCGAGATTCATAGATAGGTTATCACGGAAAATTATTATGTGGTTCTCCATTCCACCATAAAATATTTCATGAAAATAAATCATTGCATTTCTATTTTGGAGCTTCATCCTTTCATAGACTCCGAAAAACGTACTCAATTCTAAACCATCTGTGTTTAAACTTCCCCTTTTTTAGTGTATGTGTATGCTAGTTCGATTAGAAGTTCTGTGATATTTTCTTCCTCCTGCATCTGTTTTCAAATCGATCAATTACACCACACTAAACACAAGAAAACCAGTAGGGAGCGAAAGTTAATAGTTCGGATGAGTTAGTTTATAATTGAAGATGAACAGGCGAGGATCACAATATGATACCGATAGTGAAATTAAATGCGGAAACCGTTGGATGCTTTCGGACTTCAATAATCGTATCTCGATGAGCAATGGTTAAACGAAAGTAATTTTCTTATCCATTAAATGTTGAATGATAAATTAGTCGGGAAAACCTGCTATTAACAGGACTCGGAGTATATCTATAATTCTATGCAAGATGCATAGAAGAATAATACATGCATCTATATTCTTTGATTCGCACAATCACAGAAAGCTAGCTGATAGGTAGGTACATTTTATATCTGTAGGAATACTATTTTAAATTTATTCCAAATATATAACAATCAATATGAGATCACTTTCGAGTAAGTCAATCATGTTGTAACCTTATAATTATACTTGTGAAAGTGAAAAACTGAAAAAAGAATAGTAGAAGAATCTTCGCGATCTCGAGTTGCATAGAGTATCATGTATCTTGACTCATGCTTTATTGTATGTTCTGTGACTCAAGCTAACCTTCACGGCAATACGGCATAGAATAATATGCACTTGTCTCGAACTAACCTGTTTCCTGCTCAATTTGCATGAAAGCGGCAAAATGCAGAAAAACGCTCAATAGTAGTTCAGCCTAGTCGAATTAATTCTATTCGCATCCTGTGCGTATCTCCGGAATACCCTTGAAACAATTATTTCGTTAAAATTCCCGAAGTTAATTAAACTTTTTATCCTGTTTTACTATGACTTTTCCTTTCGAAATCGCCATTTAAACCTCGGGGGTCATCGAAAGGAATGATTTTATGGGGGAATTGATTGAGAATGATGTTTCCCATGAATACAGGGTGATTTTTTTTTAAGTGTTTCATTAGACGTTTTCGAGGAAGGAATTGTAATACAGATTCAAGATTTTGGATTTTCGTTTTAGAGTACATGAACTTTAATTGTAAAATATTTTCAAGAGGAATCTACTTCCGGTTTCACCGGAAACGAATGTAACTTCGTTATTTCAAATGCAACACCCTGTATATTTATACATATTCGAATTCTTCGTTCAATTCTACACTGATTTGATGTATGATATGTGCAACCACTCAAGCGGTTCTTGAATTATAGCCTGATTATCAATTTTTTGAAAAAAGGTTATCACAAATTAGTGTCCATATCTTCAAAATCCCTCAATACAAGAATTTCTTTTTGCGAAAGTGGAACAAAAGAAAGTACGCTGATACTGTTTCTTGTATAACTTATGAGGAAATATTATACAGGGTGTCTGAAAACCTCAAAGTGAGCCTCAATAAAACTATGAAATCTCACTTTTTTCAAATGGCAACCCTATAATTTTGTAATTCCAATCGATTGCTCGTCAAAAACCAGTTATAGTGTCCCGAACGTTTCATGCCTCTAAAATCAGTATTTTGGCCGTTATTCAATAAAATTCGAATTTCACAGTTTCGCAAGTTTGTAAGCTTTTTTTGAAGTAGGCTATGTTAGGAACTGTCATTCTTACTTTTTCTTACAGATCAAGCACTAAGCATAACATGCAATAATAATTTCACTGGAATGATATATCAAGGGTATGTTTTTTATTTGCGGCAAATGTAACAAATTCCTAGAACAGGTAATTAGAAATTCAACGAACGAAATTCACATTTACTGACTTTAACGGAATCAAAGTTCAGGAGGTATCAAAAAATTTTCTCCGTACTGGAAGCCTTAGCCCTAAACGGACTCGAGTGAATACAGTATAGATAGAATGATCTGTTACTGTATTCACACGATTCCGTTTTGGGTTAATGCTTCCACTACGGAGAAAATTGTTTTGATTTCGATTTTGTTAAAGGTGGTAAATGTGGATTTCTTTCGTTAAAAGTTCTGACTGCCCTTTCTAATATTTTGTTACATTCACCATAAATGAAGAACATATTCAATACATTACTGTTACTGTAATGCATATTTTGCATAGTGCTCGATGAATCAAAAAAGTATAAATGACAGTTCTCTAAAATGCATTATAAATCAACAGACATAGCCTTCTTGAAAATTTCTTTCCTTATAAATCCATGGTTAGACTAAGAAACCTTGATTCAATCCTGAATTTTATTCAATAACGGCAAAACTACTGATTTTAGAGGCATGAAATGTTCGAGACACCTTAACTAGTTTTTGACGAGCCATCGATTGGAATTACAAAATTATAGGGTTGCCATTTGAAAAAAGTGAGATTTTATAGTTTATTGAGGCTCACTTTGGGGCCCTTTTTCAGACATCCTGTATAATATTTCCTCATAAGTTATACAAGAAACAGTATCAGCGTACTTTCTTTGTTCCACTTTCGCAAAAAAATTCTTGTAATGAGGGATTTTGAAGATATGGACACTAATTTGTGACAACCTTTTTTTCAAAAAATTTGATAATCAGGCTATAATTCAAGAACCGCTTGAGTGGTTGCACATATCATACATCAAATCAGTGTAGAATTGAACGAAGAATTCGAATATGTATAAATATACAGGGTGTTGCATTTGAAATAACGAAGTTACATTCGTTTCCGGTGAAACCGGAAGTAGATTCCTCTTGAAAATATTTTACAATTAAAGTTCATGTACTCTAAAACGAAACTCCAAAATCTTGAATCTGTATTACTATTCCTTCCTCGAAAACGTCTAATGAAACACTTAAAAAAATCACCCTGTATATTTCACACTCCGATCGTTTTCATGTTATTATTGTTGCCTTTTACACGGTTATTGCCTTCGAGTCAGTGTTGATGTGAAATTTGTTACGATGTTTTCACGGGAAAAACTATGCGGAAACTATATCTTTTAATGACAACATGATTAATCATCAACAAGTCCTAGGTTCATATAGGAAAAACGAAAATTTGTTAAACTTGATTTTGTACCACAGAATATCATGAAAATGTCAAAATTCATTCGAACATAGATTGATTGTAACCATAGACTTTTTATCATAGTTTTGTGATTTCTGAATTCAACCACAGAATAATCAAAATGTCAAATGAGCGAATAACGTTTTCTGTGCAAATCGATTGAAGTTCATGGACGTAGAAAAAAGTGACGCAAATGGCCGCCATTTGCAGTTTGGGGTGAACCACAAATATTTTGATGATTTATGCCATCTGTGCTCGAATTCATAGATTTATAATAGGTCCATGCTCGAATTTTGATTGAAAAATAGACGTTCCTTTGAAAGAAGTGATGAAAAACGAACTCTATATATTAGTGTTCTGTGAATTCTGACGATTTCGGTCTATTAAAATTATAAATATTTTCGATTATTGTGATTAGTTATTAAACAATATTGGTAATCCTATCATTTTAATTCGTTGAAATAAAATAAATAAAGGAATATGGTAATTCTGATATTCAATTCATAGAAAAAGTAACAACCTCTCAAATTCACCCCAAACTGCAAATGGCCGCCGTTTGCCTCAAAATTTTGACAGGTTTGGCCATCTAGTTAGTATTATAAATCTATGTTGAAGTTGTCAAATCCAGAAGATAATGTCATGGACCTATAATACTAACTGGACGTCGAACTTCCTAACTGTCACGTAGAAAAAAGTGAGGCAAATCGCCGCCATTTGCAGTTTGGAGTGAACCACAAATATTGATTTTTATGCCATATGTGCTCGAATTTTGATTGAAACATAGACGTTCCTTTGAAAGAAATGATGAAAAACGAACTCTGTATATTAGTGTTCTGTGAACACTGACATTTCGTTCTATATCAAATAATAATTTTTTTTCGATTCGTGTGATAAGTTATTAGAATAATGTACCATTATGATGATATACACAATAGATTCCTCAAAAACGGTATAACCTCGCCATTCTAATATTTCAGTTCGTTGAAAATTGACAACTCTCAAATTAGTCAATTTCACTCCAACTGCAAATGGCCGCCGTTTGCCTCAAAATTTTTGACATGTTCGCTATCTAGTTAGTATTATAAATCTATGGATAATGTATGAATGAACATAGAAAATTAAGAGTATCCAAATCATAGACATTTTCTATATCTATGATCCAAATATTATTTGACGGATTATAAGAATATTTCGTTTCAAGTTTGCAGTTTTGATCTGAACTTAACGAAGAAGCAAGAACAAAAAAAACTTCGACACAACAATTCAAACGATATTCCATAAAAACCGAAAGATAACAACTCAACAAATAACTCATTAACGCTATTGAAACAAAAAAGTTCATTAGCTAGAATGAAAGCAGAAGCTGTTAATTATTGTCAATCTCAAGATCCAAGAATAACATAACTTATCGTTCTGTATCTGTTGGAACAATTTACTGAAACAATTCAGATTTGACCCGTCTGTGACGTCATGGACGTGCAAGTGACTCATCCATATGATGATCAACTTGTTATGCTGTTATGGAATTACGAACCATGGTCGCTTACTAGTTTTACAACATGTGCTTTTTGTTACGAATCTCTAGGAATTGTGAATTAACTTATGATTCACCGCTTAATGTTTGAGATGGAAAGTGATCGGAAATGAAACGGAAATATTGATTCTGATAAGAAAGGCTGGGTTTCCTGGAATATCATGACTGGGCATCTGCGAAAGACAATATACAGGGGTACCTATAGTCCGTTCACGAAAGTTTGAGCGCATAGTAAGCGTTTGTTTAATTATTTAAGATTGGCAATATTTGCTGTCATAACTTAAGATAAAGTCAACGTTGCCGAATGTACCCGGCCTCGTCCGACGAGCTTGCGAGTTATCAGAGAACTCTATGCAATTTTGACAACATTCGGTGCGATTCTGTTTGCGCATAGCCATATTGCTAAGATAAAGATATGACTATCATAGCAAGGTCCGCAATATTCTGTATTCTGATCGACCACTCTGTGGCAATATGATCTGTCAATTTAGCCATAACCTTGCTATCCGCATTGCTATCTAATAGCGTTTTCTTTTGGGAAAACTGGTGCGCACCAGAATTGCCCCATGCGATCTGAGTGCAAATTTCTATGAGCATTTCATTGTTCTTTGTACCAATAGAACACGAAAAATTGCACTGGGGCAATTCTGCTGCGCACCAGTTTTCCCAAAAGAAAACGCTATTAACAAGGTCGAAAGAGTACTTGCCTACACGGATAACCATCTTGCCCAGGACCAAAACAGTTAGAAATACGATAGAAAAACACTTATTTCATTAAAGGGTTTGAAAATAGGTAAGTATGTTGTAATGAAAATGGAACTGACGTACTACAGAACATTTAATTTTAGGAGAAGTCTTAGACCCAAATCGACATATCAGGACTGTAGTGAAGTTAATCAAAATATTTCGATAGGACAAATAATCCGTTTCTGATTTGATTGAAAAGTTGAGAAAAGTTATGGATGAACAACTTCACAATTTTTTGCTTATGGCAGCTATAAGACTACTGTTGGTGAGACTTCAAACTAGAATGAGCCTACTAGTTATGTGAAGAGTAATACATAAATAAGGACCTCATCTCAACAAATTGATTGCCTCGATATGTGAAGGAAGGATGTGAAGAAAGCATCAATAGAAAGGTTTTTCACAGTATAAATACTATAATGTACAAGCTGTGAGTATAATTCCATATTTTTTTCCTTATATTTGATTGAATCATTATTTTTCAGATATTTGATGTAAATTAATAAATAATACAAATGCACATTTCCATGGATTGCCCACAACTTGGCTTTGCCAGGTTTTAAAAATCTATCGGTGTATGAGATCAAAGTAGGTGCAAGGAAAAGAAGAGATTGTTTTCTTCAAGGAAATTTTGGGTATTCTATCCAGCCCTGAATTATGACACATTTCTCAAACTCTTACTAAAATACAGAGGAAAATATGGCAAAATTCATTTTTCGACGAAAATGTTGTCGACAGAGATTTTCAACAGGAACATATATTCAATGAACACATAGAAGTTGATTTCAAATTTCTATTGATTATTTATGAAATTGTTTATTGATAACAATATAGAATAAAGCTTCATTCTGTGATTTAATTGTGAAAATTTCTTAGCCCCCAATAACATCACACCGATTGCTGCAGTTATTCGGTAAATGCTAAGATTGTGTTCTCATTAATAATAATTGTGTTATGTGGAAATATCTTATTCGAAGGAAACATTCATATGAAACTTTTATTGATAACCAAATATAAAATAACATTCATTCCGTGAATTAATTGTAATCATTTCTCAAATAACATCACAGTTTCAGCTATTCTTCAGAATGCTTCAGCTAGTTGAAAGATGATATTTCATTAAGAGGAAGCATTTAATCTTTTCTTGTCCCATTTCACACTGCATTCACAAAATTTATTAGTTCAACACCAGGATTTCAGCTCCTGTATATTTCTAAAGGGTGGGTTTTCCTGTCACTTTAATTCTATTATATTCAAGGAAGTTTATCAATACTTCCATATGAATTTTCTTGCGTTTCCTATTCCGCAACATTTTTGAAAATCTCATTACAAATGTTTGAAAACAAGAAATGTCATAACAAAACCTCAAAAAAGTAGTTCAAATATCATTTATTACAGTGTTGCCGGCTCTTGGATTGCCGATTATCATAGTCATATTGCTAAGGCGAAATTCATAACCAACATGACTATAACAGTCGAAACAGAATACGGAATACCGTAGTCATATTGCTATGAATTTGGGAGATAGCCATATTGCTTGGATAACAAGATTCATAGCAATGTGCGAACAGAATCGCACCGATTGTGTATCAATCTGGCAAGAAAATAAACAACATAACCTACAATTTCAATATACACAGTGGAATATGTCAAATTTCCATGGCCAACCGTCGGCTCAAACTTTCGTGAACGGACTAGATATGGCAATTTTTCGAACCAACATACTGATGCAGTCACCTCGTCGCCTGTTGATTGCATCTTTTAAGGTTTCTACAATGATGACAAGATTTTGAGCGTTCGTTCTATCGAGTGCTATCGTTTTGCTCGAATGTTTGAAATTTTCGAATTTTGAGACGATAATTGTCTCACACTATCGTTCGACTCACTGATGACGAATTCGTGGTCAAATTCAATTCTGTCTGTGGGGCCGTCCGGCTGTGAGCAGGATAACTTTCGAAAGGATTGTCCTAGAGACTTGGAATTTTCAGGGCAGGTTCGGTTCCTGAATGCCGCGGTTGAGTTCGTTAACCAGCAGAATCGTACAGGTGTCCTAAAAATAGGGCCATTCACAGTTTTTCTTTCTCAATATCTCAGGCAGAACAAAACCGACCAAAAATGAAATTTCGCGGCCACATGCAAGATGCATATTATCAACAGAACCATAGAAAATGCAATCGGAATATTGAAAAGATTTCTTTTCAATATTCTTTTCACAACGAAATATCTGATTCGAGTGAAATTTGTTTTTAGGTTGAAGATTTTTATACTTACTTATTGTTCATCCAAAATTTCAAGGGAATGTAAATTGGCAAGGTAAATGATCATGCAAATTTTCAAAAAAAAATTGTGGAATCGGAACCATAGAATTTTCATTTTTGTTATTGATTTTTTACATATTTTATCTTTTGAATAATTTCCAGGATAAAATCCCGATCGTGCTGAGACTTTGCATTCATATTATTCCGAGTATTATTCAGATTAATCTCTCTCAGGTCTTATACAAAGTTTTGGGGTAGTAGTTGTTCTGATATAGAAAAAATTCTCTTCGTGTTAGTACCAGAAACACTTTTGGATACAAATTCAATATGACCTAACCAAAATAAACACGATTATATATATTATATTATTCTGTGACATCTCTGTCCTATTCATAGATCTCTACAAGTTTTTCAGTGGTCTTAACCATAGACCTTTACACGTTTTTTAGTGGTCTTAACCATAGATCTTTACAAGTTTTTCAGTGGTCTTAACTATAGACCTTTAAAACTTCTCTATGGTTTAAGATCTAAACCAATAATGTATTTCTATGCTTATTGACATTTCAATGGATGATAAGTTCAGAGCATAGAGTTAATGTTTCACTGGCCACAAATAACAACCAGGCGTCGGTCTTCCAATTAATTCCTGTGAAATCTTCTCACTTAAATTCATCATTTCCTAAGCGATTTCGATAAAATTAACGAAAAAATAGAGAGCGCCAGCCAGCCGATCGTGTAGGTGAACTATAACGGAAGAGATTTTTTTCCCCGATTAAAGCGGTTGAAAGTTGCATTTATGATTTTGTAAGTTCGGCCGCCGCGATCGGTAACGACTCGCGTTTTGCAGTTATTACAAGTGCGGATTAGCGTTATTAACGTTCGAAGTTCATTAATTTCGACATTAGCCGGCAACAACAACAATTAAGAATTCGCAAGAGCGGACTGAACGGCGGCTAGTTTGGTCGGATTCTATGAAACGGATTGTGGCGAATATGATTATTTTGTGTCTAGTGAGGTAAAGGGTTTTTCAATAAGAGATGTTATTTTGATATTCAAAGAAAAATGTCATTCTTCAATATAAATGATCGGATGTTTATTTCATTATAAAGAAGAAGCTAGACCGTTAATAGTGGAAATTAACATCAGGCAAATGACCACCACACCACGCTAACAGGACCATATCCTCTCAATGAAATTTTCCATAATCAAATCGCAAAGTGGATGTCCTATGTCCTCAATAGCCTAACGAATTCAATCTTTGAGTTCTTGAATCGACGCTAGGCTATTGGCGTAGACCTTCTGTTTCACGTGGCCCCCAAAGGAAGAAGTCGCAAGGTGTTATCACAAGATCTCGGTAGCCAATTGTGATCACTTCTTCTAGGGATAACACGGTCCGAAAACTTTGAATGCAAAAGATCAATGGTTTCGTTGTTTGTGTGGCACGTAGCGCCGTCTTGTTGAAAGTAAACGTTGTCCAAATCAATACTAGCCAATTTCGGCTATAAAAACGTTTGTGGAATGCCTAATTCCAAAGAACGACAAACCTGGGTTTTCTTCAACACTTTCGGCTACAGCAGCAATATTTTCGGCTGTTCTTGAGCGACGTGCAAGGATATCATTCTTCACATCACTAACTTGTCCCAACAGCTCGAATTTTGCCACCAATTTCTGTATTTGCGGTCCGACAAAGTGCTTCACGACGATCCAAAAATGTTCAAGTTTTACGAACCGTCTCTGCCGAATTTTCACCATTTCTATAGTGAATTTTAATAATTTCAATGCGTTCTTGAAGCGTGTATCGTTCCATTTTTTTAATGGCGTAGTTTCTACTTTAAACGTGACATCTACCGAAATAGCGGGCTATTCAAAATAACACCTCTTATTGGAAAACCCTTTAGATTAACAAATGATCAATAAGCGAAAGCTAGAAGGAGAACGTTCTTCCTTGATCTTTTTTGAGCGCTCGTTCTACCGAGTTCTATATCGCTTTTAAGATAAAGAAAAAATGACAAACAAAAATTCTTTGTTCTGTGAGCCTATAATTGAAGATTGTATATTCATTTCGATGATTACTATAGTCCGTTCACGAAAGGTTGAGCCGTCGGTTGGCCATGGAAATTTGGCATATTCTCACTGTGTATATTAAATTTTAGGTTATGTTCTTTATTTTCTTGTCAGATTGATAAGCAATGTTGTCAATTTGCATAGAGTTATCTGATAACTCGCAGCTTGTCGACGAGACCGGTACATTCGGCAACGTTGACTTCATTTTACTTTATGACAGTAATACTGCCAACTTCAGATAATTAAAGAAACGCCTACTATGTGCTCAACCTTTCGTGAACGGACTATATTTTCAATTTATCTATGTTTCTATACACTTTGTCCAAAGTCTGTAATTCTGAAATTTTGAGCCGAAAATGTCTTAAACGATGAGGTTCGACTTCCTGATGAAGACGAATCCGTGATGACAATTCAATTGTCAGTGGGGCGCCGGTCCAGCCGTTAGCACAATAACTATCCCAGGGGTTCCCAAATGCCGCGGTTAAGTTCATTAGCCAGCCAAACCGTACAGGGTGCGGGGATTTTAGATAATAATTTTTCGTACGAGAATTATTGACGAGTAACGTTACATTTTTGGCACGCTATTTGATAAAAATTAACTAATCCAGGCGTTTCCCGGAAAACACATGGTCACCGAAATATTCGGCAGAGTTGTTTGGGACGCACAAACACGCGAAAGCTTCAAGCAACGCATCAGCGCTCTAAAATGTCATAAATCACCTTACACCATCAGAAGACCTTAAGCACCCTCCAAATATAACATCAAAAGGTCACAGTGCCAAATAACGCGTAACCAATGATTTTTACGCGACAATAAATCTCTCAGTTCTGTCAATCACACAAATGGACTAACTTAAGACTCCCTTTCTTGCGTTATCTCGACCATAATTGTTTTTCACCTTTCACCAGTAAATTATTGTCGAAGAATCGGCCGCAAGATTGATTTATTCGAGAAATTCCATTAATTTCGAACCTAAAATCGTTTTGGACTTTTATCTCTACAATAAGAAGACGTCCCACAATGGTGGTCCGCGGATGTTAAAAAAACTGAAGGGAAAAGATGGTGAAGCGAATACATAAATCATAATATGAGACATGAGAGCCAACATAAGAACCAGATGAATTTAATAATCTATCAGCGACAGTGTTGTCGAGTGGTTTGTTTTATCGTAAATGAGAAATGTAGCAGAAGTTCTAACTTTTAAGAGATAAAAGCACCTCCAGAAATAAGTCTCTAGTGTAATAGGATAACCTTCAGAGTAATATGCACTCTATGAAGATTGTGGATGAAAAGCTTTAAGGGAAACTACCAAACATGCCAAGAAAAAAACTTAAAAAATTTAAGAAAAGCCCTGAGCAGGAGCTTTTGAGCGCTCGTTCTTTGGGGGAGCAATAAGACTATTACCGAGACTATTACCTCAACATTTTATATGGGGTTTGAAATTGAAACCAAAGAACCCCGCAGATTTCTTATGGGAATTGGTTCCGGTGGATTTGGCTGAAAATTTGATATGATGTTCTACTAATCCTTCTGATCAAATGTTTCCACAGTCACGAAGCTGAAAATGCATACTTCAAGGAGTTTTTTAGCGATTTTTTATATCCATTATGCTTACGTATTACCGTTCATACAGGAATGTCTGAAAATATTTTCGTGATTATTGAAAGCAGATTTTGTCAATTCGAAATATTTCAAACATTTCTGTGTGAACGGTAATACGTAAGCCATAATGGATACAAAAAATCGCTATAAACTCCTAGAAGTATGCATTTTTCAGCTTCGTGACTGTGGAGACATTTGATCAGAAGGATTATAAAACATCATATAAAATTTTCAGCCAAATCCACCGGGAGCCAATTCCCATAAGAAATATGCGGGGTCCTTTATATATGCAGGATCTCAGCACAATCGGAATTATATTCTGGAAATTATTCAAAAATAAATATGTAAAAAATAAATGATTACAAAAAATTTAATTCTATGGTTCTTATGATGCGATCCTCTTGAAATTTTGCATGAACATTCAGTATAGTATTTGTCATTCTCAAAATAAATATCATTAGAATCGGATATTCTGTTATGGAAAAATAATGATTCTTCTTTCAATATTCCAATTGAATTATTTATGGTTCTGTTAACACGATGGCCTCAAAATTTTGCATGAAGATTCATTATCAATCTTTATTCGCAGAAAAAAATTTCACTCGAATCGGATATTCTGTTATGTAAATATAAAGATTTTTCTTTTCAATATTCCAATTGAATTTTTTATGGTTCTGTTAAAACTATGGCCGCGAAATTTTGGATGAACATTCAGAATATCGATCTCCAATCACAAAAAAAGTTTCACTCGAATCGGATTTCTTTTCATGGAAATATGAAGTTTTTTTCAATATTCCAAATGAATTTTCTATGGTTCTGTTCACACTATGGCAACAAAATTTTGCATGAGGCTTTTTATCAGCATCTTGCATTTGGCCGTAACATTTCATTTCGATTGGTTGCGTATTTCCTAAGATATCGAGGAATAAAATTTTTGAATGGCCATATTTTATGGAACACCCTGTACGATTTGGGACCCGAACTTATCCTGAAAATTTCAAGTTTCTGGAACAATCCCTTCGAAAGTTTTCGTGCTAACGGACGGCCCCACGGACAGAATTGAATATGACCACGGATTCGTGATCAGGGGGTCTAACCCTATCGTTTGAGACCATTTTCGGTTCAAAATTCGAAAATTACAGACATTTGGGCAAAACGATATAGCACTCGTTCAAGTAGAAGGGACCACTCAAAAAGCACTGATGTGATATCAGAAGCTTTTTCGCTCAAATTTATGTTGGGAAAACAACAAATCCAATTTAAATATCTATTGATTTCATTCTATTCATGAATGAATTCTACCCTGAAAATTTTGAGTTTTAAGTCGTTCTCTCCGGAAGTTATCGTGTTCACGCCCTTTCTACGGCCGACTATAAACATACAGCCATGTAGTTGTCCCACTTCATACTCATTCGTTCATCTTCAAATGAAAATATGTACTTATATTTGAAATTCAAACTAATAAGCTTTCTTTGAAACTAATACAGAAGAATTGTACAGGTATTCATCTTAAGAATTAATTGAACAAAAGAATAACAATCACAAGAACGAAATAAAACACAGAAACAATAACCCTTTACGTAGAATTCGCAGAGTAAATATTAAACAAATTACTCATCAAATTTTCCAGTTCCAAATGACTGAAACTAAATCACGTACTCCATACAATCTTTTCCCGAAATCCAAACTTGAAAACGAGAGCTTATCTGATCGATTATAAGCTTAAATACCGCACATAAAGATAACAGAAAATTTTGCAATGAGATCAAAACTATCTAATCTTATCAGAAATGATCTAATACAAAGTAATACAACACAGCGGAAATATGCAACAGGTAAGCACCAAGCGGTTAACAATAATCAAATTCCAATGCGACTTAATTATTATTCCACACTAGCAGTTCTTGAAACACTTTTGGAAGTAGGTACCTAAACCCATTTCAGCATAATAAAACTGAACGTAACTAAGTTGCACCTTTGTCTGTTATCAGAAAATATTCTGCCGATAACATAAAGAAGATTGCTAATTTGAGTGCAGATAATAAAAAATTACAAACTTACCTGAGTTCCAGGTTGTTCATAAAATTTTCCAGGTCGATTTTATCCAAAAGGACAAAATCACCCACACCGACAGGCTGTTGAGTGGACATTCTTATTTTTTTCGCACAAGGATCAATTAATTAAGCATTATTCGGCAAATATGAAAGAAAAGTCCAGGTATTCTTTGTTTACAAAGGCAACACGTTGGGTTTATCACAACACCTGTGTGGGGTCACACGAAAACGTTAAGCAACTGTCAATTTTTGAACGCGGCTAAACGTCAACGTCATATCCCCAGACGCGCAACAAAACGACTGAAATGAAGTCGACGAAAAAAACTGGAGTGACGTCATACCCACGGAATTCCAGGAATGTATCCCCACTCTTGGGATAAATGTATGTTTCATAGAAAATTATTCTATCAACTGTCATGCCAGAATAATATATAACTTTTTTATTCCTTGAAAAGTTGGAATAATATAATTAAAAAGTTTACTATCACCCTGGTCATCTGAAATTCATGAACTTTAAAAAATTTCACATAATCTACATTGCTTTTGGTTTACTTTTGCTGATGTGGAGAACGTCAATTTGTTTTATTTACATATAATATTCTATGTCCACTGTTCTCGTTCTGAAAACTTTGCATAATTATCAAGCAAAAGCAATCTGAATTGTGCAATATTTAGCAAAATTCTAACATATTAAACTGAAGCTGAGCAGGCGAGCAGATTTATTGGTTAAAATACTTTGTTAGATTACAGAACAGACTAGATCGTCCTCATATATCGATTGTATTTTAGGTAAGAGATTCAGTTTTCTTCTTGATTTCAAAATCGTTAATTTTTATCGGTCTTTAGTGCTTTTCTCGTGATCGTGATGAAAATGTACGACAAAATGTATACCAGCACCCCAGTACGAAGTGTTAATACCGAGGAAACCGTCCCCAGTGAAAAAAAATTAGCCTATTATGGGGCTGTACTTGCATTATGCATTATAGCAGCTAAATTATACTTTCAAAATGGTAAGCAGAGGTTGAATTGATTATTATTTCAGCATGTTCAAAATAAGATATATGTTTAACCCTATCTTTTGAATTTTCAGTGGAGGACTTGAAGAACCTTATATTGAGACTAAACTCATTTCGTATGAAAAAGTAGTGACGGATGGAGATATAATGTTGACTTATGCGTGGAAAAGTTCTCTAAGATACAGTCGGTATTGGTTACCAATACTTTGTGGTGGTCTTGTTTCTTATTTCACCTGGTTGATGGTATATTTGGATTCGAAAGATCCTGGACGAGTGCCCCCAAGCCCATTTTCACCAACAAGACACAGGTCTTATTTACCAGTTTTTCATCTCAATTATACCTGTGGTTTATTCGTGGGAGTTTTAGTAGCTTCTTATATGTATTATAGAGGTATCTCTTTAGAATATTGAAATAAATCAATTATATGTACCTTTATAGTTTGTAAGTATTTATTTTTGCTTTTCTTTAGCAATGTGCCTCACTTATATGAATGTTATTTATTTTTTGGGACTAATAACAAAGACATATTTTACTAGAGTGTATTATAAATAGTTGTATTGAGAAGTTGCAGACCTAATAAAAGTTTAAGTATATAATTTTTTTGGTATCAATTACGTTCATTCCTATTCTACGAAAACATAAAATGAAGCTTTTAAATTGATATTGAACAATTGTTTATGATTTTCAGCATAGAAAAATGGAGACTGTGAATGTTTTCAAAGAAAAATTCAAGGAGATTTTGAGCTCTAAACTGAAAAATATCCTACTAGAAAATTCTGAAGAAGGTTAGTTTTTTTCAATTCTTGCCAACATTCCAACTCAGAAAAATAATATTGTCAATTTAATTCAAAGTTTTCAGTTGAATTATCCATATGTTTACTTAATATTAATTTTTAACATTTTGTGTCATCAGAACCTGAGAATCCACTAGAAAAATTATGGGAGAGCCAAACTACAAACAATATGAGTTGTTCCTACTGTCGAGTAGATTTTCCTGATGTTGCGGCCCAACGTGAGCATTTTAAATTAGATTGGCATCGTTTCAATTTAAAGCAGTCTTTGTCAGCTAAAAATCCCATCAGTGAAACTGAATTCATTGAAAAGAATGGAAACGGTAAGAAAAATAACATTGGTTTGTTTTTTCTGAGTAATTCAGTGAAAATTTATATTTCAGATGATATTTCTAGTATATCTGGTTCTGACTCTGAAAAAGAAGATACCTTGGATACTTTTGCCACCGCACAAGGAAAGATATTCTTACAAAACGATATGGGACAAATATTTTCACTGTATAAATGCTTAGTTTTCAACAAAAAGGTAAATAGTACAAATAATAGTTCCATCAAAATTTGTTATTGAGGTACGAACATTTGTATAATTTCCTTACGATTTCAGGATGATGTCAATGAGAAACTGCTTCATGAGAGACTCAAACATTGCTGCATTGAAAACCAGCAATGGACGGTAATGATGCTAGGTGGTGGACATTTTGCTGGAGCAGTTTTCAAAGGCAGCCAACCGATCTTACATAAAACATTCCATTGCTACACGGTACGACAAGGTCAGGGAGGCTCACAATCCTCCAGGGACAGCAAAGGGGGATCGCATCCAAAAAGTGCTGGTGCATCTTTGAGGAGATACAACGAACAAGCCTTAGTTCAGGTAACTTTCACTTCAAAAGTTATTCACTGCAAAATAAGAAGACAATGCGTTTATGGGAACGCAACTAACGCAAGAGAATATAAACAATGAAAGCAGAGAACAATAATGATCAATTAAAATCAACCAATACTTCAGAGCCAATCACGTCAATGTCTTAAGAACATATAAGCTGGTAATATCATTCAAATAATCGGTAGAAAACTATCCCCAGCATCTGGCGCCCATCTCTGGGTAGGTAGTTTGTTAAAAACCTCAGAGATGGCGTGTTGTTTCTGTTTATACCCAGAGATGAGCGCCAGATCGAAGTAAGGTTCCTAGAATGCCTCACATTCAGAGCTTTTTTCCATACTGATGAGCCCCAATAGAATGAAATACAGTAGAGACTCGATAATCCAGATCAATTAATGCAAGAGCTGATCCAGATTAATGGGGAATCCGGAATACCGCGTTTTACAATTTATTAAAAATTAAATTAAAAAAAACGGTTGAAATGAAATATATAGGCTTTATTATCGAAATCATAAAATAAATAATATATTATTTGGAAAATTGGATATTTTACGTTTTCTACTGTAAGGGAAAAAGAATGCTGAACAATAGCTTTCTCCTGTATATCTTTCAGAAGCTGAATATCAGTAATTGCCATGAGTTATGGAATAAACAGACTGCATCGAATGATCTATGCTCTAAATACATTGGCCAACATCATCCCCGTCTTCAAGAATCGAAAAAATATGTGAAAAGGCCTTTCTGTATTTCAGTTTGTTAATTTAATAGCATTATGATCCATAGGCTGTATCAAAGCTGCATGGTTTGGAGGTAGAAACATTCCATTCCATTTCACTAATTAATTATTCTGTCTGCCTTTTTTGTTTTATACCATTGTGCACTATTATACACCAAAAGAACGCCCGATCGTCGTCATAGAAATTGTGTTACGACAAGTTTGAACAGAGAACCACGTATGCAACGATCGGAAATTCGGATTATTGAGTCTTGCAATCCGGATTATAAGGACATAATACAATCTTGACGTTAATCCGGACTAGTAAACATCCGGATTATCGACCTCCGATTTATCGAGTCTCTACTGTACACCTAGCTTGCACATTCTTTAGACGTGATTATCTCCAAAGTATGAGTTTAATATTGGTTAATTTTTATCGATCAATATAATTTTTTGCTTTCATTATTCTTTTATTGCTTCGTATCAAAAAAATTGTACCTACTCAAAATATTTTCAGCATGTGCAAGACATTGCGGAGCAGTGGAAAACGGAAATAGCAAACAGCAGTCTAATATTTTATAGGGCACCAGGGCCTTATAATCGATCTGTTTTATTTGGGGGTCCTAGTCCGATATTGAATAGAACAGATGAGAGATTACGAACTATACCTTTTTCCACCAGAAGAGCGACTTATACTGAGGTACAGAGGGTGCACGACATACTCGCAACAACAAATCTTTATGGTGAGTGAGAAAAGTGTATTTACGGAGCGCAAAATTTTTCCTTATGTGCATTATTTCGTAAATATTTGAATTGTATTCATTTAGGTCTTGACAGAATCCAAAATTTAAATATTTACCCTTTAATTTTTGTCCCAACCTTTTTTTTCAAATTCTCACTTATTTCAGAAAACTTGGATAAAGCTGTTAAACAACTAGACAAACATAGACTATTGAACCGAGAATCCAAAAGAAACCGAATTCGAGGTCCACAAGTAAATAGAGCTAAATCAAGAGAAATAACGGAAAGACCACTTCCTACTAAACACAGTTCAGAAACTAACAGTATAGCAGATTCTATAACCGATGATATAGAAGAAGACTTACCTCTTAATCCGTCTGATTTAGAGGTATCTTTTGAACATTTGAAAGTTTTTGAAGATACAGAACAATCGGTGCCAAACAAAAAACACGATAAGAAGAAAAAAAAGACAAAGAGTAAAACGAAAAAATTACAAGAAAAAGAAGACAAAAGGAAAAAGGAGTTAATAGAAATTTTATGTTCTGGTAACGTTATCAAGATTAAGGAACTTCTTGATAATTTTGGAAAAGATATTGAGGAAGACCAGCTGAATATAATCAATGATTTAAGATGCAACTTTGTTAATGAAGTGATAGATGAAGACGGCAATTCTTGGTTGCATATTGTTGCAATGAATGAACATGTAGATGCGGTTAAGTTTTTGTTAGAAAATAACTCTGATCCTTGTCTGAGGAATAAAAAACTTCAAACTCCATATAGCAGTACCTCTAGTAAAGAAGTGCGGGAAGCAATGAAGGAATTTGCTAAGGAGAATCCTGAAAAACATAATTATAATAAGGTTAGTTCAAGTTTTAATACAGTGGAAATAATATTGTTTCAACGGATACAGCTGGATAACAAATTGATAGAGAATTTTCTTCTAATTCAAATGCATTTTTCAGGCACAAATACCACTAAATAGTTTAACGCAGCAGGAGTTAGCCGAAAAGAAGAAACAACTAAATAAAATAAAAAGAGAAAAAGAAAAAATTAGGAAAGAGGAAATGAGAATTAAGAAGAAAGAGGAAGTAGAAAGAGAACGTTTCTTGAACCTGAGCGATAGAGAAAAGGTAATAAACTATATGGTATATTTTTAAATTTTTGTGTGCTTGCTCTTGGGGATAACCATAGTTAAGATCAAATGTTTGTAAGTTTCAAATTGTGAGCCGAGAGTTTCTAACTATTTAGTTGGACACACTGATATACAGGGTTTTCCTTTCAACTTGGCCTATTAGAAATTTTGCACTGTTGCCAAGTTATGCATCGATTTTTCGAATTCTTGACATCTGCATTACCAGTTTTGAATTGCATTATCGGGATTATTTTCAAGGTTTTCTTACATTTTTTTATTTGCAGAGAGCATTGGCCGCAGAAAGAAGAATTTTGGCTCAGCAAGGGAACGTAAATGCACGGTGCTTTTTATGTGCAAGCGACATAACCGGAAAAGTGCCATTTGAATATTCAAACAATAGATTTTGCAGTATGGAGTGTTTGAAAGCGCATAGATTTCAGAATCCCATCTCTTAGTTCAATTGTATAGAAATAAATTATCTTGTTTTTTTATTGCAATAAATGTTGTATACAAATAGAAGTGAAATTTATTCTCTTAAAGTCAACATTTAAATCCTCTACCGGAATATTTACTGCAGCTTTTGTACTCATGATCTCACTTCTTCAGTTCGATGAAAATAAATTCATTGTAAGAACTCTTTCAAGACTTATCAAGAAAGTAAAGTTAGGTTAGCTCCAGTAAGTATTGAAATGTCAACGTCAGATATATGCGCATGAAATGATTTAAAAATAAGTTCTTTTAAACATCTCATACGCTCTTAATTCACTTAAAACTTTTTATATTCATTAATAATATCATTACACAAGTAATAGTCGAATATACTTAAAGAAATAAAAGTTAATTCACTCACAAACATTTATTGAAAAAACCTTTGTATCATTCAATGTAAAAACTAAACTATTACAAATAATCCATTAAAATAAACTTAATTCTGACACATAATTACAGGAATTTAACATCTTTAAGGACTTCTGGCATGTAACCCGCCATAGTCCCCAGGTTTTCCATAACCTAAAAAATTAAATTAACATGAAATAGTAACAAATTAATCAACTCAAGTTTCATTAACGATAATAATTAAAATTTTCTGGGTAATCCTGTCGAATCAACACAAATGACCATGAAATCTGAGCGCGCGTTACGGCAAATGTATAGCTACGTTGCCAGATTGGATAATACATCAGATATTTAACGAATGTCGTAAAAATAATTTGATTTGTCAACGTTTGATACTTTTCACAGTTCTGTCTAATAGGACAGATGATATATTATATTCTTCCTGAAACGAAAATATGATTATGTATATTTTTCTGTAACATAGAGGGAGCTTGAGTGAAATAGTTCTTTCCTTTAAGAGGTGTTCGAACTGGACAATTATAAACTTGTAATAAAATTATTATACCAGAATTCAAATTCATAAGTTTTTTTTTCATTTAAATTATGACCTGAAAAATTATAAAACTAAGATTGTTACAGCTTTTTTATATAGTAGTACATAACAACCAAATTTTACTATTGTAATTCTATAAGAAAATGTGTCGTTGTTGTTTCAGATCTAGATTGAAAAAAGTTAATAAACTAAAAATCTATTAGTTCTATTCACCTACATATCATTCCATTTTTAATTCTTCTATGTAAAAAAATGATAACCATTTCAAGAATTAATTTCAATTGGCGATTGATTACAATAAATTCCAGGTGCACAATCTGACAACATTAACACTCAAATGACGCTGTTTCCGCATGCGCAATACGGCGTTTAAATTCTACCCAGGTCATTTGTGGATTCGACAGGATTACCATTTTCTGATTACAATAATTAAACCTACCCAACTCTTTCATCATTTTGGTTGGGGCATTTCTTAGATGGAAAGGTACAATAGGTTGGGAACCTTGCTGTTCAGCAATGCATGTTTTGGCTTTACCAAGGGCTGTGTCGATTTTCCTACTTTTCTTTGCCTTAGCCAAGTAAACTGCGCATTGGGCCAGCAAGACATCAGCTTCTGGCATTCCCAACAATTGACAACCCTGCATTGTAGATACAGCCAATTGCAATGCTTGAGGATCAGCTTCTCCTGAAATTAAATATCAGTGAAGTCTAACGTTACCAATATACACTGATCAACAATTGCTAGGGATCACTTATGAACTTCTCATCATTTATATTTTTTTCAAGTTATCTCGTGAATATCTGTA
This sequence comes from Propylea japonica, assembly GCA_013421045.1. Taxonomy (NCBI): domain Eukaryota; kingdom Metazoa; phylum Arthropoda; class Insecta; order Coleoptera; family Coccinellidae; genus Propylea; species Propylea japonica. The sequence continues at coordinate 45,901,028 of CM024247.1, read as the reverse complement.
CATTATATGTTCTCTAAGGAAAAAGTAAGATGTTTTGAGTTGATTATATCAAAGTCATCCTCACTTCATCGGCTCTTGTTCACAAATCGATTATTATATGTAGGCTGTTACAGGTGGAGTGGAAAGCAATGTGGTATTTGTTATTAAATCTGTTTTTTTCTCTCGTTTCAAACACATAAGGTGACAATAATTGAAGAAATGAGAACAATATCAGCTTATCAGTCATGCCGAGAAGACATTGGCTCCAGTGCAACTGGACCAAATCATACGGTGGATACAGGAAGGTTTGTCCCAGCGAGAAGTGTCCCGGTGGTTGAATGTTTTGCGAAGTGTCGTGAGTCGGGCTTGGAATAGGTTCATTCAAAACGACTCAGTAGCTTATGTTCATGGGGGAGGTCGGCAGCGCAGTACAACAGCTGCCCAAGATCGTCTTTTGATATTTCAGAAATAAATTTAGAACAAGTAAGTGATCCCTATCAATTGTTGAGCAGTGTATATCAATAAACCTGACTCATATTTCAATTTAGAGTGATTCCAATAATTTTTATCCATGTTATTATAACTATTATCTTACCTATGTCTTCACTAGCTGCTCTGATCAATCTACGAGCAATGTATAAGGGATTTTCACCTCCCATTATCATTCTTGTTGTCCAATAAAGTGCTGCGTCAGGATCAGAACCCCTTATACTCTTATGGAGGGCAGAAATCATGTTATAGTGTTCGTCTCCTCTTTTATCGTGAACAAGATGAGATTTCTGAAAGCCATAATTATTCAAGAAATGTGAAAAATGAGTTACAACTCAGAAAAGTAAGTAATTCTTGACAATATACCTTAACTCCCTCTTTAACATCATAATAAGTTATAACTTTTCCGTCATGACTGTAATATTTCTGTATCAACTCGAAATTATTCAATGCAACCCTTGCATCACCATTACATGTATCTCCCAACCATTCCAAAGCAGCTTCTTCAATATAAGTCCTAGAAAATTAACAAGATAGTGAAATCGAACCAATATTCGACAACAAAACTACCTGTCCTCCTGAAATTCGTTTTTCTCACCCTTGGAAAATACATCAATTCCCATAACTTCGGCTGCCTTCTTCAAAATCTTATTGACATCGCCACTTGATAATTTCTCAAACACGATGAGCCTGCATCTACTTAAAAGTGCCTTGTTGAGCTCAAATGACGGATTTTCTGTTGTGGCACCAATAAGAATAATTTCTCCTTGTTCTATAGGTCCCAAAAAGACATCCTGTTGTTTCTTATTGAATTTATGTATTTCGTCCATGAACACTACTGTTTTTTTACCGTTCTTTAAATCATTGCCAGCAGTTGTTACTAAAGCTTGGAAGTCTTTAACACCGCACTGAGCAGCATTCAAAGAATGATAAATCAACTTTTCAGGTTCGGACCTGCAGATGTGCTTGATTACAGATGCAAGTGATGTTTTACCGCTGCCTGGTGGTCCCCATAATATCATGTTAGGTATCTCTCCTTTTTTGAGAAGAGAGAATAATATCGTGTTTTCATTGAGGACATGGGATTGTCCGATGAAATCCTCAATTTTTTTCGGAATAACTTGCTTAGACAGTGGAATGTTAGTGGAGTCAGTCCCGTTCAAGGCGGGCGATTTTCTCCTTTCATGTCTGTTATGGGAATGTGTACTATCAGAAGGAGAAACGGATCTCTTACGTTTAGGCGTGGAAGCATCAGAATTCAGGAAAATACACTTGTTTGCGTGAGCTTCTATTTCTCCAACAGGAAAAGATTTGCTGCAAATCGGACAAGGCTGTTCTGCTTTGTCGCTCATTGTGATGATGGTACTTAATTAGGAATAGAAATATGAATTAACTTCAGCAAATCGATTAATTGAAAAATTGCAAAGACCGGCTGACAAAAACCAAACCAAGCTAGTGAAACCACAGAAAAATTGACATATCCTATTTTGATCACAAAATTAGAAGAAATTATTAGTTAATTACTCATTTAACCAAAAAATAATGAAAACAACTAATAAATAGAATCAAGATGGAAACAAAACCAAAACTAGAAGCTCAAACTCAAAATGATTCTGAATAATCACTTAAAATCAAAGAAAAATAAATAAAGGCCATATGACATAAATAAATGATGGCAGTGACATGTGACAGGAGAAATTGAAAGTGAAAGATATTTGTTGACAGTAGTAGGGTAGAGTGGGGGAAATCATTGTGTTCTTAAATATTTATATTTAAATTTTGGGAAAATCAAATTTTGACCGCACAATGTGATGTCATCAATTCCAAATATTTGTAGCAATCCTGCCAGACACCTATAAATTTGGGGAAGAACAATTCCAGACGATTCAATCCAATAACTAGCTAGAGTTTACTTACGTTTTCTAGAAAATTAGTTAAATGGCATCAAGATCAGGTATTCCTTTGGTTTGTTACGGTGTAATGCACATTTTAGTCTTTATTTACTAACAATTGGCTTTGCAGACTAACCCTTATTAAGAACCAGACTTATTTTTCAAAATTTTCAACAAAATTTCAATTCCTTATTAATTTTTTTGTGGTGTGACATCGAAGCAAAATGAAACGAAATAAAGATGGTAAAATTACTCTAGCCATGTTAAAAGGTAAAAAGGTATATGTCGTGTCGTTTTCCCAACAATTTTATTGCTTGCACTATGCACGGAATGGAGTTTTGATTGCAGGAATTAGTTTTGAGGCACTATATTTTTCACCAGTTTTATGCAACCCTATCGTATGATATAAAAGTCTAGTATATATCATGAGTTATCGCCTTAAATCTGAAATTATTACCACTACAAGCCTTTAGAATATTAAAACAATAATTTTATGATCTACACTAAGCAGTTCTGTCTCGAAATAATTATTTTAGATTTGAATTTTAGTGCATGAATTTCAATTACCATTAGGTCATAATTTTTGAAATTCTTAGAGATGCATCAATGAAATCAAGTCTTCTTGATCCTGGTGTTTACAGGAAAGTCCATAACAACTTCTGTTCCATCAATATCGATTAAGTTTCATGCTAATGCCGAACAACTCGAAGAATTATATGGAAGTGATGATGAGCAAAAAACTGAGATTAATGAGAAAAAATTAACAGCAGCTACAAGAGAAAAAGGCAGCAATTCCACAGGTGATTTGCTTATACTCTTGTAACTCTTTAAAATGAAAAGTAATTAGTAATAATAGTTCCCGCAAGTAGTGGTTTTTGAGATAACTGATACTGAAATTTATTCAAATTGTGTTAGTGAATGATTTTCTTTCTTGATAACAATAACTAAGGACTTATTTGCAATGAACAAATAACAAAAAATTTCAATACAAATCTTTCAACTTTATCCTTTTGGAGAGTTCCAAGATCAAATAAACTGCAACTGTGAATGTCTTCTTTTGGAATGGAAAAGTTATATAACAAAAGTTCAAAATACAGTGGAACTTCCCTATAACGAAAGCGCTAAATCCGAAAAAAAAAAATTCGTTATAAAGAAATTTCGTTACAGAAAATTTGTTTCTATAGTTGGCAATGTAGTGGTCGACTTCACTGATAAATTTAAGTTTATCGTTCAAAACTTGAGCACTTCCTTTCAGACATTTTCGTACAACTTTTCACAATGGTTAGATTGAGACCAACAGCCAGGGGTGTATTTAAAACTGTTTCAGAAGGATCTCTCTGCGCGCCGTAATGATTTAGTTTAAGTCGGGATTTACGTACGCCCGGAAAAAGTTCGGAAAAAAACCCCCCTCTTTGAATATTTCGTTATAGAGAGAATTTACTTTTCGTTTTAGATGGTGTTTTTAACATGGAATTTGGATTCAAGGTGCAATGTCTTGTAGAAATTCGTTATACAGAACGTTCGTTATAGGGAAGTTCCACTGTATATGAATGATACATTTTCACAGAAGATTATATTGCATTACAAGAACTGTGAAGAGCATATTACACATGACTGAGAGTTCATAAATTCTAGAATTACGTAATTCGTCTCCGAACACTTCCATCATGTAAAAAAATTGCAACAAATCGCAACTATTCACGAAACGTCAAAATGGCAACACGGTCGCTATTCGTTTCCATGGCAACTACTGAAGGCTCGATCAAAGATTTATTAGTATAAGATCGGAAACGACACGACTACAGTGTATGAGCGCCATCTCTGGGTCAAATGTGAACTAATGTCACTATAGAAGGGTTAAAATTCTGGTTCTATGATTATGAATTTCGAAATCAATATACATGGGAAATGTCATTGATATAAAAAAGTGCCAATCAATTTGTTTGCACAAATATTATTTCACTTCGAACGGCTTTTGCCGTTAGTGTCGTCTCGAAAAAGTGGAAAAAAGATTAGTTTGTACCCTTCAGTGATGCAGATTACGAACGAGATAGTGAAACTGGATGATCAACTGGTGTTTTATGGATGTATGCAGGTAAATCTTTATCTTGGCTTGATCAACGTCAAACATCTGTTGCTATTTCCACGATAGAGGCAGAAATAGTGGCTGATAGTGAAGCTGCACGGAAAATGAAATGGTTAAAGTGACTATTCAGGAAAAGTTTTCCGTCAATTCAAACAGTGATGGTGGACAACGAAGCTGCACTTGAACTGAGCCAGAAACTGGAATTCCACAGACTCACTAAGTATATTCATATTCAATCCATGCCCTACCATACCCTAATATTTCTGCAATATCTTCTATAAATGCATAATAAAAATATTACACATGAGATACTGCATTTTATTGAAAATTATGGGTTTACAATATAAAAATGAAACATCCTGAAGGGAATACGAATTTCGCATCAATTCTTATTACAGTTTTCTTATATGATTTCTAATCCAAATTACATATTTTATATAAAAATTGATCTTCAGTGCCATCTCTGGGTCAAATGTGAACTAAAAAATGTAGTCGTTTTTTGTACTACGAATGTAGGGGCGTTTCCTATCTTTCTATAATCTATGGGCTCGATATTATTGGTTTTACGACGTGCGTATTATCTAAGCTACCATATTGGTTGATGATCGTGCTCTATGTTCATAGATCTATAATTACTTATTAGGTCTATGTCTATGTTTAAGGTAAACTTAAATCTTACAGGTTTGTTGAACGGTGATTAAATGGGCAGTCACGTAGTTGAGGGTACTTAAGCACTGGTCTATGCAAAAATTTGAGCATAGGTTTTTTTCAAGACTGATTGTTCTATTTATTTAATAGTTGCCATAAAATTTAGGGGTAATTCTTTGTCTAAAAATAGACTGGTTCTTTCATATCAACTTTTTTTTTGAGGAACCCTTGCTTAGTTACAGTTGGGCCTGAAAGACAGTTCTAAGTTTTTTTTTAAACTGAAAAAATGACAAGAACGAATCAAGCATATTTAATTCAGGCGAAAAGGCATTCAGAGAAATTTTGGTGGTGTTCCTCTATGATTGTAAGGTGTAGAGAAAGTCACCCCTAACCTACTTCGTAAGTAACTTTTTTCTATATTCATATTTCACAATAAAAAATAATTTTGAATAACTCCATTCACACTTCACAAAATGTTGTAGTTCTTGTCCAAATTCACGGTTATTGAGAAAAAAATTACCATATTTGTATCGAATGAATCAAGCTATCCAATTTCAAATACAGTGGAACTTCCTATAACGAAAGGGCTAAATCCGCAAAAAAAATTCGTTACAAAGAAATTTCGTTATACAGAAATTTGTTTCTATAGTCGGCAATGTCGCGGTCGACTTCACTGATAAATTTAAGTTTATCATTCAAGCTTAAGAACTTTCTCTTAGACATTTTCGCACAACTTCACACTAGCGTAATGGTTAGATTGAAACCAAACTGCTAGGGGTGTATTTAAAACTGTTTTCTGAAGGATCTCTCTGCCTGCCCTAATGAATTAGTTTAAGGCCGGGGTTTATTACGTACGTCCGGAAAAATTTGGGAAAAACCCACCCTTATATCTTCTTACCAATACACATTCAAAGAGTGATGTTCTTTGAATATTTCGTTATAGAGAGAATTAATTTCGTTTTAGATGGTTTTTTTAACATGGAATTTGGATTCAAGGTGCAATTTCTTGTGAGAAATTCGTTATACAGATAAATTCCTTATAGGTACAGACGTTCGTTATAGGGAAGTTCCACTGTATTTTATTTTGAAATATGAATGTGGAAAAAATTTTCTAGCGAAACGAGATTCAGGTGTGGTTTTTTTACCCCTTGCGATCATAGATAAACACCACTAAAATTTTTTCGAACGCCTTTTCGCCTGTATAAAACATCTGCTTGATTTTATTCTTGTTATTTATTTGGTATTTAAGAATAAAATTGAAAAATGCTAATCAGGGTTTCCTCAAAAATAAAGTTTATATGAAGACCCAGCCTATTTCGACAAGAAATCACCCCATAATTTTTTTTTGCAACTATTTTTGTATACACATGTATTTTACGGAGCTTTCAGTAGCGCATCATAAAACAGTTTTCAATGGAATCCGTGAGACATCAATTTCTTCTAGAAAATAATATCATCATATTATGCATATATTACAAGATACTGAGAAGTACCTAAGGCTGAAGGACCTCGGTCAATGGCCATTTGTAACATGTTTACAATAAACCACTTTTATTATTATTATTATTAGAAGAAACCTTCAAGCTTATCTCGTTTCTGTGTGCGTTCTCATAGCGTTTGAGTTCACAAAGTCATAATATTTGTGAGGAATTTATAGTACATACATATCTAACCGAGAAGAATTTTTTTATTTCTCCTTTCTGATTCGCCTTATTTGTCATATATTATGATGAACTGTCGAAATTATATCAATTAAATTCAATAATTCCGTCAATTTCCTGCACGATTTCATCATAATTCGCACAATGTTTGAAGTTCAAGGCTGCCAACCGCGAGAAAACTTTGCGTGTAATATATCGTCATAATCTGACGATTAAAATTGCGCATTCGCTTTAAATCTGTTTTTTCTAATTCCTAAAGTCTACGATATCAATCGACCTGAGCAAAATGAATAGAAAATGGCGCATTTAATGGCTACCATTCGACACGTAGATCATAAAACGTGTTTAAGTGGATTAGTTTTGTTTATGGTAGGGACTTTTATTATGGCATAAAGTTTTAGGAACTCTATGATCAGTGGCGACGCCAGCTTTTGAAAACAGGTGGGAGGGGTCAGGATTTTTCAGTGGGGGTCACAATTAACGAATTTGTACAATTTTGTTTAGCAAAGGCCATATTTTAGGGGCGACAGCAAAAATTTAGAGAGCCTGGCCACCCCTGCCCACATTCCTAGCGTCGCCACTGATTACTGTGATTTTTTAATGGCATTTCCAGTAATTTCTGGAAAAAATCATTTCGGAAGAATGTATCTCTGAAAATCATAGCGATTTTTCGTTTTTTTCTTTCGTAGCCAGGTTTCGAGAAAAAAATCATTGAAATCACCAAAATAAGCTAGCGGATTTGGCTGTTGAGAGTGACGTACGCGTTAGCATTCATTTCATTGGTGTTGAATTTGAATGTTATATCACAGTTTACAAAGATGCCAACTGGTCACTCTGTTGTAAATCTCCATTCCGTTTAATTTTGATTAGGCACTCTTACGTCATCATGGTGCAGCCTTTTGGACTTACAAGAATAGAAATCGCTCTTATTTGATTTTAATGACTCAATAGTGAATGTTTTGAACAGTTACCGGGCTTTGAGGGTGCCAGTGTGGTTTCCAGGTAGCATAATATATAGGTTGGAAAATTACTCGGCGACATCGCGAACGGCGAGTGGTAGTGGGGATCTGTCGGGTCTCTCGACCTGCTGCGCACCATGGAATCAGTATTATCCGACAGTTCGAAAACTACTGTAATGTTATTGATCGGTAGATATGGTTGAGTAATTTTATATTAAACAACTTGTTTAAATTTGTATTTTATTGTCTCTCTGACTACACTTCTCTTGTTCGAACTAACTATCTAACTAACTCCTACTACCGGGTCAAACCGTTATCATCATCATACATTGCGCATGATATAATCTTATCTGAATTAAAACATGGAACATAAATTATTCTTCTTATAACCTTACACTACCAATTGACCTCGATCTTGTCTGGTTTCAACAGGATGGCTGTCCAAGTACTATTCCATAGGGTTTTCCAATAAGAGGTGTTATTCGAATAGCCCGCTATTTCGGTAGGAGATGTCACGTTTGAAGCTGTCATTTTTTGACATTTGACAAGTAGAAACTACGGCATAATAAAAATGGAACGATACACGCTTCAAGAACGCATTGAAATTATTAAAATTCGCTATAAAATGGTGAAATTTGGCAGAGACGGTTCGTACAAACTCGAAGATTTTTGTGTCGACGTGAAGAACTTTGTCGGACCGCAAGAAATTGGTGGAAAAGAATAAAATCTGCACGTCGCTCAAGAACAGCGAGAATATTGCTGCTGGAGCCGAAAGTGTTGAGAAAAACCAAGATTTGTCCATTCCTCGTCATGTCGTTCTTTGAAATTAGGTTTCCACAAACGTGATTACACCGTATTTTGCCAAAATAATAAAAAAAAAACAAAGGCTCTACAATGGTATACTGCTCACGCTCTAAAGTTGACCGTTTTCGAGAATAAGACATCTTTTATGTTGTAAAACATGGTTTTTTTTTAAATAATTTTTTACTGATAGCAAGAAAATTGATTTTTCAACATAAAAGATTATTTTTCTCTAAAACGGTCCACTCTAGAACGTAGACCATGAGTACCTTTTATGTATAAAAAACATTGGCGTCTCAAAATCCGTATTTTTTCCATTAGCGTAGAAGTTGGGGGAAACACCTACTAAGCCTACAAAAGCATCATCAAACTTCACTCATTAAGACTTCGTTTCCAGTTGAAGAAATCATCAATATTATCACTGCGAAACACCTTGTTCAAGATACATGTTAAGGAGGAAGATAAAGAAATTTTTTCCCTTACAGGATCCTATCCTTTAAATGAAATTTTCCATAACCAAATCGCAAAGTGACTGCCCTATGTCCTCGATAGCCTCACGAGCATCCATCTTGAGGTCTTGAATCGACGCTGGGCTATTGGCGTAGACCTTCTCTTTCACGTGGCCCCAAAGGAAGAAGTCGCGAGGTGTTAAATCACAAGATCTCAGTGGCCAATTGTGATCACCTCTTCGAGAGATGACACGACCCGGAAACTTTTCCCGCAAACCCGATCAATGGTTTCGTTGTTTGTGTGGCAAGTAGCGCCGTCTGTTAAAAGTAAGCGTTGTCCAGATCAATACTATCCACATTCGGCCATAAAAAATCATTAATCATCTCTCGATAGCGCTAATCCATCACCGTAACTGTTGCTCCAGTCTCATTTTCGAAAAAGTAAGGTCCTCAATGACTTTGCCGGACCATAAGCGCACCAAACCGTCACACGTTGATGATAGAGAGGCTTTTCAACAATAACTCTTGGGTTTTCCGAACCCCAGGATGCGACAATTTTGCTCGTGACAAAGCCACCGAGGTCGAAATTGGCGCATCACTCAAGATGATTTTTCGGTGGAATTCCGGATTAATTTCATGCATTTCAAAGACTCGATCAGCAAATACAAGATGTTGTGATGATCGGCCGGCTTGAGTTCTTGTGTTAACTGAACTTTATAAGGCTTAAGATTCTTAAGAACCAAATCTTTATGCAAAATACGGTGTTGTGTGTAATATGTTTGTGGAATGCCTAATCCAAAGAACGACCAGGAATGGACCAACTGGGTTTTCTTCAACACTTTCGGCTTCAGCAGCAATATTCTCGACTGTTCTTGAGCGACGTGCACGGGTTTTATTCTTCACCATCACAAACTTGTCCAACAGCTCGAATTTTTCACCAATTTCCCTATGCTGTCCGACAAGGTGCTTAACGACGACCCAGAAATGTTCGAGTTTTACGAACCGTCTCTCTGCCAAATTTTCACCATTTTTATAGTGAATTTTAATAATTTCAATGCGTTCTTGAAGCGTGTATCGTCAAATGTCAAAAAATGAAAGCTTCAAACGTGACATGTATCGAAATAGCGGGCTATTCAAAATAACACCTCTTATTGGAAAATCCTTTGAAGGGTTTCGTGCTGAAAAAGAAAAGGTGATCAAATTCTCAGGGAGGCCATGTCCCCTTCCCTTGCGGAGCCCATAATTAACTCTATCAAAATTTGTTTGATCCGATGAAAAAAATAAAGAAGACCAAATAATTCTGAATGAAAATGATTTTTTGATGTGAATGCGAACATTGTTTTCTACATCATTTCTTCTTCCATTTATTGAATGATAATTATTTTATTAGTTTAAAACACGATAATTGTTTAATTGAGTTTCTAATTAGCAAGTACCTCTGCTGCACTTTGTAGAAGAATCTGGAATTCCGGAATAACTCGACACTCCATGTCCGATTGGAACGATTTATACCTCGTTTAAACCGTTGTACATTCCTCTAAAAACAGGCCACATTATATCTTTCTAGGACCTCGAGTTTCTGAAATTATTGCGAAATACTCTTGAGATAAAAAGAAACCGATTTTTTCGATTTTACTAAACTACTTTCCGGAATAACTCGACACTCGCTTGTCCGCTTGGAATGATTTATACCTCGCTTAACCTCGTTAAACGTCATACATTTCTCTTATAAACGATCCATACATTATATCTCCTAGGACCCCGAGTTTTTAAAATTTTTGCAAAAATCTTTCGAGACCAAAAAAACTTGATTTTTATGATTTTTCAAAAACTACTTTCCGGAATTACTCGATCCTCGCTTGTCTGATTGGAATGATTTATTACCTCGTTTAAACGATAATACATCCCTCTAAAAACGACCCATACACTATATCTTTCTAGGGATATCAAACTTTTGAATTATTGCGAAATACTCTTGAGATAAAAAAAAACGATTTTTCCAAACTAATTTGCGGAATTACTCGACACTCGCTTGTGCGATTGTAATGATTTATACCTCGTTTGAACCTGTAAACATTTCTCTTGCCTTCTGAATTTCTAACTACTTGACTTTTTCAATTCGTTCACAATAAGTATAAAGTATACAATTAATAAATACCTACAAACTTCAATATTGAATTCAAACATGCAATGTATCTAAAATGCCGTTAGTTTTCAATATTATGTTATCAACCACACATACTATCTCGTGAAAACTTTGTGGTTGTTTCGTTGCCTGCACTTCCGAGAAATACTTTCCTGTTTCGTCCAATCAGAGAACAATAAGCAAAATGACAGTGTCGTAAATTGACTACTGGCATTCTATTTCAGAGGGAGGACGATAAGATAAAAAATAGATAAAAATGAGAAGATATCTTAGCACAGGTTTGATAATTTGCAAAACAAAAAAGCTGGCGCTTTCGCTGATCTAATTGTTTAGATAAGTAAGCGATATTAAATCTTATTATGTTACTCAGGAAATATCCAAGATTCCACGGAGGGGAGTCCCCTGAAATATCTCCGATTGAATAAGCGCTCCAACAGCACAGAAGTATCTACAGTTTCCGATTCGTCTCCTCCGTCTGATCCATGGAAATTCTTCTCGGAAATCAAGGTAATGTCTATTACATGTATCCTTAATTAATTGTTGAATTGTTAATTTTGTTAAGTTTGGATAATGGGAAGAGAATGGTTTCTATCAAACTCTTTTTTTTTAACGCGAGCTTTCGAGAATGTATTTTCTCTTCCTCAGGAGAACTACAATTAATAAGATTGAGAACCTTAATACATCCAACGTGGTTTACAAAATTAGCTGTAATGATTGCAATAAATGTTATATTGGCCGAACATGTACAGAATAAAAACAAAGAATTGCTCTACATAAAAGTAATATCAGGACTCAAAAAGAAACATGTGCCGTAACTATACATTTTCTACAAGAGCTACATCAACCAAATTTTAATCAATTTCAAGCGGATAACCAATAATAACTGCGGTTATCATTGTTTCAGCCCTTGGTTACTTATTACCTTTTTGTTCTAGAACGAATAACCGGCCCTCGGCTCTCGTCGCTTGAATGCGGTTTCTGGTTAATTGTCAATATATGTTATATTTAATTTTTTTATGTTTTAGGCAATATATACAAAATTCGATTTGCAAATGTAAATTATTATGCTTCAAGTTCAACTCCATGCATCTCAAAATATTAATGTTTGATGGATTCAATGCAACAATGAACATCTGTTTTTCAGAATGTTCCGCTTGACAAAAAAAAGTTTTTTTTTCTGACAGAAATGATTCGAAGAGAAAATATTACCGAAAAATATACAGGAAGACACTATCCAATAGATTTAAATTCACTTGTATTGATATCGCTGTGGGACCTTAAACACAACTCATAATTTTTTCTAACAGTCGAGAGCTATTAATTGTAACACAAAGCTTTTGCCATTATCCAAGTAAATAAAGAATGTTTTGTTATATTCAAACAATATCAGCAATCTTCAAGAACTTCGTACAATTCTATTTTAAATAATATTAACAAGTCAAATGCGTTATTCCAAACCTAACTTATAGATTTCAATAGATAAGTTCAATTCCTAAATGAATGAAACTAAGCCGATAATTGAAATTGTTGAAATAGTTTTCTCAATATAAATCGTAACGTGGCTAAGCTCACGAATACAAATATCTTCTTCAAGTATGCTCGTCAGTCAACAAATTTTGGAATTTTCCGCGTATAACCCTACTTTTCTAATAACCAGAAGTTTAACCCAGCACTTGAGTCTGGTGATTTGCTGTTCAAATCAATGACGTCGAAGGGCTAGTTCATGACGTCATTACTTTGAACCAAAAATAACCAAAACCGCTTGAATGCAATTGGTTAACCAAAATGATAACGAGTTATCCACCTGAAATTGATTATAGCATTTCAAAATTGGTAATGCAGAAGCTCAGAGTAAGAAATAAACAATGTTTATTTCTTACTCTGAGTGCAGAAGTCAAGAATTCTAGAATTAATGCATAGCTTGGCAACAGTGCGTGGCAGAGTAAATTGTAACAGTAGGTTCGTAGGTTGTACTCCGAGTTAGGTATAGAATCGATACATAAGGGAAAATATAGGTAGTTTCGTTTAAATAAGAAAGTAGATATGCATCGTCATCTTTAAGCTCAACAGATGGGACACAATTCATGTTTATATTCTACATTTCCAGGAAAAAATCGCCAAAAGCGTGGAGGAGAAGATAACGGAGATTAAGGCAAAAAATCAAGAGGACGGTTCGCCATCTAAAAGTAAGAGCGAGAGTAAGGTTGAAAATCAAGTAGGGAGAACTCAAATCTGTCAGATTCGGAGGAGTTATCAGAAAGCAGCTTGTCGCGAACTTGCGGCATAGTTTCAACCACCGAAGGTAAGACAAATAAAAATAATAATTATTGTGTTATTATGTTGATGCACCCCCATCGTATGAAGCATCAATATGGCTTATACTTGATGGGGGCCTTGCTATAGATGCCTCAAGAGACGGCTTGTACTGCTCTGACAGCAGAGTTGCCAGTTCGATTTTTATGTCATCAGTAGTACCTAGTCTAAAATTCAGTAGATTCATTCTATGCTCTACAAATTTCAGGAATGGATAATGAAAATGAAACTTGTGACGTTAAAAAAATGTATTTTTATCGAAAAAAAGTAACCTAGTTTCAACACATAGAGAAAAAATTTGGAAAAAAATATAACCTATTCTTAATTAAAAATACTCATGAATATCACAAAATGTGGTTTAATAATAAGAACTTAACATCAGTAGATCTATATAAAATCAGTAGACTTGGCAACCCTGTCTGACAGCCTCTTTGGCAGCCGTTGTATCGACTGCGTGCTGCAACTTCAGAGAACTAATAAGATGTTGCGACATCTGTGGAGGGAAACGCGAAACCCTGAGGTTCCCACAATATATTTAGTAACCTAAATTAACCAACTGGATTTACGAATCCATTGTTCTTGTTCTTTTATGCTCTTATGTCGGCTGGCGTTAAGGTCACGTCACCCAGTAGAGAAAGTCTGATTTGTGCCCAATACGGTTAGCATAATATGTTCTCGATGGTTTCTGTGGTCGATGCACATAACCTACATCAGAGCTGTGCCGAGCACTGAAGAAAAGTGCTTCGAGCACAAAGCACTAAGCCTATTGAAAAGTGCTCCGGAATCTCGAGCACTAAGCCCTTATTTTTTAAGGAATGCTCGCGATTACTAAGCACTTTTGGAAAGTAATTCGATCACATGAGCACCGAGCACTAAGCACTCTTCAAAATGAAATTTTGATTTCAATGTCTTGATGTTTTATTTCGAGTGTTATCGTATTTTGAACTGGGTAGAATTGTAATTGACAATAGTTTTTTCTCAGCAAGTCAAACCATGGAACTATAATACTAACTGGACGTCGAACTTCCTTACTGTCACGTAGAAAAAAGTGAGGCAAATGGCCGCCATTTGCATTTTGGGGTGAACCACACATTTTGATGTTTTATTGCCATCTGTGCTCGAATTCATAGATTTATAATAGGTCCATGCTCGAATTTTGATTGAAACATAGACGTTCCTTGAAAGAAGTGATTAAAAACGAACTCTATATATTGGTGTTCTGTGAACTCTGACATTTCGGTCTATTAAAATTATAAATATTTCGATTCTTTGATTATTCATTAAACAATATTGGTAATCCTATCATTTTAATTCGTTGAAATAAATAAAATAAAGGAATATTGGTAATTCTAATATTTCAATTCATAGAAAAAGTGATACCTCTCAAATTCACCCCAAACTGCAAATGGCCGCCGTTTGCCTTAAAAATTTTTGACAGGTTCGCCATCTAGTTAGTATTATAAATCTATGAGTCAAACATTGTCGTTCACATACAAACATAAAGTTACCATGACGTCATATGAAAAAAAATTGGAAGAATAGCATAAATGGTCTCGAAACAGAAAATAAAATTCGAAAAGTTGCAGAAAGACAATGACGTCTTGCCAACAAATAATATGAATTTTTTTGTGCCGCAACTAAAAAAAATGCTGTCTGTAATGAAAACACGTTTTCTGAGCTCTTTATGTCATTCAATAAGTGAACAGACTGTAACTTGAATATTCGCATTGCTCCATAGAATTTCCCAAAAAAATTCGCCATACAACATAACAATTTGTTCTCCGTGTCAAAATAATGGAAGCATAAAGAGTTGTTCCATTCCATAACATACAGCGAGGTCGTTTTTTAACACCAGAGTTATAATGAAGGAAAAACTTAACAACTAAGATATCCATAGAGGTTGAACGAAAAAAAATTTATATTTTAAAATTTTGTCTATTCCACTCAGGTGAAAGTTCGTCATTTTCATGTTCCGACAAGTCCATAGGGCTTAGTGCTTGGTAATTTCTGAAAGTGCTCGAGAGCACTGCAATGCTTAGGAGCACTTTTTAGAATTACTAAGCACTAAGCTCTTTCAAAAAATTCGCGAAGCACGAAACACTAAGCACTGGTTCACTCTAGTGCTCGCGAGCATTGTGCTTTCGAGCACAAAAGTGCTTCGAGTGCTTTCACGAGCACTAAGCACAAGACTTCGGCACAGCACTGACCTACATATCTCTGAGTTTTCATTACCGATCTTGTGCAGGTGATATCTCACCTTTCAGAAGCACTGTAAACAGATTCAACCCGTTTCTCGACAACGATAAGGTTTGTTGAGCTCTATTTTGAAGGTGCAACAGCTAGTCTCTCTATTTGTCTTCGACCTGGAGTGTTAATTCAGTAAGAGTATTTCTCCTTCTTTCCCAACTATATCGATCTCAGCCCTAATCAGTATAGGCGTTTTCGGATACTTACTCGGGTTAACTCGATCCCTAACTTTCGCGTTCGTTTACCTAACCCGAACATCCACCCCGTGTTCGGAAAGTACGGTTCTATTAACTCGATCACTGACTCAGGTTGATCTATCGTAACCCTTCACGAGAGCAGCATCGTAGAGTCACCGCATGCGCACTGCAGTTCAATTTTGTATTTGAAGAAGGCGGGAATAAGTCTTCTAATCTTTTCTTAGTAATTTCATATATTAGACCTAAAAATTCTGGAAAGAGAAGAGAATTTGGCTCAGTGTTAAATGTGTGTTTCCATGAGCCGAGAAAACGATGTGAAACAACTTCTTCATAACTTTGTATGCAGATCCTTCTGCGTTAAAGCCTTCTTACTTCTTAACATAGGTACTCAAAGATAACATTGAACATGCGAGGGCACACCAGAAATTATAAGAAAGATTTTACAGAAGTCCATAAATCCAAGCAAAGCTAGAGACAATCAGTGAATAAACTGGAACTGAAAAAATAAATTTTCTATTTCTTTAACACAGGTGTCAAAAATAACATTAAACATGGAAGGACACAACAGAAATTATAAGATATATTTTACAAAAGCCAATAAATGCAAGCAAAGCTAGAGACAATAAACTGGGACTGAAAAAATAAATCCATAAAATATTTGGTTATGTTATTGGTATGACTGTCACTTCAATCCTAAATCTGATGTGTTCGTAAACTTAGAACCGGGTCCGTGATCCGAGTAGATCCGTCACGTAATCCAATGGATCGAGTTATTAACGCCTTATGGGTGATACCCGGCATGAGGTCACGGGTACGGTGAAGGGAATGTTTCTAGAAAAATTTGTTAGGGAATTTTGCTCCTCTTTTTGCTAGAGCGTCAGCTTTTCGTTTCCCACAATATCACCTCCTGTCCGTTCACAATTACGATAGCGATACTGAAAAATCTTAATGAATTAATTAGGTTATAAATAGATAACTGAAAACAGAAGATTGAAAGTGTTGATAAGTATTAGAATTTTTCAATTTATCGGTGTCGGATCAGGATCTCCACAGGAAAAAATATTTAAAAAACATAAAAAGACGTAAACTCAATAGGTAAAATTGCTTTGATCCGTCGAAATACACTGAGCGAAAAGATCGTCATCCAATTGCTCAGAATTTTTTGCCGAACGGTCCAGATGTGTACTCCCCTCAATCTGGGTGTAAACTGTAAAGCCTGGTTCTCAGAGCTTCGTAATGTTGCCAGCGACAACCCCCACTACTCCTCATAACATGAAACAGACTATATTTTCTCTCTCGCTGTCGCAGAAAGACAAGTGTAGTTGATTTATTTCAACTACAAAAGAGGCGTGTCGCGACAGATTTTGACAACCAGAAACCAAAAGGAGGGGGTCAGGGGAAGTTTTGTTGATATCGCTTATTGGTTGAATTTCTGTAGCTGGCGACACTACGAAGCGAGAACAAGGCTTCATGAACGAACGGTTCATAGCGATCCGACCAGGCTCCGTATTCTCGACAAATGATCTTTCTATGCGTATACGAACATTATTGTGCGGTGTGCATTTTTGGAGGTAAAAGGGAGACTCGCGCATGAAGTTCGTATACGCATTGAAAGATCACTTGTCGAGAATACAGCACCAGTCCGATGTAATTGCCGAACGCCCCCTATTTAAGTTCTTTTAAACCCCCGCGCAGGCGCAGAGATGGCAAGCGACGAAGACTCACTCTCTTAAAAAATGAAACTCCTACCAACCTCAAATCTTCACCGAGCACGCCCACAGTCAGGCAAAGGTTCAGGTTACTTAAGTCGTCTAAAAACGGCGTCAGCACATTCAAGGAAGGCACAGTGTCCTTGTCCAACCTGACCAAAATGTACAACGTGAACGTGGACGATGTCAAACAGATGTTGCCGGATCACACTGAAGAAGTGGAGAGCGGGGTGGACGCTTTGGCCGACGTGGACTTGAAAGAAGGTCCAAATAAAGGGACCAAGATGGTGCACAGCAGGTCTTTGGTGCTGAGTTCCTTGGAGAAGAGTATCGATAATATAGAAATCGACGAGGACGGCACTGTCAATATTCAGGAGGTGGCTGGTATGCATTGGAGAGAAGAGGACGAGAATGGTGAGGTTAAGACAGTCTTTGCTCCTACTGGATTCGTGGACTTTAGGTATAGGATACATAAGGAGAACAGCAATTTCTTGTAAGTAGTAATTTATGTTTTTAAAAAGTTTAAGTAGGCAAGATTGTAGATTCTTAAGGGGGTTACATTCCTCTGCGATGTCAAGGTCACAGAAATGTTTTTGCCACTGCGCTATAGCTCGGCATCCATTTCCAGAGCGTAAATGAACACCGGAATCTGATAGGACTTCTTGGAGGCTAGATCCGCGTTTTTCCTGTAAATTTCCTGTCCTAGACATTCTTCGTGTAGGCTATGCCGTTAATAGTGGAAAAATAACATGAGGCAAATGACCACCACGACCACGCTTACTGGACTATATCCTTTTAATGAAATTTTCCATAACCAAATTGCAAAGTGGCTGCCCTATGTCCTCGATAGCCTCACGTATTCCATCTTTGAGGTCTTGAATCGACGCTGGCTATTGGCGTACACCTTTTCTTGCACCTGGAAGGAAGAAGTCGTAAGGTGTTAAATAACGAGATCTCGGTGGCCAATTGTGATCAACTCTTCGAGAGATAACACGATCCGGAACTTTTCCCGCAAAAGATCAATGGTTTCGTTGCTTGTGTGTCACGTAGCGCCTTCTTGTTGAAAGTAAACGTTGTCCAGATCAATACTATTGTAATAACCAACGAGGAAGGGTTTTTCTCAACACTTTCGGCTTTCGGCAGCAATATTCTCGGCTGTTCTTGATCGACGTGCAAGGGTTTTTTTTTCACATCACTAACTTGTCCTAACAGCTCGAATTTTTCCACCAATTTCTTCATTGAGGTCCGACAAGGTGCTTCACGACGACCCAAAAATGTTCGAGTTTTACGAACCATGTCTGCCAAATTTCCACCATTTTTATAATGAATCTTAATATTTCAATGGGTTCCTGAAGCGTGTATCGTTCCATATTTATTAATGGCCTAGTTTCTACTTGTCAAATGTCAAAAAATAACAGCTTCAAACGTGACATTTACCGAAATAGCGGGCTATTCAAAATAATATCTCTTATTGGAAAACTCTTTAGGTACATTTGCCTATACCACAGAAGTGGCGTTTGTATTCGATTATGAAGTTTATTAGGTTGTTTTCATTATTTTTTCTATTGTAGTAACCTATCGGTAAACAATTTTCAACTGTCATCAACAATCTCAGATCTGGAAGGATCAAGTTCTTTCAGAGACAGTCATCTCTTCAGTTTCTGCTTACAATACCAAGTTTGAACATATGTTTCTGAAATAACTGCTCCAATCCCTAAAAAATTTATGTATTAGTGAGAAGGTAATGATATCCTGTTGGATATTTTTACAGATCGAAATTTTTAATAGAAGCAGAAGAAAGAGAATACTTGATGATAAAAGGAATTCAAGATCCACCTACAAATATATTTCAAAATATTGTTGATTTAGCTATTAGGGCCACATGCTCATATACAATGTAGAGGAAGAAAGAAAAAGAGAAGAAAATGATGAGTGCAAAGACAGTAATCCAGTGACATTTTCTCAAAATGTCATGGATAAGAAAAAACATGAAAATTTGGTACCAACAAAAAGAACCATCAAAAATACAAAAAGAAGGTTCATCAGATTCGTTCCCAGAAGAATAATATGTGAAGATCGCCAACATATTTATGATTTCGTACTGCCCTTCCTTCTTTTGTTTATTATCCTATCAATTATAGACCTTCGAAAATGTTGTGGTTTGTAAGTAATGAAAGAGGAAGACCTTCACATGCTTGAAGCATTGTTTGATTCGAAAACAATACAACATTTTGGATATGGCACATTCATTGTATTCTGTCGTCAGTATTAAGTATTTCAGCTTGGTCATTATACACAATATTTTTGAAACATATTTGCAAGAATTGAATCATTTCAACAAGTCTCACTCAGAGATGCTAGGGATAAATATACAGTGTGTTTGGTCATGACTTACCGATAATTTAAGGTCATCAAATATACCTAATATTAGGTATTATTTATCGACAAAAACACACAAACTTGAAAGTTTACCCCCTTAGTTTCGGAGTAGCCCCCATTTTAAATTTACTTTTTTATTTTCGTTGACCCTTCCAAATAATATCGATTTCTTTGGACATAAAGGTCCTACAGATGTGAAAAAAATGTTTTTGAAAGATGACACTACCACCTTTCATTGAAGTGTAACAATATAAAAACATTCAACTTGAAAACGTCACAAAAAATTCTTTAAAAAGTTCATAGTAAAAATATGTACTGATTTTCTTAGTAAATCCGCAATAGTACAAGAACTAGCACATTGAAGTATAATTTTTTTTCAATGATTTAACACGCAAGGATATTAGCTACAAAACATCACCTACATCATTTCTGTAAGTTACATATTTTGAGAGTTATTGCTGTTCGGACATGATCACTATGCGAGCAAAATACATAAGACAGATCGTCATGAAGGCCACTGCCTTTCTACAGAGCAGAGGCGGCCATTTTGAGCAATTTGTATGATTAATTTGTTTGTTTGATCATTGAAAATTATCGAAAGTACAGTACTGAGGTTTTTTTTATTCTATCAATTTTCATAAGGGTCATGTTCCAACAGCAATAACTCTCAAATTATGTAACTTACAGAAATGATGTGAGTGTTATATTTGTAGCTTGTGTCCTTGCGTGTTAAATCATTAGAAATTATACTTCAATGTGCTAGTTCTTGTACTATTGCGGAATTACTAAGAAAATCAGTACATATTTTCACTATGAACTTTTTCAAAGAATTTTTTTATGCCGTTTTCAAGTTGAATGTTTTTATATTGTTATACTTCAATGAAAGGTGGTAGTGTCATCTTTCAAAAAACATTTTTTTCACATCTGTAGGACCTTTATGTCCAAAGAAATCGATATTATTTGGAAGGGTCAACGAAAATAAAAAAGTAAATTTAAAATGGGAGCTACTCCAAAACTAAGGGGGTAAACTTCCAAGTTTGGGTGTTTTTGTCGATAAATAATACCTAATAGGTATATTTGATGACCTTATATTATCGCTAAGTCATGACCAAACACACTGTATAATTTCGAAGCTATATATTTCATAACTCTCATATGGGAACTTATTGTACATCTTGAATACACATTGTCATTTGTATGTACGTCTATTCTATCTCTATGGTACGTCTGAAAATGTTTTAAATGGACATATTTACCTTCCTACAAGACATCTTCTAAGTTTTGCTTTGGCGGACTTATGGGAGCTGATTGTATGTTCACCTGTATTTTAATCGCTTGAGTAAATAGAATGTTGATTTGCAACAACAGTAATTATTTCATTTTTCAGGTTATTCTTGCTGGTATTAACTATTTCAATTGTATACCTTTTGATACAAAGGTATTCTGTATATACAGCTGGAATGATAGCTGGTATTGCCATCACTTGTTTATCATATTATATTATGAATAAAATTTCACCAACAAAAAATGAGAAACGAATAAGTGAAAAAACTCCGAAGGATATCTGGGAAGTACCAGCAATCAAAAATACCAACCAATGTTGAAATATGAGGTAAGCATAATATTAATATAATATAGTCCGTTCACGAAAGTCTCGGCGCATAGTAAACGTTTGTTTATTTATCTGAAGTTGGCAGTATTTGCTGTCATAACGTAAAATAAAGTCAACGTTACCGAATGTACCCGGCCTCGTCCGACGAGCTTCCGAGTTATCCGAGAACTCTATGTTATATTGACAAAATTAAGTATCAATCTTACAAGAAAATAAACAACATAACCTAAAATTTTAATATACACAGCGGAATATGCCAAATTGTCATGGTCAACCGACGGCTCAAACTTTCGTGAACACTTTATCTGATCCTTGTTATTTGCATTACAACTATGTACTTAATGAAATCATAGAATTATTCATAGTGCAATGTGCAACAGTGGAATTTATTTCGTCCAATCAGATGGGTATACATGGTTGTCATAATTCAACAATATCTTTTCATTAAAGTAATAAGAAAAAATTTAAATTCTAGGGTTGGCTGAATGAATATCCAGATCATTATGATCCATCCACATATCACATAAGTTTAACACAACCCGTATATTTGAAACTGGAAGGCAATTGGCTGAGGATAAGTAACACACACCTCGAAAGTACCGAAAAGGGCGATGTGGAATGAAAAAGAAATTAAAAAGAATTTTAAGCATCGTCGGATCTACAATTTGATGGGAGCCAAAGTTTATCTTGTGCCAGTTGGGTTGGCCAAAATCAGGTAAGTTCGAATATCAGACAAAATTTTTCATGATAACAATTTCATTTGCTGAAAGTAATGAATAATTAGTAAATTGTTTTTGATAAATTATACTCTTTGATACTTTTCAGGTAAATATCTAGTTTACCCCGTAGTTACCGATTTTCAAAATATTTGGCATATTGTTTCGTTATGATGTGATGCCACAGTTTCAATTTGAGCACCGGCACATCGATATTTCCCGAGAAAATCGAAAAAGACTTTCTATAAATCATTATTCAAGCGCCACTCTCATAAATACTTGGCACTGTTCCTATCTTACTAACCTAACGAATCGTGGGTCCTCACTTCAATCAGGCTATCCCTCTGGGGAGGACTGTTCCATTGTGCAGGCTGAGCTATTTGCGGTTCTTGCCTGCGCACTAGAAAATATTCGCAGGATATACTCTGGCCAGCACATTTACATATGTTGCGACAGTCAGGGAACTCTGAAATCTCTATCTGATGTTAGGGTTGACTTTCTTTTGGTAGAAGAATGCAGGAAAGCTCTGCGAGGGCTGGGCTCTGATAACTTTTTGAAAGTAATCTGGTGTCCGGCTCATGCGGATATACCTGGTAACGTCAAGGCAGATGAATTGGCTAGGCGGGGAGCCAGATTAGCATTTGTTGGTCCGGAGCCTGCGCTGCCAATCTTCGCACATCTGTCAGAAACTTCTTCAGGAGCTGGCTGAACAGGGAATTTTCCTCGGAATTGAGCGCGGGGGGGGGCCTGAGGTGGTCGAGAATTCTCATTGAGAGACCGTACTCGCGACCTGAGGTCAATAGACTTCTGTTGCTGGAGAGGA
Organism: Propylea japonica; assembly: GCA_013421045.1. Taxonomy (NCBI): domain Eukaryota; kingdom Metazoa; phylum Arthropoda; class Insecta; order Coleoptera; family Coccinellidae; genus Propylea; species Propylea japonica. Next base: position 45,877,922 of record CM024247.1, on the reverse strand, counting down.
AACAACTCGGTCTGGTTACTGGTGCATTGACTGGTCACCTGTTTAACAAACATTGAAGAGAATGGGATTAACGAGCTGCTCCCTATGCCGGTGGTGCAGGAGTACTGATGAAACGGTTGAGCATATTTTGTTCAACTGTGGTAACTTAACTGAGTTAAGGATAACACACCTAGGTAATCCAACACCTACTATTCCTATGGTGAGAGGGACCACTCCAGGCTGACTCGCGACATTTCTGTCTTTGTGTCTGAGGAGCTGAATCTCTATAGAACGATGCGGGTGAACAATGGGCCACTAGGTCTCAGTTCGGCCGGAAGGCCCCGCGCGAAGAAGAAGAACCTAACTCAACTTAACCTATTATCTTAGGTTAGGTCAGTTAAGATAGGATCAGTGCCAAGTGTTTATAAGAGTTGTTGCTGTTCCTATCTTAGCTAACCTAACTCAAGCTAACCTATTAGCTTGGTTAGGTTAGGTTAGGTAAGATAGGAACAGTGCCAAGTATTTATAAGATTGGGGAATCACCAAAAAACACTTATTTTTCACTGAAAAAACAAAGGTCTGGCTCGTATTAAGACAAATGACACCTGAATTATGAACGATTTATAGAATTTCTTTTTCGATTTTCTCGAGAAATATTGATCTGCCGGTGCTCAAATTGAAACTGTGGCATCATAACGAAACAATATGCCAAATATTTTGAAAATCGGTAACTAGGCGGTAAACTAGATATTTACCCACCCTTTTCCATTTAATATTTATTTCAGACATTGGAGCAAGAAGTACCCGATCTGCATTTCTATTTCGAAAGATCAGTTCGAATTCGAGGACGATCTTGCTTCCAAGGATACTGACGATGAAAAAGATAGTCCACCACTGCCGAAAAAAGTATCTACTTTTGGCTTTAAAAAGAGAACGTCCACCATATCTTCGGTAAGGGTTCAACTAGATGAGTATCTACAAAAATGAACATTCCAACCTTGGTTTTCAGCCTCAAAGATTCAGTAAATTGTTTGCGGAGCAAGATAACTTTTATACGGATTTGGATTCCAGGTCTGATACTTCATCTCCTATACATGTAAGTTGAAAAAAGATGACCCAAAAATGAATTTTTGATTGTTTAATCTGATGTAGGAAGAAGAGAAACTCATCACTGAAGAGGTAGAAAAAAACATAGAACTGGAGGAGGAAAATGACAATCAAAGCAACTTAGACGACAGTTGGTCAAACTGTACATTAGATGTAAGTTTTTATGTATAGTCCGATCACGAAAGTTTGCGCATATAGTAGGCGTTTCTTTATTTATCTGAAGTTGGCAGTATTTGCTGTCATAAGGTAAAATAAAGTCAACGTTGCCGAATGTACCCGGCCTCATCCGACGAGCTTGCGAGTTATCAGAGAACTCTATGCAATGTTGACAACAATCAATGCGTATCAATCTGACCAGAAAATGAAGAACATAACCTAAAACGATAATATACACAGTGGAATATGCCAAATTTCCATGGCCAACCGACGGCTCAACTTTTCGTGAACGGAGTATATTTCTTGATTGATTTATACCTCAATTGAAATCGAACCTATCAGCAAAGATCTAAGATATTATCTTGTTTTATTTTATCACGAGCTGCCAACATTGAAATATTTTTGTAGGAGAGTCCCACGGAAACGAAAATCTACTTATTCGGTAGAACTGACAGAGAGAAGGAAGACTGGTTCAGAAGATTGTGCATGGCTACTCATCACCAATCGTCGAACATTTCTATAGAGAATGGGGAGGAAATGAAAAAGGCAGCTTCAGTAGAGTCGATACTGAAAGAAAGTGAATACAGCTTGTACATGTCTTCAATACTGAAGGTACTGGAATCTCTAGAAAATTTTGAAATATGTCCAAAGTCCTTTCTCAGGAAGAGCAATCCTTAATTTACAACAATCTTGAAAGTATTGTCTCAAATTTACAGATTCAATCAAATGTCCAAAGACTAAACTGTGTTGAGTGTAAGCAGTTATTTTTTTAGGTTAGGTTATGATCCACACTTTTGACACTTATGGCACGAATTTTCACATCTTGGTTTATTACCCTTCTACAAAAACTGGTGTTCATAAAGTCGGAATGAATATTTAACCGAAAAAAATAATCATCAACTAGAACATAATACAGTGGAAATTCCTTATAACGAAATCGCTAAATCCGCAACAAGAATTCGTTATATAGAAATTTCGTTGTACAGATAATTTGTTTCTACAGTCGGCAATGTCGCGATTGACTTCACTGAGAAATTTAAGTTTATCATTCAAACTTAAGCACTTCCTTTTAGACATTTTCGCACAACTTTCACACTAGCGTAATGGTTAGATTGAAACCAAACAGCCGGGGGTGTATTTAAAACTGTTTCAGAAGGATCTCTCTGCCCGCCGTAATGATTTAGTTCAAGGTTGGGATTTATTACGTACGCCCGGAAAAATTTTGGAAAAAATCCACCCTTATACTTTCTTACCAATACCCATTCATAGAGTGATGTTCTTTGAATATTTCGTTATAGATAGAATTCACTTCGTTTTAGAGGGTATTTTTAACATGAAAGTATTCAAGGTGCAATGCCTTGTATGAAATTCGTTATACAGAGAAATTCGTTATCTAGACGTTCGTTATAGGGAAGTTCCACTTTAGTTTAATTTTGGACTGAAAATTTTCCCAACTTAAGGTTGATTTAATCCTTCAGGCATTCAAGAAGAGGACGAAAGTGTGTCTATATTTTCCAACAACATGATAGATGTGGAAAATGTATCGTGGGTGAATGTATTCTTAGGAAGAATTCTTTTCGACTGCATGTGCGATGAAGTCTTTACGTCCAAACTAAAGGAAAGAATCCAAAGAAAACTTGCAGCGATTAAGCTACCCTACTTCATCGAAGAACTGTCAATAACCGAACTGAACATGGTAAAACGGTGCCATTATTTAAGAAGATCGGTAAAACCAGTGATTGATGACAGAGGTCTTTGGGTTGATATGAACATGATATACGAAGGACTAGCTGTGCTGACCTTAACGACCAAATTGAATCTTATGAAGTTGAAGCAACCACCAACGGGAGGTAGGATTTTAAATTCCAATCATTCTACAATTGCTGATCAATATTTTTTTCAGCCGAAAGAGAGATTCAGGGTAAATCTGCGATTTACAACTCTGACGTCGATGATCAGCCGAAAGTAGTTCAGATGATGACAGTATCATATTTCCTAATGTTCCGGACCAACAGGCACCTCCTCTGGTCCTGTGGCACCTGTCAATAAGAGCAAAAAGCTGATGAAAATGGTAATAAGATCACAGAGTCCAAATTCTTTCAAGCAGCTACAGATATGAAAATATAAAGAGGGCAATGGAAGGTTAGAGTTGTTTAGATTCTAGTGATGACTTTGGAGGTTATGTTTTTTTGACAGTTGACTTATGTTTTTTTGGTTCAGGCGTCTCGAAACCAGAATTGAGACTGAAAGTTGAGGTTAGGGCGTTAGAAGGCACGTTTGTCTTGAACATTCCACTCCACCTTCTGATAGGGTCTGGATAGGTTTTCGACCTTTACCGGAACTATCTTTATCTGCACATCCTATTGTTGGCGAGAGAAACATTTCGTTATTGCATGTAACAAGTTTAATAGAAAAGAAACTGATTCAGGAGTTTCAGGTGAGGAATTAGTGTAATACACTGCGCAAAAAAAGTAACGCACATTCTGAAAATATCAATTTCAATGAAAGTTAACTCTACATTGATTTTATAACTTATTTTTTGTTCTCTCGAAAAGGTTTTGAATGAAACAAGACACATTAAATGGAAGAAAAATTCAGAATTTCACCGAATCTTATATGAAAGAAGATAAATCAACAATTTTCAAAATACTGGAATGCTGATAAGTGATTCAATACTGGTATTTCCACCACCCTTGCGTTAATTACAGCTTGGCAACGACGGTTCATACTCAAAATGAGTGATCTTAAAATGTTGCCAGATTTCTCTGAGTTGGATTCCTAAGTCATTAAGAGTAGCTTCTAGGTAGAAGTTACTCTTAAGAGGTCTTCAAGGTACTCCTCTGAACCTGAAATTTTCACCTATGTATGGGGCAAATGGGAAAGGTAGATCACAATGGTAGAGGAGAATCTAGACTCATCTGTGAAGAGAACTCTTTCCCAGTTAGCCTCTTCCCAATGGATATGCTCTCTCGCAAAATCCAAACGCGCCCTACGATGGACTGCGGTAAGAGCTGGGCCTCTTGCCGCGACACCAGGCCTAAAAGCATATTCTCTGAGGCGATTTCTTATTGTCTGAGGGCTAATTTGCACCCCATGAGTTTCCTCAAGCTGATTTTGAAGGAGGCGAGCGGTTGCAAACCGTTGTCTCAAGGAAGAAACTCTCTCAAGTAACGTTCTTGAATGGTAGTTGTGTTAACCCGTGGTCTACCCTGTCCTGATCTTTGGACATTCATCTGTCTCCCTGAATCGCTGCAACATTCTGGACCACTTCTATGGGAAACTCCAAACCTTTCTGCAATTCTTGTGTATGTCTACCCTTCTTCTCTCCAAAACTATCACTTGGGCACATTCCTCTTGGGTCAAATTGCGTGTTTCGCGTTGCATACCGATCGAGTGTAGAAAAATCAACGAAAGAATAACATTGATCACTAGAATTGATCGAGAACAACTTATTTCAGAATGGAGCCAATACATTCAAAATCTGATAATCTCATCTTTTTTTATCCTGCTGGGAAAAAACATCTGTATTGGAGAAAACGTTGAAAGTGTATAACATATGCATGCATAATTGTGATGAAAATAATTATCATTGAGAACACCTCAGTTGTAGAATAAATTTGATATTTCCATAATGTGAGTTAATTTTTTTGCGCAGTGTAGTTGAAAGTGTAATGAAATACTCTGTGCAAAAAAAGTATGAATATTATTGACATTGGTAATGTGTTTTTAGAACTATTAGTGATACCCAACATGGAAGACGTGATCATTCCAGTGATGATGTCAAAGCTCCCACTGAAGCATTTCGATGTTATTTATGTTCTGTGTGATAATATCAGGGTATTCTATACTCTGTTAAGTGTTTATTTGTCCTTCAAAACGCCAGGTTAAATATTGGTAGTAAGTTTAAAAGTGAAGATACCGTTTCAACTTAGTTTAATGGGTATACCCGAAGTTCCAAAATGGTTATTATACTTATACATCATCCAGTACCAAATATTAGAATGTTTACCATTGAAGCATGCTAAGTGTAACTTGAAACAAGTCTATTTGTAAAAAAAATCATTCCAGCATCATGTGACTGTGTCTTTTGTTGTTGTTATATGACCGTTGACATTCATTGATTTTTTTTGACAATAAAAAATTCAGGCTTTTTGGAAACACAATACAATTGTTGAAAGTATGAGTTTTTTTTGTTAAGGAATAGATTGGTTCTTTGCCATGGACGACCTTTAACTTACAACGTGAAACTTATTCTCTTTTTTCTCAATATTAACTTTTTACTTATAATGAAAACATCGAAGGTCAAATTAATTCAATCATTTATTCATTTCCAACAGACGCCAATATTTCATTGGATTTTCTGCTGGTGTATACGCTTGAAACTTCGAATTTAAGGTTATGTTAAAACAAAAGAGATTAGGTTGTCCTTCAGAAAGACTTCGTCCTATTTTCACTTTATACTTGTGTGGTCATACTGAAAAGTACTTACAATTCCTTCAAAATTTTGTGATAAATACTACCTGTATCTATAATGTGTATTTTCTTACGAAAAACTAGTTAATTGTTGAAATATTTGAGTAATTTAAATGGAGAAGCTTTTTGAATTCTTCAGCAAAAAATTGCCAGTTTGCCCTTAGCATTCATAAAGTGATCCAAGCTGTGTTCCTTGTGATTTGTAAAAAAATGTTGCAATGTGATTATTTTATTGGAATTTTTCCGCTTCTTTAAAATTTTTTTTATTGTTACGTTGGGGTTTTTATGTTTTGTTGCACTGGGCTTCCAATGCAGTTTATAAGTCACATTAAATTTATGTCAGCACTATATTTTCACCAATTTTTATCCAAAGATGGTTAAAGTTTTTTTATTATAATTTTGTTTACACTTAAGTATGAAATATTGTTACTTTATTTTTGAGGAATTTATTAAATATTTGTCTTTGTAAAAGATGTTTGATTTCGTAGACCACAATTTATTGTTAAGAAGCCCAAAATCCGGTTCATTTACTAAGAAAAGAATATGGCTGTATCACAATGTACAGTTTGACCAGGCATGGATGGTAGCCCTACACCAAGAGTTTATGTCAAACCACCAGGTGGCGCAACGTACTTCTTTTGAATCGTTTACAGAGTGATAGAAAAAAACACAAAATAAAAATGTATAAAGTCTATTATCATTTCACCATTGCAAAAAACAATGTCTTTACAAAATTGGGCTAAATAAAATTATTGAATAAAAGTAATAATCTACAAATATTTACAGAATAGGAGTTTCATTTTTCAGTCTCACTTCCTCTGTTGAGCAACTTTTGTTATGGTATCAATTATCTGTTTCCTTACTTTTAGGTCTTCTAAAGCCTCGTGCAGCTCTTCATTTTTACTCTCCAGCAGTTCATTCTTCTGCATCAACTGTTGTTCCAAATCTCGTATTTGCTAAAAAAACAAACAAAATGAGCGTTGTACAAATGAATTGAAACAACTTCTTACCATTTTCAAATCTTCAATTTGAGAAGTAGATTTTTTCAAAGCTTCCTCTTTCTTGAGCAGATTCTTCTCTAATCTTGAACAATTTTCTTCTAATTTAGACACAAGATGTTTCAGTTTTGTCTGCTGCTCCTCTAGTTGATCCTTTGAAGCAACTACTTCTTGTAGTTTTTTCGTTGTATCATCTAAATCATCCTGCAATTTAGCTGTTTTCTTTTCTTCATTTGTTAGTTTGCTTTGAACCATTCGGCATCTTCCTTTTTCTGCTTCAAACGAATTCGTTCTGAGCTAAAATGTAAGTTCCAGTTGGTTTTTTATGTATATATGTTGTTTTCATGAAATAATCATAATTATTTTTATTTCACAAAAATATTTTTACTCACCTGAACAGCTTCTTCCAGTTGTTTCTTCACTTTGCTCAATTCTTCGTGCCTTTGCTGCGTATGGAACAGCAGCTGATGCAACCTGTTCATCTCAGCCGTTAACTGGGCTGTTCTGTGCTGCAAATGTGTGCATCTTTCGGATGCGGCTTCAACACTGGCCATAGCTGCACGCTCTGCATGCCCCATTGATGCCAGTTTGTACTCGTAAAGTTCCATCACGTCTGACGTCGAGATATCCACAAAATTTCTGTTGGCTATCACGTCCTTAAAATAAAAGAATGCGCATTTCTAGTATGTTGAAAGTTATGTGACAGCATGAACATTAGTGTTAAATATATGCCTATCCAATTATTATACTGGCGACCGTAAAGATACAGACATGTAGTTGTCTCAAATGTACATACTTTGTAAACTTCAAGGACGTAACACGTTTCGTTCGAGAGTAATAGCGACCAGAAATTTATCGATTTATGTACAGACAAAATATATTTCTTTTAAATTTCTAATTGCACGTTCCCTACGATTTTTTGCAGAAGTTTGCGCGTCATTAGCCCCCTTTATATCCAATTTCGAAATGATCAGTTGTGTGATTTCGGAAATATCAGGAACATAATAAAAAATTTCAAATGTCATTAACTCGACCGATTTTGCGAGTTGACGAACTCAACCGCGGTATTCGGAACCCAAACCAACTCTCAATATTTCAGAATCTTACTTAATCATTTGAAGAGTTATTGTGTTCACTGCCAGACAGAAATTTCATTGACCACAGATTCTTCATCAGTGAGTCAAACCGAGTCGTTTTTGATCACTCCCGGCGCCCAGAATGAAAAAATAGACATTTGGGCAAAATAATACAACGCTGTTTACCTAGGAAAAAGAGCGCAAAAAGAAAAGTGAACAAGACATGAAAGAAAGGGAAATTTTGTTAGAAAGTATAGTCCGTTCACGAAAGTTTGAGCCGTCGGTTGGCCATGGAAATTGGCATATTCCACTGTGTATATTGAAATTTTAGGTTATGTTGTTTATTTTCTTGTCAGATTCATACTCATTGTTGTAAATATTGCATAGAGTTCTCTGATAACTCCTAAGCTCATCGGACAAGGCCGGGTACATTCGGCAAAGTTGACCTTATTTTACGTTATGGCAGCAAATACTGCCAACTTCAGATAAATAAACAAGCGCCTACTATGCGCTCAAACTTTCGTGAACGGACTATACATCCTTTACCAAAATTCACTTGATCAAAAAGGTTATCAACTGCCAAAATAAAAGCTCTTCATATTTATGTTTTGAACTGCGATTTAAACCGCCAATAAGAATATCCCTGAAAAAACCATTTGCCTTCGAGACTCACCTTGAGTTTGGTCATGAGACTGTCCAACTTCTCAACCTGAGTAACCGACAAAACTGGAGTGGATATCTCGTTTATGACGTGGTTGTTTTTCGCTGGAGGCGGTGAGGTTAAAGACACCATATTCTGCATTGAGCTCATCGCTTCGGCTACAGCATCTTTTGGAAAGCTCGGCAGACTGGCCATTTCCAATATTAAAGACTTCACCTCCTTCGAACCGCTATACAAAGCTTGCGAAATAACAAAATGTATTTGCCTGTGAAAAAAATACATAATCTTTAGTTTTCCCCCAATCGGATTCGCAGCGACTACAAAACTTTGCTGCAATAAGTTTTCTCGAATGGATACCCAGTTCACATTGTTCTTCGCCAACTCATCTACTAAAGCCACAGCATGAGTATACAAATTGACTGCTCTTCCGAACATGTGTTTAAATCGTTAGCTCTTAACCGTGGAGAATCGTCTCCCAGAAGTGGATAAAACACTTTCCATATTGTCTCCTCTTTCATTTCAATCATGATTCTACAAAATGAATGAAATCCTATAAATGGTGATAAAAGCAATTCACAATATCAGAAGTATTCAATAAAATAGGAAATGAATACAGTGGAACTTCCATATAACGAAATCGCTAAATCCTCAAAAAAATTTCGTTATACAGGAGTTTTTTTTATATTATCAAGTATAGAAACAAGCAATTGCATTTTTTAATATGAATTCATATACATACTCAAAGTGTGTGAGTGCATTTCTAATAGCTTATAGGCATTTTATGTAGGTACGTATACAATACATACTCGTAGCTTATTCACGATTTTTTGGGCAAATAATTCGTAATTTTTGTCAGAGTATTACAATTGAAAAACATTTTATTTTCATAAAGAAACTACTCGTTTTCTCAAAGATTCAAAAATATTTTCTGGAACCTCTTCAATGGTCCGGAAAGCGAGAATAAAGCCTGGTGTTCAGAGCTTCGACGTGAAGCTCGCGAAAGTTATTCCACCAATCAGAGAATATCAACAAAACTTTCCCTGACCCCCTCCTTTTGGTTTCTGGTTGTCAAAATCTGTAGCGACACGCCTCTTTAGTAGTTGAAATAAACCAACTTCACTTGTATTTCTGCAACAGCAAGGGAGAAAATAGGAGTAGTGGGGATTGTCGCTGGCTTCACGTCGTCGAAGCTGAGAACCAGGCTTAAAACGTTTTAAAGGCTTGAATTGAAGTACTACTTCACGATTTGGTTTTTCAGCCAGTTGCCCCTCCAAATCATGTCGGTATCATCACTGCTATCATAGTGATCACGAACACCGCATTTGACACTGTTTAACATGTCTTTTTCAGTTGGAAGTTCATTTGTTACAATATTAACATCGACATTAACCAAGTCATTTGAAGTAACCGTCATTATAAACATTTCCAGCTGAATCCAATGTTTCGGAAGGATCTATCCGCCCGCCGTAATAGTTTAGACTTTAGGTTATGGTCGGGATGTATTACCTACGTCCGGCAGAATTAGGGAAAAAACCTACACTTATACCTTTTAACCAATACCCATTCAAAGAGTGATGTTCTTGTTCTTGGAATATTTCGTCATAGAGAGAATTTACTTCGTTTTAAAGGGTGTTTTCAACATGGAATTTGGATTCAAGGTGCACTGTCTTGAACGAAATTCGTTATACAGACGTTCGCTATAGGAAAGTTCCACTGTAGGAGAATGAATATAGGTGAAACAAAGAAAGAACCCTGGGGACACCCAAAATTTTAGAATGAAGTGTTATATAGAAGAAAAAACTCACTTAGGTCTCAAATGGTCCACTTTCATGAGAACCCTGAGTAACTCCAGTAGGGCTCCAATTTCCTTATTGTGTTCTGAATGAGTAGGAATATCCTCTTGACTTCCAGACTCGAGCGACATCAGAAATACTGGCAAACTGATCCCGATAGGTTTTAAAAATCAGCTCCTTCGAGAGGAGTTCTGATAGCTATTGTTTTCAAAATTGCTATAGATTGTGGTGAAACGATGTCACTCTGAATCCAATCTAGACTCATTTGTATGAATTTCGGATAAAACTGTTTGAGACACTGCATATTCGCTTCGACTAGATGATGGATGAACTGAAATAGCAACGCTATGCATTCTCAAATTATAAATGTCGCCTTGACCTTCTTCTGAGTTTGTGGCAGCTACCGTTCTCTCTAGAAGCTGTTCGAATTACATGGTGTATCAGTAAAATAGATTTAAACATATTATCATACAACAAATTTCATCAGAAATATTATTTGACTTACAGCAAGAAGGTCCTGGACTTCCCTTTCATATATTTCTGTCAGTTCTTGACTTTGTTCATCCGGATTCTGTTTTTTCACATCTATATAAAACTCGACGAGTTGCCGAAGTAGTATATGATCACGCGATTCAAAGGCTTTCTTCATTGATATGAAAGTTATGCTGACTAATTTGAGCAAATTCTTAGCAGGTCCCATTTCATTCATGTGATCACAGATTATTAAGAGTTTACAGGCATGAGCTTCAACTATTGGACCCTGAGAAAATGAAATCGTTCCGATTCATTCAAGTAGGTAATGGAAAATATTGGTAATGTCAAGCCTACCTTCATTGTTAGACATGTCCTCACTAATTTCTTCATATCCACATTTGAGGTAAGTGTATAAATTGCTGGTAAATTTTTATAACACAAATTCACAAGAACACCGAGAGAAAGGGCTACGATATCCTCATCCTGATTTTCAACCCACTTGGCCAAAGTTGTCATTAGATGTGGTAAATGGGGAATTTGCCACGATATTTTTATACCGCATGTGAGATCCTAGAAAATGTATTAGTTTCAACGTTAAATTTGTACACATTAACAATTTTTATACCTGCATCAGTTTCAGTAATCTTAATTTCTTGTCAGTAGTGATTTGATCTCCTAATATTCTGGAAAGAGAAGGTAGAAACTGATATGTATTGATTAAAGCTATCCTAGCTGCAGAATTCCTGCAAGCATTACTCAAAACGTCGACACAATGCCATGTGAATTGAGATCTCGGTTCTATTTTGCCCATAAGTTCATATAAACTGACGAAAAATTCGGAAGCTATATTTGTGTGAGGATCGAATATGCTCAAGTCTATGGTAACACTGAGTGCCTGGAAAATTGTTATTAGCGACTTTTTTCCAATCTTGTTAGAATATATATCTTACTTGTAAATATCTGTTAACCAAACTACCTATTTCTTCCGTACTATTCTGCAAATATTCCTTGATAGCAATTACTAATTTTTTCATTTTATAATACTTAGATTCGGGTCCACTATTTGTGCTCAATACCGAAGAATTTCTGGAGGTAACACTAGCCCTTGAACGAACGTCGGACATCTTCCTAGCGTGTCTTCCTCTGAAATATTTTGCCTCTGGGCCACCAAATCCATCTATTTCTGAATGCAAAGAACTCATCGTAATTTCTCTTTCAATTCCTAATATTTGAAATTAGACTTTTGCAACGGTTTTCACAACAGTCAGATTTGAAAAGTGATCAACAAATATCACAACTTTCTCGTATTATTTTGTATGAATAACTTCGTGGGGAACGTTCAAGACACTGATTAATTTTGTTTACCGAAATCTTGCGGTATATTGGAGTTTCAAAAATGTTTTTTTCGATAATTTTAAATTAAACGTCAAGTGTGTAATGCTTACAGACATTTTTGTATGGTATCATAATTATTTACTGTTTACTCGATTATCTTCCTCTAATGCACTGAATTACATCTAGTTGTCTCTTTTTCACACTGGCGACGTACGTCGTTAGTTGTTTATAAATTTGACTTTGCAACTAAGGATAGAAGACATGCGCAAGCATAGACGAATTTCATTATTTTCGTTTAAATTGATTTTTAATTTTGCGTTCGTGTTTGAACAATGATAAATTATTAAATGCTGTTATGGCAGAAAAACGAATTTTTAAAATAATTATTTTAGAGAAATGACAATCGAATAGCATTGTAAAGTTTTCTTTGAGAAAATTCGTACTCTCGTATTGATCAACTTAAAATATTCTTATTCTCTGCTTCAACAGTTCGGTTTTCAATTGAACCAAAGATTATATAGTATAAAGATCGGAAACGACACGACTACAGTTTATGAGCGCCATCTCTGGGTCAAATGTGAACTAATATCACTACAGAGGGGTTAAAATTCTGGTTCTATGATTATAAGTTCGAAATCAATATACATGGGAAATGTCATTGATATAAAAAGTGCCAATCAATTCGTTTGCACAAATTATTTTCACTTCGATGGCTTTTGCCGTTAGTGTCGTCTCGAAAAAGTGGAAAAAGATTAGTTTGTACCCTTCGCCTTCAGTAATGCAGATTACGAACGAGATAGTGAAACTGGATGATCAACTGGTGTTTTATGGATGTACGCAGGTGAAGCTATATCTTGGCTTGATCAACGTCAAACATCTGTTGCTATTTCCACGATACAGGCAGAAATAGTGGCTGATGTGAAGCTGCACGGAAAATGAAATGGTTAAAGTGACTATTCAGGAAAAGTTTCCGTCAATTCGAACAGTGATGGTGGACAACGAAGCTGCAATCGAACTGAGCCAGAAACTGGAAATTCACAGACGCAATAAGTATATTCATATTCAATCCATGCATAAATCTCACAATAATACCCTAAAATTCCTGTCATATCTTCTATAAATGCACAATAAAAATATTACACATGAAATACTGAATTTTATTGAGAATAATGGATTTAAAATATAAAAATGAAACATCCTGAAGGGAATACGAATTTCGCATCAATTCTTATTACAGTTTTCTTTATATGATTTCTAATCCAAATTACAGATTTTATATAAAAATTGATCTTCAGTGCCATCTCTGGGTCAAATGTGAACTAAAAAAATGTAGTCGTTTTTTAGTACTAGGATGTAGGGCCGTTTCCTATCTTTCTATACTCTATAATCTATACTCTATAATCTATGAATTGAACGTTATATGAAAGAGGAGAATAAATGATTATTCTGTGGTGAGCTTTTTCGTTTTTCAGGAAATCTATTTGATTCATAAAAAATCCATATATTTATATTACGCAAGCGCTTTTCTTATAGAATAGGGTGAGTTTACAATAAAACATGAGTTTTTGGAAAAGCGGCAACTGGAAGTTGCAATATTGTAGTAACTTTGCACATTTTTCCCGAAAACATTGTAACTGAAAAGTTTCAAGATCAATGTGATGAAAATATGATTTGGTACAATATCCTTTACAGGTATGAACGATGAGGTTGTTTTAAATTTAATTTAATAACCGCGAAAAAAAGACATTTTTCATGACAACTTTTGGTCAACCCTTCATCAATAATGTTTGTAATGAAAAGGTGATAAGCTCATAGGAGGAAGCAATTTTATTACAATTTTAATAAGTAATGAGTATCTCTGAGCTGCATAAATGATTAGATCAACATGATCTTCAGTTGCGGCATCTCGTAGTTATCAATTCTGCCCCTACGGGAACGGGAATCAGTTTTGTATCACTATCATTGGCCAGTTCTAATTTGTGGCCTAGGCTAGGACGGTGTCGGCCAGCAACGCGATAGATTTTGACAGTTGGATCGCGGCGTTTGTTTGTGTTGTTGTTCGGGGAATCACATGGACTATCCAATCCAAACAACAACAAACTGACAACTTGCAACAGATCATTAAGTGAGTAGAATATGAAACAACGTTGTAATTGTCGCTCTTATGAATCCTTAAGAGTTTTCCGTTCGGATTTGGATGAATTGGATCACCGGTGACCTTTTAATTCCCTTTATTCATCGAGTTTTCATGAAAAGTTCTATGATCGAAACGGAAGAGGTCACAGATATTTGTGTTTGGGAATGCGATGTGATTTTTGGATGGTTTTCTTCTCCTTTTAGATGGAAACTGAAATAAAATTATTATTGGTTCCGACTTATGCATTTTCCCATATTTATGTGGGAATTACTGCAATTCTTTCAGCTTTTATCTCGATTGCAACTGACCGGTCTTTTCTATTTATTTCGTACAATCCTGAATGCGATGTGCGGTCTTTCCTGTTTAGGCCTTAAGAGGTTAATGACACTGCAACTAACGAGCGCTCTGTGGTCAAAAGCATACTTAACTCAATTAGCAGTACTTTAGGATTATTGCTGGAAGCTTGAACCAGTGGGGATTTGCTTTTCCCTACGATATAATAATATTCAAGTCTGAATAAAGCTGTATAGTGTTTCTGAGCGAAATGACTAGATTAGACTTAGCTGGATATTCCTTCTTTTGAGTTTTCGCTGCATAAAGTGAATACATTCTATTCATTTTATATTTTACGTTTCCATTTCTTTGTGCTTGTGGTTTATTTTATTATACAGTTTCGTCGACTGAAAGTTTTTGTGTTGTTGTTGAAGTAGTCTGAGTATCTAATTATAAATCTTAGTATAAATGTATAAATGGGTGTTTTAATGAGAGCGCAATATTTCAGTGTTCAATAAAACATGTTGTTCTATAGCAAAGTAATTTCAGTAACGATATTACTTATTGAATATATACTCCATTCACATATTTTTAAGCGCAAAGTAGGCGTTTGTTTATTTATCTGAGATTGGCAGTATTTGCTGTCATAACGATGAACAAAGTCAACGTTGCCGAATGTACCCGGCCTTGTCTGACGAGCTTCCGAGTTATCAGAGAACTCTATGCAATATTGACAACATCGCGTATCAATCTGAGAAGAAAATGAACAACATAACCTGAAATTTTAATATACACAGTGGAATATACCAAATTGTCATGGCCAACCGACAGCTCAAAGTTCCGTATATTATTGATACGGCGGCTAATTCACGCTTTTAATGCTTTTATGGTTGCAGGCTCATTGGTAAAATATGTGACTTCAGATAGTCCAAAGACGTTGAATCTCAAGAGCGTGGAGGCTTATTCTGGTCACCAAATCGAAAAATGACAAGACTAGGAGCAAACTTGTGCAAAATCGTCAAAGTTTCACTAGCTGACTAGCTATATGACATGTCCTGCTGAAACCACATGTCGTCAATGTAGCACAAGAATAATGCACACCATACAGTGACCCGTTGCGGATGCATGGCTTTGTTATGAATGATTAATGGATTTTGAGATGCGAAAGTTTACCCATCGAGGTGAAAATGGTCTTTATCACTGAAAATGATTTGGTTTCTGAACCAGCAGGTTGTCTAAGGATCCAATTGATGAAAACTTTTCGTTGTTTATAGTCTACTGACAGGACAGAGGTTGCTGAGTCAGTTAGATTTTGCGGGCAACTATCACGGACCAGGCCATGCAGGAAACCCTGGAATCACACTGTCAAGGGTCTCTGTTGACCAGGGAGTGCCGTAACACCATAAAGCAAATGGTATAAAGCAATATACTACAATGGGTGCCAGGGCATTTTGGTATTGAAGGAAAAGAAGAGAACTAGCAAAGAGACCAAGGAGTGCATCAAGGTTAACACTTGCTGGAACAATTCATTTGGGGAAACCGGTTTTGGATACCCAAGAGGTAACTGCCAAGGCTTCTAAGAAGTTTGTCGGTTTTATCAACGCCATTGACAACCTCCTTTGGTTTTCATGAATGAGTAGGATAGCGAACGAAAGATCGCAGTCCCCTGGAAGGCGCGTACCTATCCATAACGACCTTAGTTCTTATAAGAATAACAATAGGGAAAGGAGGAGGTCGACGATATCACCCAGAAAGGACCATCGACTTTTTTGAAGGACCAGAAACCCTTGTGTTGCGTAGGGAAAAACATCTACAAACAGGAATTCACAAGAAGGCACTCTGACAGAGCCTCAAAGTAAGAAATAAACATAGAGATGCCCTTACGCGTGAATAGTACTGCATTGAAATCAATCAACCATTAGAGTTAAATGGACAGCATTTCACTGCCACACTGGGATGAAGTAACAATGGTTATATTTGCATTTCTCCAATTCCTGAATATAATACAACATTTTCGTAATTTGCCCTAGCTATAATTACCGGAATAGCCTTAAGCAACAATAAGCTGCCGCCAAATCATTGAAATAATTCAGTTTATGAACGTCACTAACAGACAACTTTGCCAAACTGAAGGAATTATCTGTAACAGAAGCAAGACGTTAGTTTAGGGGAGCGGTAAACCAATTACGTCGAACCTGGATAAGGGAGAGTTAAAGGGACCGCAATGTTTTTGTCGCTTATGGAGGTTTTTCACTAACCCGAGTTTCTAGCTTATGAAGGTTCCGAAATTATCATTATCACTCATAGAGGTCGAATAAAAAACGTAACACATGTATACAGGGTGTTTCATCATAAACTGGACAAACATATACATATTCGTGTAGGGGACACCGGGAGAATCATTTTTGCCTTATACAATATATCCCGTTTTCGAAGCATAAGCGAGATACAGGGTGTTAAACGTCATTTTTGAGCAAGATTCTTATGAGTGTGGTCTGTTATGTAAAGTACTTAAAGTAACGGTTTTTGGTCAAATCTCAGTATTTTTGCGACCTCTATTCAGAAAAGTTGACGAACTCCAAAAAAAAATTCACAAAATGGCGGAAAACCTGCAATGTTCGAAACTTTTTTTTTCGGTTGTCAAATTGAATTTTATTTCTGAATGAGCAGCATTTTCTGAGAATCTCTGTGAAAATTTTTTTTCAAAAATCGATCACAAATTTTTTTTACATGTCTACAGCGATAAAAAAAAATTCACCCGAAATGGATGAAATTTTGTGCAATTGTACTCCTTAAATTATCAATCACGAATATGAAAACAAAATTGTAAAAAATCAAACGGTTTCGTTACTACAGCCATTCGAATGTTCCGTTCAGACCTCTGAAATAATAATAAAAAAATTGTTTTGAGTTCTAAAGTCCAAATAATTGAATTATTGTTATGTTTTAATATTCTAGATTAATTTATAAAAAAAAAATCAGTGAAACTCAGTTGGGACTCGAACCGACGTAGGTATTAAAAAGGGAAATGGAACTGTTCTAAGGATATTAATATTCGTTGCCAGGCAACGGGAGTTCGTAGCTCTTGATATCAACTGCGGTGAGAAAAAACATCGACTGTATCGAAAGTAAGGGCCAAATGCCCGCAGAGACAATGTTAGGTAATTCCTCGAAAACATAGACATATGTTTTCGGGGAACTACCTCCATGGTTGACTCTCGCTTATAGAGTTATAGATAAATAGCAGTCTTACTTATAGAGGCCGCACCTCGGGTCGCACAAATATAACTGGTGGTTTACGACTTTCTCTTATAGAGGCTTCTATTTCTCATATATAGAGGTTTTAGGGGCTAAAAATGACGGGACCAGGCAATAACACTCACTTAAAGAGTTTTCTCGCTTACCCAGTTGTCACTTACACAGGTTTGACTGTATCCCAATACGGAATAAACATGCGGCACGTTTTCGCAACGCCTGAAGTTTGTTTGCGCGTATAAACAGATTCTACTTGGCTGCATAACAAATTCGTGAAGGCAACTCTAGGTTTACTCTTTACTCTGAGGGCAGAGCCCGTTCTTAATAGCAAATACCTTTTGATACCACGTTGTCTCCAATGTCAGCAATGAAGTGCGCGTCTAGATTCTACTACGAAATAGAGTTGTATAGGAAGCCTACCTATTTTTCTTCAGGGTTGCGATAATTCGATTTTTGGCTGATGAGTGGTTAGAACAAGGGACATTCTGCAAACGTCCGAACAGCTAACCGCCGGATTAGGTTTTTTGAATTGCAGCAACCCCATCTTGTGATTCTTCTTACGGTTAAGCATCGCCGGCAACGATTACAGTGGAGCAAAGAATGTCAATATTGGAATGTGGAATGGAATCAGGTAGTCTCTTCTCATGAATCTCGATTCTCCTTGAGTGCACATGACGGCCTTAGAAGGGTTAGACGACACTAGATTTAAACAGCTCCATCTGGGTGTTGCAGTATCTTGTCAGTTAGTTAGTTGGTATAATATTATATATTCACAGCCCGAGACTTTTCCATATTTCAACTCCTTCCTTATAGCAAATATCTTTTAATACCTACATTGTCTCCAATGTAAAGTAACGAAATACTCCGTCTATGTAGATTCTAGTACGAAATAGAGTAGTATAGGAAGCCCACCTATTTCTCATCAGTGGAGCTAAATCCTACCCACAAAAGGCACGTCTGCTGTCGCGAAACAAACTACGAAGAGATTTCAGCGAATGCATGTGCTGAAATATATCTTAATCAACGTGTCCCATTGTTCTGGAGTATTACACTCGAAAGTTTCGAGCCGTGTGATCTTTTGATTTAATTCGTGCGTTCACTGACGGCATTCGTAAATGGTAAATGGTTATGCCGCAACGTTATTATTATCCGTCTCCAAATTAGCTAATGAAGGAAGCGAAGTCGGATTCTAATCGGATTTTATACTAGATTGAAAGTTTCAAGGACGTTTTTACGCCGTGTATTCCGTCTTTTTCACACCGCGTTGCTGTGAAGAAATGATTAATGGTGTTGAGCTGGGACTTGACGAAGCAGATGATGCGTTTCGTTAATTAATTCGCGGATTATCGAACGTTGTCTATGGTTTGATGGTTGGCAACGTTGGCATGGGCATGCTCGTTTATGGTTTGAGGTTTCAATTAATTATTGGATAATTATTGAGGCTTGTTTGATTAGTTTTTAATTTTTACCCGACGGATCGATTACCTAATACATAAAGGATTTTCCAATAAGAGGTGTTTTTTTGATATTCAAAGAAAAATGCCACTTTTCAATATAAATGATCGTATGTTTATTTTTTTCATTATAAAGAACTTATGCCGTTAATAGTGGAAAATAACATCAGACAAATGACCACCACGACTACGCTTACAGGACCATATCCTTTTAATGAAATTTTCCATAGCCAAATCGCAAAGTGGCTGCCCTATGTCCTCGATAGCCTCACGAATTCCATCTTTGAGGTCTTGAATCGACGCTGGGCTGTTGTCGTAGACCTTTTCTTTGACGTGGCCCCAAAGGAAGAAGTCGCAAGGTGTTAAAGATCAATGGTTTCGTTGCTTGTGTGGCACGTAGAGCAGTCTTGTTGTTGTAAACATTGTCCAGACTAATACTATCCAATTTCGGCCATAAAAAATCATTAATCATCTCTCGATAGCGCAATCCATTCACCGTAACTGTTCTTAAACACTTTCCGCTACAGCACCAATATTCTCGGCTGTTCTTGGTCGACGTGCACATCACTAACTTGTCCAAACAGCTCGAATTTTCCACCAATTTCTTTATTGCGGTCCGACAAGGTGCTTCACGACGACTCAAAAATGTTCGAGTTTTACGAACCGTCTCTGCCAAATTTTCACCATTTTATAGTGAATTTCAATAATTTCAATGCGTTTCTGAAGCGTGTATCATTCCATTTTATTAATGGCGTAGTTTCTACTTGTAAAATGTCAAAAAATGACAGCTTCAAACGTGACATCTACCGAAATTTCAAAATAACACTCTTATTGGAAAACCTTTATTTGAAGAGTGAGAATTCAAGAGGGTCTAAGTAGGAACCAAAATATTTGTGCTGAGATATAATATGAAATGAGTCTCGAACATAAGGAAAACATTAAATACTTCTATTGAGTACAAGATACAAGATGTAGAGGAGGGCAATAGGGTAGCCCATGATGCTATCCTCAAAATGTCTAAGGAAGGTACATGCAATGAGAGAACCAGAAGTTAGGAAGCCTGGTCCCCTCTGAGCGAGTAGGTATATTTCATAAGCAAACCTACCTAGTGATGCTTTTGAATGCTCGTTCTTTGGTGGAGCAATAAGACTATTACCTCAAAATTTTATATAGGATTTGAGATTGATGCCAAATATATAAATCTCCGCACAATCGGAATTATATTATATTATTAATTATATTATTCACAAAATCAGTTTCACTTGAATCGGTACCATGTTATGGAAATATGGAGATTCTTCTTGTCAATATTCCATTTGAATTTTCTATGGTTCTGTTAACACAAAGGCCACAAAATTCTGCATGAACATTCGGTGTATCAATCTTTATTTATAAAATAAATTTCATTCGAATCCGACAATCCCTTCGAAAGTTATTGTGCTAACGGCCGGCCGGACGGACGGCCCCACGGACAGAATTGAATTTGACCATGAATTCGTCATCAGGGAGTCGAAAAGTTGAAATCGAACCCTATCGTTTGAGACCATTTTTGGCTCAAAGTTCGGAAATGACAGACATTTGGGCTAAACGATATAGCACTCGTTTAAGGAGAACGAGCGCTCAAAAAGTGAGCAACCAGAAGAGCTCGATGTTATGAACGAAGGAAAATAGGAAAAGGGATATACTACTCAAAGCTTACAACTGAATACCGTTAAATGGTATGGTTCAAAAACTACTATAGGTGCTAGCTCTGCAGTATGCGCCATGCTTTTCAGACAGAAATACTTGTAATGGAAAGATTCATACATGGAAAACTGGAAAGAAAATATCAGGGGTGGAGATAGTTATCCATTCTGATAGTCGAGCTGCTATTAAATCACTGAACTCCTCTTTATCGACTCAAAGCTGAAGTCGAAGAAAACTCAATGAAATACAGCGAAGAACAACGAGGTCTCCTCAGTTCGGGTTCCTGGTCACCCAGGAATCAAAGGAAAGAAAGAGGCTAACACACTAGCCAGATAGCGAGCACAAATGCCACTTACTGGCCTAGAATCCTTCTGTGGTAGAGTCAAATGCACTCATCTAAAAGAGTTTTTGGAATCCCATAGGTATGAATCATTACAAAAAATGATCAGATAAGATTTCGAAAAGATTCACGATGAACTCATTCACTTTCGCCTAATTATTCATATCAAACAAATGTAAAGTTCGGGAATAGTATTGAAACCTATCAGTTTCATAGTAAACATCCATCTTTTATTTGTGTACCTTATAAAGGACATATTGAAACAATACAAAATCGATTTAAAGAAAAAACAGTAGAAGTGCGCGTCTGCATCACCATAGAAACGTTGCCTAGGTCACGTTTTCGATCACGTGGTCATCACAACTCCATTTCCAAACTCATCCGTTGAAGGTATGAAAGAATGATATCGATATGACCACGGTGTGAAAAAAAAAACGTTAATGCATAGATAACGATACAACGATAGGGTAAATGGCCTTCAGGCGGGAAATGGTCACAGAGTGTGCTGTTAATGAATCCTGACGTGAGTCTCTTGTAGGTTGATATTGATTTGGATTCATTAGCAATTCAAAACAAGTAGAACACACTGCTAGATTGTTTTAACGTCTTCATTAGGAGTTTTTACGCAAACTAGATTGTTACATTCTATTATGTAAAGGGTGTTTCAAATTGAGCGTTTTTTTAAAGAATGAACAAATAAAAGACACAATTTGCATTCAAACGAAAACTTTATTATTAGTAATTGAAGTATCAGTAATAACATTCATTTACGAAGAATGAAATCTACTGAATGACCTCCTTTTGCAGCTCTACAGACGTTACGATTCGAGTGAAATTCCTTTTGTGAATGAAAAAACTGATATACTGAATTTTCATGCAAAATTTTGTGGTCATAGTGTTAACAGAACCATAGAAAATTCAATTGGAAAATTGAAAGAAGAATCTTTATATTCCATATCCCATCGATTCGTGTGAAATTTATTTTGTGAATGGAGATCGATATACTGAATGTTAACAACATAGAAAACTCAATTGGAATTTTGAAAATAAGAATCTTTATATTTCCATAACAAGATATCCGATTCGAGTGAAATTTCTTTGGTGAATGAAAACTGATATACTGAATGTTCATGCAAAATTTCAAGAGGATCGCATCATCAGAACCATGGAATTTATTTTCTTTAATCTGTATTTTTTACAAATTTTTATTTCTGAATAATTTCCAGAATATAAAATCGATTGTGCGAAGATGCTGCATTTATAACGTGCGTCAAAAAAATTCGTGGTCAAGTAGGCTTTGGATTCTATTTTTCCCCTCATAGACTCTTAGGAAAAATAGAATCCACAGCCTACTTGACCACGAGTTTTTTTGAATGCACGATATATTGGGTATCAATCTCAAGTCCCATAAAAATTTCGATTTAATAGTCTTATTGCCCCATCTATATTTTTTAATTCTCAAAACAAACAAACACAGTAAAAGCTCCTTGTAGATTTTGTAGAAATTCAGCAATTATACTGATTATGTGGCAACGCCGGATCAACATCTAACTTACAACAGACTTACAAACTTTTCAATGGGAACACGAATTTTTTTCCTTCACAAACATTGAGTATGATAAAACAATCTCTGGATCCTTAATCTACGGTATAAAAAATTCATAACGATTCCCCGCGAACCACAGATAAATCATCCTACCGCCATTTTCCGCAGAGCTGAGCGAGTAATCAGAGCAATCGATGCGTGATAACTCGTTATCGCAAGAATTAAACGTTGCGACGCATTACGCTCGAACAAATAATTAACGCTCCAAAATAGGTTGATATTATGATCCCTGCACGACGTACGTGTCAAAATAGCTACGGTAGATAATTAGACAGTTACCACTTTACGTCTTTGGTGCAGACGTTGACATTAGCTGATTGTGGAAATTGATGATTGTTGAGGTGATATGTAGCGTATGACGGATGCTTGACAGGTGCCGTATTCTCCACAAGTGAGAGTCCAAAACGTATACGAACTTCATTGCGCGGTGTGCATTTTTGCAGGTAAAACAGGGACTCGCGCAATGAAGTTCGTATACGTTTTCGAATATCACTTCTCGAGAATACGGCAGCTGATTCGAAACGCGGTCTCATTATATCGAAACTCACTTGAAGAACGTATAAAAAACCTCACACCTGATGTTTCCTTGATATTTCGCTACTTCTATAGGATTATGCGAAAATACTACACAATTATATTCTATTTAGCACATTAAGAACAACCATTGTGATTTAATGAAGTGAAAAAACACTTCTCGTTTTAAAAACTACGCTACTGTAGAAATTCGGGGTAAACCATCGGTTTAGGCATGTAAGATGGCGGCCATTTGTTGACAACGGAATGACGGATGCACAGAGAGTGCTTCTGGTTGTCAGATTGTGCAAAAGCCATATCTGTGGAATCCAATGTTGATTTGCAACTAGGATTTACGAATTCTTTTGAGAAGAAATTATAAAATTAGTTTTTACAAATATTGTCTTTTCAGATGATCTGCGCAATTATTACAGAAAGGAAGATTTAAGAAGGGAATAAACACGACCAGTTTATATCCAAAAATGATAAATTACGCTATTACTCAGATTTTTCAATTTTCAGAGAGTTCGGAATTTACTATTCTTAATTCAACCTGATTACAAATATTTTTCAGGATATATTCACTATAAGGAAAGAAATAAAATATTGAATTGTTTTATGTACGAATTGCTTATTTCAAAGTGCTAAGCACAGAATACTAATATGTATATGCTAAGGAAGGAAACAACTAAGCAAATAAAACCTACATGACGCAACTATTGAAAAAAATATATATAATCACATTTCTGTTCGATAAAAGTTAAACCAAGATATTTCACGTGAATGGACATAGTAAAAATTATTTCGAATTGTACAGTGGAACCTCGATATAGAAATCGAAAAGGAATTCAATCGATTCTTCAAATACAAGAATAATCATCGTACATGGCAACGTTGCTGTCACTTGGCGGACCGCCGCCATCTTACATGCCTAAACCGATTGATTTCAAATCTCCAATCTCCTAATGGAATGTCTCAGAACATAGTATAAATAATGTCATCCAATTGATTTGTTGAAAAAAATGTCGTTATATGTATTATACTTGAAAATTCAGTATCAGATATACTGGTATGGAAACATTATGATATTCAATGTACCTGAGAACAGTGTTATATTCGAAAGATTTACGGTTTATGTTAATGACGAGATGAATGATCAACTGCCAATAATGTTTTTGTCTTTCTCTTATTGTTGAGAGTTAACAGTGAACACAAATACAAGCGGGATAAGATTTATTGGAAGTAACTGAGACAAATAAAAATAAATGAGCAATTATTTTAAAATCAACATATGCTTAACTAGTTGAAAATATATTAAACATACTATAACACTATAAATATCCTTTTAAAAACGGAAAATAATACATAATATATACAAAAAGTATTCTAGTCAGTGTAAAAATCAACTAATACATCATAAATATGTATAGTAAGTACATCAAACCGATCAAAACAACGAACTACCGGCGTCAAATCAGCCCTGTAAGCGGTACAGCATGCAGATGAGACCCCCATAATTCATGGACGCAGGAAGAGAGATGCCCTCTGGGTAGACCACCTGGAAAACGAAAAATCATTGTTTAAATCTAGGAGACTTGATTACCAAGTTTTATGGACTTTTAGACAGTTCCTTGCACACCTGAAAAAATAACACTTTAAGAGCCAGGCTTGGTTTGATAAAACCGTTCTGGTTGCTTTATTATGTTGGATCACAGGGGTGAAGGTCTACAACACCATGGACAGCTAAGCCACGGACCCCTACAGGAGCTGGCGCTAGGATATTCGAGCCAAGTACCAAGTGTGCACTGTCGCTAGGCTCCTGTATGAGCGTCTTTCAAGCGGAATTCTAGCTATTGAAAGATGTCTATAGTCCGTTCACGAAAGTTTGAGCGCATTGTAGGCGTTTGCTTATTATCTGAAGTTGGCAGTATTTGCTGTCATGAAATAAAGTCAACGTTGCCGAATGTACCCAGCATCGTTCGAAGAGCTTGCGAGTTATCAGAGAACTCTATGCAATATTGACAACATTGCGCATCAATCTGATATGACAATAAACAACATAACCTTAAATTCTAATATACACAGTGGAATATGCCAAATTTCCATGGCCAACCGACGGACTACAGACATAAATCTAGAAAACAACTATTAGAAGTGCGGTATAGCCATACACTCAGATAGTTAAGCTGCTATTGAAGCACAAAGCCTCTACATCATCGACTCAAAAATGATTTGGGGAGTGCGGGAACAAACTCAATGAGGTAGATAAGAAAAATAAGGTGATTTTAATCTGGGTTCCCGGCCATTCGGGAACCAAAGGAAACGAAGAGACCAATACACTTGCCAAAGAGGGCGCACGAATGTCACTCATTGGCCCAGAACCCTTATAAAAAGGATCTTCTGGAGAAGGAGAAAGCCGGTAGGCAAACCTTGGCGGAATCTCCCAGGGATGGATCATTCCATTAAGTTCCTTTGGAACCTTGAAACAGCAAGATCCAAAAGATATCTGGATCTTGGTAAAAAACAACTACACCTCCTCACTGGCTTTCTTACAGGACACTGTCGATTCAGGAAGCACCTGTTGAGGATGGGATTGTCGGACACTGACGAGTGTGAGTTCTGTGAGGAGGAGGAAGAAACCCCCATTCACCTAGTCACGGAATGTTTTGGCATTGCGAGCCTGAGGAGAGAACGCCTTGGGCGAGAAACTTGTAAGAGTGGGGAACTAACCTCGTTGAAGCCCTCACAGATACTGGATTTCATCAGATTTCTGGAACTGGAAGGCGAGCTGTGATATTGTGGTCAGAACAGCTTTGTAAGGTCGCAGTGACCTGTAACCCCTTTTTAAACTATCAACTAACTATGTATACCTACCTGGAAACCACACTGCACCCTCAAAGCCTCTATCACGTGAAACCTGTTTGGTATGTCTGGCGTGATCAGCAACACCAGGTTGTCGCAGTGGAACTGCTCTTCGGCCACCTCCATGATCATGGTGAGCGTCAGGGAGCTGAAATAGGCCTGCGGGACGTTGGGGAGGTGAACGTAGAGGTTTTGCCCGCGCAGAATGCTTTGCCAGTTGCCTCCGTTGGCCTTGAAAGTGATTGGTATATGTCTTACTGTCTCCATGATGCTTGGTGGTGGTGGGGTTGAAGTGTTGAACTTTTTTTGGTTTCTGTGGCTTCTATTAGATTCTATGTCTTCAGGTTTTGTTCTGTGGTGGGTTCCTGGAATTGAAATTGTTATGTTAATACCATATTGGAATATACGCTGAGTACTTTGACAGGAGCTGGGCTAGGTGGTGAAGAACAAGACAAAGCTGAACTAAATGCTGACGTTTCGTCCGTATATTCGAACTTTTTCATGGCAATTCAATTTGTCTGACCAAGGACGTGATTCCTAATTCATTGGAATATACCTTCAGTCCCATTTTTGAGCGCTCGTAATCCTTAAACGAGTGCCATATCGTTTTGCCCAAATGTCTTGAATTTTCGAATTTTGAGCCGAAAATGGTCCCGTCTCTCCGTAAGCACAATAACTTTCGAAGGGATTGTCCTAGACCTAGAGACTTGAAATTTTCAGAGTGAGTTCGGTTCCTAAATGGATCGGTTACGTTCGTACAAGGTGTTCCATAAAATATGGCCATCCAAAATGTTTGTTCCTCAATATCTCAGACAAAACGAAACCCATCAAAATGAAATGCTTCGGCCATATGCAAGATGCTCATAATGAGCTTGAATTTTGTGGCAATAATGTAAATAAAACCATAGAAAATTCGATTGGAATATTGAAAAGAAGAAACTTCATATTTCCATAAGAATATATCTGATTCGAATGAAATTCATTTTATAAATGATGATTGATACACTGAATGTTCATGCAGAATTTTGTGACCATAGTATTAACAGAACCATAGAACATTCAATTGGAATATTGAAAAGTAGAATCTTTATATTTCCATAACAGGATATCTGATTCAAGTGAAATTTTTTTTGTGAATGAAGACTGCTATACTGAATTTTCATGCAAAATTTTGTGGCCATATTGTCAACAGAACCATAGAAAATTTAATTGGAATATTGAAAAGAAGAATCTCTATATTTCCATAACAGGAAAATCGATTCGAGAGAAATTTATTTTGTGAATCAAGACTGATATACCATGGACCTATAATACTAACTGGACGTCGAACTTCCTTACTGTCACGTAGAAAAAAGTGAGGCAAAGGGCCGCCATTTGCAGTTTGGGGTGAACCACAAATATTTTGATGTTTTTATGCCATCTGTGCTCGAATGCATAGATTTATAATAGGTCCGTGCTCGAATTTTGATTGAAACATAGACGTTCCTTTGAAAAAATGATGAAAAACGAACTCTATATATTAGTGTTCTGTGAACTCTGACATTTCGGTCTATTAGAATTATAAATATTTTCGATTTTTGTGATTAGTTATTGAACAATATCGGTAATCCTATCATTTTAATTCGTTGAAATGAAATAAATAAAGAAATATTGGCAATTCTAATATTTCAATTCATAGAAAAAGTGACACCTCTCAAATTCACCCCAAACTGCAAATGGCCGCCGTTTGCCTCAAAATTTTTGACAGGTTCGCCATCTAGTTAGTATTATAAATCTATGTGATATACTGAATGTTCATTCGAAATATCAAGAGGATCGCATCATCAGAACCATAGAATTTAATTATTGTAATTATTTATTTGTTACATACATATTTCATTTTTGAAAAATTTTCAGAATATAATTCCGATTGTGCTGAGATTTTATATTTGCTGTCAATCTCAAATCCCATATAAAATTTTGAGGTAATAGTCCTATTGCTCCATCAAAAAACGAGTGCTCAAAAGCTCCTGCTCAGGACTTTTCTTAATTTTTTTATGAAGTTTATTTTCGAGTTAAATGATTGGAACGAAGCGTAACATGAGTACTTTCTCACTAATTATTTGAATTGAAAACCCTATATCATCCTTCTCATATGTTATTTTAAATTGAGATTAGTCATTAGTTAATATTTTATCGATGAAAAAAACACAGTATACTGAGCAAACTTGGCAATGAAATTCGTTATCAAATAAATAAACAACCAATCAGCCTGATAAAAATAGTACGACGTTAACAGTGTTATTAATGATTGTAATATGAAAATATGTTATTGTCAGTTTCCTTTCTTGTTTGGAAGGAAATATCTAAAATATTTTGAGAAAAGGAACATGGAATATATTCCAGAAATTTCTAAAAATAAGTATTTTGCTTATTTGGACGTGAGTTCCCAGAAACTTGAATGAAAACAAAATTGAACCTACTCGAAAACAACAACAAAAAAGAATCACTTTGAGGTTAAATTTCAAGACACAATTTCGAACTGAATAAATATAAAACTGCTAATTTACCTTCTATGAGAAGCACATCAGTTAATTTGATTATTGATAACACATAGTTTAAGTACTTTGGGGTTCCGTATATTTCACGGATTTGGAGGGAACGGGAATACATTACATACAGATACAGCGTATTGGGAATTTTATGCATTATTATCGACAATTATTGTTTTTTTGATCGAACAACAGGTTTATTGAATAAACGTAGTGATTAGTGTATAAACACATTAATACGAAGAATGTTTTGGATCATTTACTTTCGAAGATAAACAAACCTTTGTTTATTGTGAAAATTAATGGATCATTTTGAAAATTTTGGCCAATTTGTATTTTGACTCTAACTGATGGTCTGGATCTAAATACTCATAATGCAAGAGCTGAAAGTTTGAAATTTTCAGAATAGGTTTGCAACCTGAATATTTTATTTGAGTTCGTTAGCGGGCTAACTCGGTTAGTTGGGTTTCTAGACTTCTTTGTCTAAGGTTGGTTCGAAGTTATTGTAAAAATTTCCTGAAACTGCTCATCAGGTCGATTTAGAATTCTGTGCGAACGAGAGAAGCGCTAATGACTGAAAGATTTCAAAAATAGTTATTTAATCAACTAGGTTATTGAAGACAGCGGCTAATGGTCAAGATAATTAACACGTGAGCGGAGCGAACGCTTTAATAGTTTGAGACCATTAGTCGCTCGATTAATAATCGAGTTGATTACAAGATTTTTTCGACGATCTCAATATGAATTGTGTATGAATTCTTGATTGAAATACATTCGCATTTTGCACAAGACATACATTTGACATAATGAAATTTTTATGAATCTATGTTCCAGTAGAGTTTGGAAATTTCTCGTAGTGTTTCTGAATACGGTTGCCATGAGGATTGCACATTAAAATAGCTTAAATTGAGCATTAAAATGGGTCATTAATTTTATTTTGAGGATATTCATGAACAGAATAAATTCCCGCATATTTTCGAAGCAACTGATAGTTCTCACACTTTTTGTGTGAATGTTGATGACGTTCAATCAGTTGACATGTCTCATAAAATGTCTGCTCTAAACATCATACAACTCAGAAGAAGCCTTTTAAAGTTTATTCATATAAAAAATGATATTTGAAATTTGAACATCCTGATAATTTTTAGTTTCATTTTGTTTCTAGAAACTCAACTGTTCTGTTCAAATCACCACATAAGAAAACAAAAGCTGTTAGTGTTAGAATACAGGAACTTCTACAGTGGTTAGAATTGACTTCCGTTCGGGGTTCGAATCTTGGTAAGTTTGTCACGCGTTTTCATATCATTATTTCAGAATTGTTTCGACATTTAGGGTGAAATACCGCTGTTTAAATCTGTGACAACCCTTCAGTAGGGTAATCGAAAAACAGAAGATTCGAAATATCGAAGGTATTTTTGAGATTTAAACGAATGCTATATCGTTTTGCCCAATGTCTGTAATTTTCGAATTTTGAGCGGTTAGACTCCCTGATGACAAATTCGTCGTCAAATTTAATTCTGTCCATTGTGCCGTCGAAGGGATTGTCCTAGAGACTTGAAATTTTCAGGATGAGTTGTTACGGCCAAATGCAAAATGCTGATAACAAGCCTCATGCAAAATTTTGTGTCCATAGTGTGAACAGAACCATAGAAAATTCAATTGGAATATTGAAAAAATGAAACTTTATATTTCCATAAAAAGATATCCGATTCAAGTGAATTCATTTTTGTGAATAGAGATCGATGTTCTGAATGTTCATCCAAAATTGGAATATTGAAGAGAGGAATCTCCATATTTCCATAACAGGATAACCAATTCAAGTGAAATTTATTTGTTAATCAAGACTGATATACTGAATGTTAGTGCAAAATTTCAAGAGCATTATCAGAACCATAGAATTTAATTTTTGTAATTATTAATTTTTTACATATTTCATTTTTTGGGTAATTTCCAGAATATAATTCCGATTGTGCTGAGTTTTTGCTTTTATACATTTGCTATCAGTCTCAAATAGTCTTATTGCTTCACCAAAGAACGAGCGCTCGAAAGCTCCTGCTCAGGGCTTTTCTCAATTTTTTTTATTCAACTTTCATATTCAAATATTTCACATTCCTTGAAGTGTTAAGTTTCGAAGTTCCTTCCGCAGAATTTTGCGTTCACACAAATTTTCATCATCATTTTTGAATTCGATTGTAAAAACTTCAATGCGTTGTTGAATCGTGTATCGTTCCGTTTTTAGTAATGACGTAGTCTCATTGTCAATGTCAAAAGATTAAGCTTTCTAAGTGCCCAGATAGCGGTCCATTCAAAATGAAACTCTCATTTTAAAATCCTTTCTTATCACTCAAAATGCTTATTTTTATAAACATTTTCAAACAAAATCGACTTATAATCTCAACCGTATGATCTTTCCAAGCACAAATATGTATCTTTACATCCATTCATCTTTATCTAAATCCATTCACAAATCGTCCAAACAAACCTCATTATTCAATGAGTGGGCTCTAAAGCCATTATGTAATTATTTCAATCTGTCTCGCTAAATTTAGTAGTAACGATAACGTTATCGCCTGTTGAAATTTAAAAGCGTTAACGTTGAAAGCTGAACACGATAATAAACAATGGAGCGCGCACGGTCACCTGTTTGCAGTTCGCAAATAGATTCGCTCATATCTTGTGTGTTTTTTTTATTGTTGTGGTGTTTGCCTGTTCGAAATAATCCTCGGCTGTGTTTGTTGAGAGGTTTATTATGATTCTGAGAAGATCGAATAGTCAATGGCGTTTGGACTTTTCTATTTGACGCTGCATCACTTCCAAACTGTGCAAAATAAGTAACACAGCATTCCTATTGGATTCGGTCGAAGTGAAGTGATTTCTTCAGTTAATCAGTTAAATAGAAAGCTAGGGTTAACGCCAAAGAATAAGGAGAGAAATATAGAAAACGCCCTTCCAACTCTAGCTCTAAAATCCGACTACGTTTTTCGGTTAGTTGATTAATTCTGACACATAGATGGCGCTGAGAAGGATACATTTTTCAATACAGAAAACTTTTATAATGGGCGCCAAATTCGAATTAAATTATTCCTACGTATTACATCAAATTCAGACGTCGAGCCCAGAAAAAACATCCTGATCGATAAAACAAAGCTAGTGCTTTGCTTCGTGATCAGGATGTTATTTTTCATCTCAACATTGTTTAAAATGAATTTATATTAGTGAAATGTGATATTGTATTTCGATACTTTTATTTAGAAATCATTACTCACAAAAATATGACAATGAAATTGATTACAAATCAATAATTTTCTTACAAATCAGTTACCGAATTATCAAAACAATTAAAAATAAACCACAATTTGAAGATGGAATTGAAAAAATGATAGACATTTCATCAGGATAGTGCTACTCCATTCTTCAACAGCTGCTGAGATCAATATCTCTTCGCCCAGAAAACTACATCCTTTTGAAAGTACTGAAATTAAAAAGCAATGAGAAACAGAGATATATGATACGAGTTTAAAACCTACATTTCCTTTCCTCAGGTTCAGGATTGGACTTTTTATTATTTGCAGTTCATCACCATACAATATGTTCCGTAAACCATTTTGAATTTCAAAAGATGCACACACAAAATAGATAAACACAAACGCAATACGAAACGCAACTAAAATGAATCTACGAAGAGATTACCCACGTGCAATCATGGCAATGTTTTCAAATGTCCTTGTTTTGCTCGAAATGACCTTTACAATCTCTGATTTCAACCATTCTCCTGAATTTTCGCACTTAATCCTGACACATAGATGGCGCTAACATAATCGTAGTCGCTCCGTTTCCTATCTTCCTTTCCTTAATCTTCGGTTAACGCAGCTTTTGCAATGCGACCTAATGATCTATTGTGCCTTGAGTTGTATACAGTTCGTGCCATAAAGCTCACGATTTAGTTCCAGAGTCTTGATGAACCTCAGAAATTGGATTAGTTTCAGAAATGAGATGTCCGCAACACTGATTGTTCCCTTAGTTAGGCGTCCCCTCCTCTGGAAATCGATTGCCCTACATTCTGTCACAAAATGTTCCTCTTCTCCACAGAATCTGCATTGCTATATCGTTTTGCCCATGTCTGTAATTTTCGAATTTTGAGCCGAAAATGGTCTGAAACGATAGGGTTAGACTCCCTGATGACGAACTCGTGGTCGAATTCAATTGCGTCCCTGGGGCCGTCCGGCTGTTAGCAAAATAACTAGAGACTTGAAATTTTCAGGGTGAGTTCGGTTCTTAAATGGCTCGGTTAAATTCGTTAACCAGCCAAATCGTATATGTAAATACGGTCATTCAAAATTTTTGTTCCTCATATCTAAGAAGAAACGAAACCAGTAGAAATGAAATATTACGGCCACATGCGAGATGTTACAGTGAGCCGAACGCAAAATTTTGTGATAATAAATAACATAAATAATGCAATAATTGATTGTAATTGTATTGAAAAGAAGAAACTTCATATTTCCATCTGATTCGAGTGAAAGTTATTTTGTAAATGAAGATTGATATAGGTACTAAATGTTCATGCAAAATTTGAAGATGATCGCATCTTCTGAAAAGAATTTTTTTGTGTATGAAGATCGATATACTAAATGTTCATGCAAAATTTCAATAGGATCGCATTATCAGAACCATAGAATTTGATTCTTTATTTGTCAAATTGTTACATATTTCAGTTTTCGAATAATTTCCATAGTATTATTCCGCTCGTGCTGAGATATTGCATTTATATATTTTGTATCAATCTCAAGTCCTATAAAAAATTCTGAGGTAATAGCTTCTTTGCTTCACCAATGAATGAACGCTCAAAAGCAACCGCTCAGGGCTTTTCTCAAATTTTTCCTAAGTGAATCTGCTGTTCAAGTGAAATCCATAAGTTATTTATTCAATAATTAGTGATAAAACAGAATTGAATTATTCATCCTCAGAGCGAGCTTGGAAGTAGCTTATCTCATATCGAAACAGGTCTGACTAATTACGGTAACAGAAGGGAAACATGGCGCTCTGCTGGTAGAAATAGCGTTATCCTAGCTAACAATCGTTTCTCTATCTCCTCTCTGTTTCTGTGTATAAATTGCCAGCAAGCTTTGTTCGTAATCAATTGCGACGAAATGTGCATGCGCTAGATACATTTGTTAAATTATAGTAAACGAATAACGCCAGTCCCTTTGTGAATATTTGTAGAAGCAATATGTCGTCTTATTGCATATGCACTAAGGGAACGAAAGGATTTGTAATATGATTGTATTTCTCTTGACACCGTATGGAGTAGTGAACCTTTCAGCTAAATGTAGCTCAGATTTTTCATCCTATTTTTGAATATTTTATTCGGTTCCATGCGTTTCATTGGAATAGAGTGTAATTATTCAATCAAGCAAATGCACGATGTATAGAGTGCGTCAAATTATTGATCCCTAAACTACAACTTTTTTCCCTTAGACAAAGAGAAAAAAAACAGCTCATTACGGTGATCTTTCTTTGAGAAACACTAGCAGTCAACTGCACTCCTCCATCTTATTTCTTCGTCAGTTATAAACCAAAATTGACATTAGGCAATTCGGCATTTGCCAAATATTTCTGTGTATTCTCTGGAGGATTCTTTCAAACTTACAGACCTTTGGTCAATCGGTTGGTTCATCGACTCCTTTCATAGGACCACAAGAGAATGGAAGAGGACAGAAGGATCACTGGTGGAGACTTTCGGGGCCTAGAAACCTCAAAAAAATTTCTGGAAACCTTCAGTAGGTACGAAAACTCAATAAGAAGGGAAGAACATCATGGTCTCCTTATTTTGGCGCAGGAATTAAAAAAGAAACGAAGGGGCTTATACACACAGACAGAAAGAAGCACAAACGCCAATTTTCGGCTGAAACCTTTCTGTGATATTGGCGAATGCCTTAATAAGAAATAGTTTTTGGGAGAAGAAAGAAACTGAAGAAATTTAAGAAGAATACTGAGCAGGAGCTTTTGAGCGCTCGTTTTTTGGTGGACTATTACCTCAGAATTTTATATGGGATTCGAGATTGATACCAAATATATAAATGAGGAATCTCAGCACAATCGGAATTAGTAGTAGTGATTACATTCTCGCGCTGCCCACTTCCCTGCTCCCTGCCATGGAAGTGAGCTGAGTGTAATCGAGGTGATAAGACTGACAATTTATCTTGTAAAAATGCACGAAAAACTTTCGAGTCGGGAGTATAACTACCACCGAACATTAAATTGTAGCCATCGACGTTTACCGGATTTAAATTTCGAACGTTTTCTCTCCAGTGACGTAACGTAAGGGGGCGGACATGAGCGTCCGTTATATTTCATTTCGATTTTAATTTCGGCAACGATTTATGTATCCGAAACCGTCTAGGGAAATTGAAATCGAATACAGGAGTTATGGGATTTTTCGCCCACGGTTGGAGATATCAACAGCTGGTTAACGGCTTGAGACGCGTTTAAATGCCCGATTTGAGTGCTTTCATCTTCCGATCGCGGAGTCAATCTATAGAAGTATAAATAGATGCCAGAAAATGTTGAAATGGTGAGTTTAGTAATCTCGAAATGAATAGCAAATTCATATAAATCAATATTTGATAGAGTTGTCTGTTTTAATTTGTCATATTCCATTATAACTGAAATGAAACGAGAAGAATTTCGATTGCTTACATCAATTTATTGAGCCGTGGTAGTATTATCCTAATAATCATTATAAGAACTGGAGATATTTTGTTATCTACCCTATTTATTCATGGAAAACCATGGAGGTCGTCAATGGCGTTGATAAAACCGACTATATCTTCAGGAGTCTTGGCCGTTACCTGTTGGGTGTCCAAGCTCTAGACATTTGTGTTGTTTCTGCTTTTGATCTACAGAGGCTACAAATCTCATCTGCTGACTTTTACATTTCACATACTTTACCATACAAATGATATTTGTACCGACAGTGCCCCATCAGCCAGCAGCCGAAGGTCAGCTCGTGACAGCTTCAGAAGATTTCTGGTGTAGGTAGGTAAATCACCAATAATTTTTTTGGCCTGTGTTAGTCCATGGTTCGTATATCCCAACGCCAGCTCCTGTCGAGGTTTTGGAACCATCTGTATACCTTTTTACGGTATTTTCTTTGAGGTTATAGTCGTATTAGTGTGTTCCCATTCCCATTCCTCTCTTTTACTTAGGAATGGCCTGAAGTTTTTCTCAGTACTTACTTTTTTGATCATCACCTCACTAGGAAGGTTCGCAGATGACATGTAGTTGTTCAGAGAGGACCAGACTCCCCGATTCTTTATTTGCTTTATGGTGTTACGCGGCACTTCCAGATTAGCAGATATCTATGGCAGTGTGATTCCAGGGATCTCAGCATGGTTTGGATGTCCGTGGTAATGTTAGACATGTCTCCCCTTTGGAGTCCATTTCAAAACACTCCTGAGCGCATATGTAGATAGCCAGTATCTTATGTGAATAACACAGTCAAGAACTCTAGTGCAATTAGTCGAACCTATGGAATTTCCCACTTTTAAATGTTTATGTAACTTTGTTTATACCAGCGCAATTTAGATAATAATTCAAAACAATCTTTGATGGAGCTAAATTTAGAAAAACATGGTTAAACGTTTTTTGAATTATTTTCATATGCTTCCAATAATATATGAATAACCAAAGTTAAAATTTACATTATTCAGGGTGTTTACACTTAGAGTGGACAAACTCGAAGGGGCCATTATACGAGTGATTTGGAACAAAAAATTTATATAACACATGGTCGGAATGTTGACGGTTGTTCTCCAATTTAACATTTTTGATTTCACGAAATATTCGAGTTTTTCCTCTGAAATGATCATTATTTAGTTTTCCTTGTAGTCTCATCGAATTCGACCACATATTCGGAAAGGGCAATAAATTATCTACAAGATAAGAGAGTCTGTGTGCAGAAAAAACTCTTATTGCTGTCGTGGTAAGGACATGAATATCGCTACCAAAATTAGTCCTATTTTTTCAATGGTTTTTTTCTATGAAATATCAACAATTAAGTACACGTTTTCTTTCAGTAAAAAATACCTCATTTAGTGTACTTTAGAATGACATATCAACTTTTGTGCTAGCTGCTCATCCTCCGCCATAATATCATGGTTAACATGACAAGGAAAAAGTCTAAAAATTCCGAGTCTAAATTCGCTCTATTTTGAAGCCCTTCGTGATTGAATCTTAATGTAATTTTAGGGAATTCATCAATTCATTTTCAATCAAAATAATAACGAAAAAAGGAACCTCCTTCTTCAATACTCTTGATACATGGTTTTCGTACTGAATGTACAACTCTGCAAAGTTCATAGCGTTTCTGACGACACACAATTTTATTTTGTCGAGAATCTTCCGAGTTTGAAAGTGACTTAGATATACTGTCTCTTTCAAAGTAGTCTAGACATAAAAATCCAATCCATTATATCCCAATATATCCATTCAATAGGTTTTGTCATTACGACGATTATGTGCTGAGCAGCCATTCTTAGAAAGCAGACAATTTATTTGTTAGACAGGTGCATTTCATCCGATATGTTTATCAAGTTGCTTTGGATTTGGATTAATCTAATGAATTCTTCAGCATTAACGTGATCGCTAAGTATAACTGGTCCGAAAAGTTCTCCTCTCATGACTGCCAACCTCACGTTGATACTTTTAAACTCATATTGGAAATGAGAACAATAGAGTCGCACGAGGGTTTTTCTCTGCCATACATGGTTTTTCCGTAAAAGTTGGAGCAAAACCGAAAAGTATTCATAGAATTTCAAAAAATAGCAACGCATTAGCATGAAAAATGGCGCCCAAATTGATGAAAACATTCCTGAAAAACCTTCCACAACTCCATTATGTAACTCTGTCCTAATTGCAGGACCCTCTTCACTCATTCAGAGATAATTGTTGTTATCCATTCTAACCTCAAAACTTTTCAAACCGGCGTTTGTAAGGTTATCGTCTCTTTGGTGAACGTGACCGATTAGCATTAACGGAAACCATCCTTTTTCAGCTCGGAGCTGCTCCAGGATGCCCTAAACAGGTCCTTCGTTTCCTACTAATGGATTTGGCTGGATATAAAGTCCTGCATAAAGCTCTCACTAATTATCTGAAAATAATTGGCTCGAGTTGAGTCCTTTCAGTTTTTGGCGTGTGAAAGGGGCATAAAAGGGTACCCCTTTTAGAATAATTGTTTTCTATTGGATCAAGGGGTTGGGAAAGGCCAGCTTTGTGCGTAACTGACTAATTATATTTTCTGATTTATTATTTTTGAATAATGGACGGATTTGAAGGATTAAAGGAAAGCAACGAGATAAAGCTTCTTTACCTTCTTCACGAATATAATTGTTTTGTAAGATGAGCCTTTAAGCTACTGGAACATAGAATCTTCTGTTTGAAAGAAGCAATCTTGAAAAAATACAGGCTTTTGAAACCAGAGCATTCTGAGCTTACTTTGTCCTGTTGTAATCTGGAATACTCTTATGTCTTGATTATAAGAAGAGAAAGTTAAAAGGTTTTT